>JAMPIV010008422.1:0-137500 GCA_024509875.1 Oreohelix idahoensis
ATTGTTGTGTTCCCCCACGGCCCTCTCTTTATTTCTCTGCTTCCAATTTAAGCAGGGTCTTTATCCGCTTCCCTTCTCTCTCTCTCCGTTGCACGGTCCTGTTCAATCATATTGTATGCACCTTGTCTCGGCCTCATTCATCCCCATGCTTTTAGCTGCGTCCTTCCAGGCAGTAAGTAGCTTGACCCATTCAGCCATCTTACCTGACAAATCAGCAGTACTCACAACGAGGGGGAAATGACAAAAAAGAACAAGAAAAATTTTACTGTTACCTACTAGGAATATGCTGTCGCCAAAAAAAACCCGCACTCAGTACTAAGCACCAAAGTCCTGACTTTTAATAACTACCCTGAAAAAAATTCAAGTTTATCCAGCTACCCAAAACCCGAATTTACTTTCCTGTCAAGAAAAAAATAAAATTCCATTAGCCATCAATTACTTCTAAGTCATAAACAACCTTTACAACCACTATCATCTATTATACTAACTGGAACCTGTGAAAAAAAAAACGTATAGCTGGGGATCAGTCCTTATATAGCTCAAGTCTAGGGGATTTTTTTTGAAATCTATTTCCAGAACTTTCTTCAGAGACAATCTATGAATCTAGAATTGATCCCAACAAAGATGATCCCAAGGACGACGCCACCCACTTTGTCAAGATCACAGAATTGAACGTAACAAAGATGATTCACCGGACGATAGCACCCACTTTGTCACGAAATGGATTTAGGACTAGAGACTGTCTACATATAGTGACAAGACAATAGTAAGAAGAAAGACTGAAATGATAGATTCAGATAGAAATATAGTGCAAACTGTGAAAGTTGAGACCATTGGCTCCGAGGTTGAGTACCGAGGTTGATTCTTTCCTCGCCACTTCGGACGTTTAAATTGCTATGGCCTCGAACCACCTCTAACTACCCTATGGGGATAAGGTTCAATTAAGATTCACAAACACCAAGGTACAGACAACATATAGCTACTGTACTAAAGGAAATGACTGATGCCAGCTACAATTTATACAAGTTTATTATACACCTATACACAAACTCATATACATGTCAAAATGCATGAAGTGCGAGGATGCACACCTGAAACAAAATCAAGCACAGTTAAAAATGCATCACCCCCAACCCTTCTCCCACAATTGCAACCTGTATGGAGAAAGAAGGTAAGGTTAACTGAAATGAACTACACTGCACTTGATGTCGCCTACACTCCAAACTAGCTGTTCTAAATTCTAACTCTAACTCTAAGTCCACTGATAGCTGGAACGACTGCGAAGTGACTACACAATCTCTGCACAGACTTCGGTTCTACACAGCCTATCCTGGAATCTCCTGAACACAACTAACTGCACCTCTAAACTTCAGCAGCTGTCCTCTGCTATGATTCACCAAAACTAACAGTTCTGCCTATCTGTGCTGACTTCAGTAGAGAGAATGTTTACCCTCTCTCTCTCCACTAACTCTGGAATTGATGACTGAGGTTTAACAGAACCCCACTGGATTCTGGACTGGACCTGTAGCTGACTTCTACCACTCTGAAATTACCTGCCCGAGTACCTATAACTGGGCCGTCGGCTTTATTATGGCCGTGAAGAAACGAACACAAAATTACCACAACGCTGGCAGCCTGCCAAATCTGCGTGTGTAACGAGCGTCAGAGCTCAGGATTTATCCACAAAAATCCTATTCGCTGGAAAATGTCTTCCCCTGGCTGGGAAAACGTATTTTCTTCCTCTCCTTCCACTACTGGCAACTAACGTAAAACCCTTGCGGTTCTGCGAATGCCCCAACTTTGCCGTGGGAGAAATTTTGTAGTCTCAAAATTCCGCTCTCATTCCCACAAAGCCGGTACCTGCTGTTTTAGACAAAACAAACCAACAGCTAAACAAACCATAATAATTCCCTTTAAATAACTCCTTACTTCCTTGCTCTTCTTCTCGTATCTCCTCTCTCTACCTGAGCTTTCAAAGTATATATTGGCTACCCCAGATCGCTTGTTCTGCCTGACTAACTCCGAGCAACAACAATATTTTCAATGGCCCGTCTGGGCAGACGTACTGTGGCCTACTTCTTACGCTGACACTAATGCCGTAATGTTTAACACAACTAAAACTAGCCTTCTCTAGGAATTCCTAAAATTCCCGTCAATAATAGTAATCACATTCAAAATGTGATGCAAAATAATTCCCTTTAAAATTACTTCTCCCATCTTGTGAATTCACAGCACAATAATGCACAATCAGTAACATATAACCCTTTTAGCTGCTAGCATATATATGCCGTCAAAAGTTATACATAACCCCCCGATTATCAAATTGAAAACCCCGTAGTTCAGCCACGTGGTGCCGCAGTTTTTTTTCAACCACCACGCGCTCCTGCATACATTCATTACTGATAGCACACATGTGCTCCAATTAATACCTCTATCACTTCCGTCCACAGATATATGCGTAACTATATAAATAGCGAGCATCAATACTCTCACTAAAATCACAAATAAAAATACACATTACACACGCTCCCGACTATTCTGTAAATACATATGATTCGCAGATGCGAGTTTCTCTCCTGACCGACTTTGCAATAATACAAAGCGGTGATATCTCAACTTTTAAACCATGCCGCTATTCTTTCAACAAGGAATTAAATGGACCTAGTTTCTCATGTCTATCACTCAGATCGAATTGATGGCTCTGGAGTTAAGAATTAAATTAAACTAAACTGCCCAAAGAAACTTAAATGATCGGCTAGGACTAGAAAAATTAAATAAAGTCCTCACGCAAAAATTCATGCTTACCAAATCTCGAATGTCCAACTGAAGGCAATCGACAATATGCTTCTGGCACCCGGCTTTGGCAATTTTTCATTAAAAGAGAAAGAAGCTTTTTTTTTTTTTTTTTATTTTTTTATAAGTGTTTGCTACTTTTCTTTGTAGCACGCCCCTTTCAACCGTCTACCATGTACATGGAGTTGTTGGTTATATCAGGACGTGTTTCCTTTATTGTAATATGTTTTTGTTTGTATTTATTTTATACTATATTATCTCTAGTCGGTATTTTTCCTTTTGTAGTTATAGTTCATAATGGTTTTTAAAAGAAATTCCAAAATATGCTATTTTCTAAGTTAGTATATTTTTAATTTTTACTGGATGGTTTCTTTGGTTAATCTGTATGTATCTGGGGCGAGTCTTTCACCAGTTTGGACTACTGACTCAAATCCTTATTTGTTTTTTATATGTTAGCTTTAGTTTTTTGTAATATAGTGTTTTATTAACTTTTGCATTTCTGAAGGGGTCTTTGTGCCTATGAGATTTTCTACCCTCATTTCTACATTGTGGTTACTACAGTATGTCTTAATGTTTTGCCTCTGTTGGTCATATTTCTTGCAGTCCACCAGAAAGTGTCTAATTGTGTTTGGTTCTTGACACTCTTCACATGTGGGTTCCTCAATCATAAAATATCCAGTTCCAAGCTTGAGCCTCAGCAATTTTTTATTAATTGGTATTTTTAGTTCATCTTTTATTTGACATTTTTTGCTTGGTTTTTTAAGGATTTTATATGAGTGTCTTGCTTTTTTACTTTGGTCCCATGCTGTTATCCACTCTTTAGTTATTGCTTGAGCAATTAAGCTCTTAATTTCAAACTTCCCTAAGCCTACTTCAATTTTGTTATGGCTAGTTCTCCCCCCTTTGGCTTCTTTGTCTGCAAGCTCATTTCCTGCTATCCCCACATGTGATGGTATCCATGTTAGTGTTGCACTGCATCCTATAGTTTGTAGATATGTATTAACCTGTAGTATTTCCTCTATAATATCTGGCCTGCTACATTCATTTCTGTTTCTGATAGCTAATACTGATGATAGGGAATCTGTGAGAATGGTTACTTTTTTTGGTGGATTTTCTGCAGCTATTTCTAAAGCTTTTAGGATTGCCACTAATTCTGCTGTAAAGATGGATGTATTACCTGTTACTTTGTATCTTTTATAAATTTTTAATTTTGGTATTGCTATTCCTGGTCCTAATTGTCCTTCTTCATCTTTTGACCCATCTGTATATATAGTTAGGCTATTATTCATATACCGTTCTATGTACTCTAGTGTTTTACTTTTTGCTGAGATTATGTCGTTAGATTTATTTATGATCTTTGTTAAGTGGGAGTCAGTTTCTGGCACTTTTAATTCCCATGGTGGGATCTTTGCTTTATACAGAGCACTACTGTTTATCGCATTAAACAGGTCTGGGTATTGATCCACTTCAACCATTGTTTTCCACCCTGACGGGTATCTATTATGGTTTAATGGAATGTGGCCTATGTACTGGTTACCCCTATCAAAGGTTTTATGTGCTGGGTGAGTTGGATCTTTTGCCACTCTTGCCCAGTAGCTGAATCTCAGTTCTTTTCTTCTTAGCTCCAGGGGTATAATGCCTAGCGCTACTCCTAGTGCCTCTGCTGATGTTCCCTTTGAGGCACCTGCTATTATTGACTAGAGAGAAAGAAGCTATGAAATATAGGCTTTTTATAATCAAGACCCCCACGCGCCGACTTCATGACGTCATATGCGCGGCGTGGTTCTAAAGCCAATCGGAGCTCTGCATTTCAACTGCAGTTATCTCTCAGCCAATCAGAACCTTAGATCTTTCTGATGCAACCAGTTTCTGCTAGACAAAGAACCGGGAATTGGTCCTAGCCCTATACTGCGGAAATGAAGCAAAAATGGCCGCAAATAATTTAACTCCCGAAAAATGCGTATATGGCCACGCACTATCTTTAAAAAAAGACAATCTGGTGCCAATCCTGATCTAGCATCTATAATCTTAATCTAGAATAATACTTTCTAATTCCCTACACCCCCATTCTAAACACATAGATCAAACTCCATCGTGATCTCATCTTGAAAAAAAAAACGTAAATAATAGAAGGAGAAGAAACATGGAGAAGGATTTTTCTGTAATCCCTCCAAAAATAGTGAACAAAATGCAAGGAGAAAAAGACATGGGCCATTTGAAAGACAGAATCTCAGTACTTTCGTCACAGCAGCAATAGTAAAAATGTCAGGGTATTATCATAGAAGATACTGCCATAATGAAGTGAAGACACTCCACCTATACTAGGTCTCAGCTTTATAAAGTAATGTGACCAGTTTCCTTCCCTGATGCCTTTGCCTTCCCTTACTCAAGAGCAAAGTCAGGATACACTTTTACAGCTGGGTAAACTGGAGCATTAAGTTACCTGGTTTCAAACCCTGTCCCTTTGCCTTGAGAGCAAGTGCTCAAACTGCTCCACCACTTGGATGACAGCAGCACTGATATTCCCAAATAATTTATCACAGAATATTAACTCACCTCTGATTGTCCTGCCTTATGAATGTCTGTGGTCCAATTTCAATTTTGGTAACATTTGTATTCTGATCAAGAACATGGATGTAATAGAATGGGGGAATGCGAAAAATCGCATTGTCATCTTTGCGTACGGCCATGGTGATGTGTCACAAACTATCTGCTGTATACTGGATCTGAAAGTGAACAAATATTTTAAATGTCAGATATTATTTTGATCCTGAAGTGACAGAATGTAAATATAAGGGCTTCAATTTAAAACCCCGGAAGACAGAAGTGATAATCATCTCTTTCAAAAGTAAAGACAAACAAAAAACAAACAAAATCTCCCTGAATGGGAGAGTCTCGAAAAACATACAGATTGAAATAACTAGTTACACATATGTAGGTTGAATGGTACAGCTTACTATAAGTAATATGAACAGTTGTGGTCCAAGCAAAAGCAACATTCAAGAAAATGAAAAATGTTTTGTCTCTACATTTATCTTTCTTTAAAGACATGAGGAGTTTTCATTGCATTCGTAAATTTGTGGAAATAAAAAAAAAAAAAATCAAGTCCAAAACAAAATTCAGAATCTTCAAATCCAATATCAAGAAAATCCTATTGTATGGCTCTGAAACATGGAGAACAAATATAACAACAACCAAGATGCTACAGGCTTTCATAAATTTGGGCTTGAAATGGTATGACATGACTACCAATGTGGAACTGATGGCAAGAACCAGATAAGAACCAGACAGTAGGACAGGAGAAGGTGCTGATGAAGGGTAGGACACACACTAAGGAAACCTGTTGATAACAGTACAAAGCGGTCCTGTTCTGGAATCCTCAGGGTAAGAGAGGGATACCAAAAACACATGGGGAAGAGAACTGGAGACAGAAATGAAATTGATAAATAAGACATGAAAAGACCTTGAGCAGATGGCACAGGACACTAGGACTTGGCATGAATGTGTTAAAACCCTATGCTCCTTGGGACGCTAAAGAGTAATGAATGAATGAACTTTATGGTGCATAATGCTAACATATAAAAAAGCATGAACCAGAGTTGGGGGCCATGGATGAAGGATGGCCACAGATCAACCAACTTGGAGAGAGTTCACTGCTGTCTTACAAGAAACACTTGGTGTGATGGTCACTGACTGCTTTCTCAGTCAGTGGTTAAGGATGCAACAAGAAGAATTCTAATGTACATACGTACTAGGAACTATCTTATCTATACTAATGCAGAAGATAGAGTTTTATTTGCTATATCCGGGACCCAAAGATGCAGCAATAGAGAATGCAGTCAGCGACCCATAGCTTGACTGCTTGCATCAGGGTCAGCGAACCAGAGCTGACCAAGACCCTACTCCACCTCCACGTGGTGGTCCTGGAAACAGGCTGCATCATTGCAGTCTGGCTGAGAGAGTAGGGATCGCAGAGGGAAGGCAAACCCGGTCCCAAAAAATGCCGTGCTGAAGTCGGATGTGTCGACCGAAAGGTGCAGATATCACAGCTTAGGCGTAAACAGACACAACACAACCAACGTCCTTTTCAGAACGAACGAGGAAGAAGAAGAAGATTTGCTATATCCACACTCAGTTACATCCTGTTTTTTTTAAAAATATTAACTGAAATTAACATCCTGTTAAATCTCCGGATGGTTTATAAAGAGGATATATAGTATTCATAATTTTATATAGTATATTTTGGGGAATATTAACTCTTTAAGTCCCAATCGACTTTATATATCCTCAGCGGTTAGACGCGCTTGGCCCAATCAACTTTATAAAGCATTTAGTATATGTGCCTCTGTTTGAGACTGTTTCTAATTATAACTACCCACAAACCACCCAAAGCGTCATTTCCGACTGCAAGTACATTCTTTTAAATACCGCATGTGTTTAAGGGGAGGAGCGCCAGGCATTTCTCGGTTGAAATAAAAAAAATTAAGAATTTGGGATTAGTCCATTTTCTGATACTTTAGCATCTCCCGAATCTAAATATAACAGAATTAAATGTCCAAATGCATTCTAACAATATGTATTTTGACTTTGAAAAAGGTATGGTACAGACAGATTTTCTCAAACTCGACAAAATATGTCCAATTTAGACCTGGTTTCTTTCATAGCAACCAAGCTTACACCCCTAAATATTATGCATCGTTGGATTCGTCCAAATCTACACTTTACTGTAAGCAGGTCACTTATTTCGGGATTCCAAATGCCAGATAGGAAATTTATAATTTCAAAGTCAACATTTAGGGTTTCCCCTCGATTCTAAATTTTTAATTGGCTGTGCGCGTTCACGTGACCGGCAACGACAAAATGGCCGCATGTTTACGGAATCTCAGTTTTGATTTGTTATTGATGTGACAATGCCTAAAAAAACGAGATGCTCTCGTTACCTCCAACTGGAATAGGCCAGAGTTAGAGATGGAAGCAAGACTTATCCTACACTGCAGGTAAAACGTACTTATTGTGACGATATAATGGTAAAAACTGGGACATTGGTACTCAGGCAATGAAGGTTGAAATAAAGCACAGCGGACCGTTTGTTCGATGCGGCCTTTGACAAGAATTTAGAGACGCAGTAAACAGGAGTAAGGGTTAGGCTTAGTGGTTGAAATGAAGCAGACAGGACCGTCTGTACGATAGTTCCTTAAATTAGAATTCAGAGATGCAGTAAAAAGGGCTAATGGTTACGTTAATGTATCCTAAACCTAACCTTAACGACGTTGGCGACTTACTGGGATGACATCTAAGAAGACGGCCCACAGTGACTCATTTCAACCAGGTTTAAGAATCTTAACCTAACCCTAAACCTTATGACGTTGGCTACTTACTGGAATGACATCAAAGAAGGCGGCCCACTGTGCTTCATTTCAACCACCAGGGAGTTACATGAACTAGCTATTACGAGTAGTAGACAGTCAATTAAAAATCATCACGTTTTCCTGAGTTTACAGAATAACGGGTGACTTCTCATAACTCAGTATATTATCATGATTCTTGTAAGCATAGTGCATATTTGTTTCCTCAATTTAATGTTTGTTTCTTGTGTATTTTTATTGACATGTCACAGATGCTTATGTGTTATTTAAAAAAATGCCTGCCAGACATGTGCAACAGCTGGTTATTGGTACCAGAAGAAAGATTGGAAACTTCATCAAGTGGAAAGTGAAGCAAGGCTGTCATATACATTTTGAAGGTACTTACTTTTGAAACTTACTTTATGTTTCCCCTTGCCTAAGCATAGACATTCATGTAATTTATTTTGATCTCCATAAATATCAAGTTTAGAAACATATTTCATTACTTACATGTATTGTTTTGCTTCCATTGTACTTTAAGGCACAGTTTATTAATGCTTGTTTACATCTTTACTTGAAATTTTACTAATGTAAACATTTGCCTCTTTCTAGGAAGTTCAAGTGTCATGGAAGCTGAGGCAGGTAGTGATTTGTGAAGCTGTTCTCTGACGCGACAGAAATTTTGCTACACCGTGTAAAGTGATTGTGATAGCAAAGCATTCAATCAGATCATAGCAATTAAACCATATGGCCCTAATATTGCTGAATTTAATCAAGGACCTGAGGCTGCTATATTTTTCAAGAAAGTCCTGGTACTGAACAGTGGAAAAGAGGCTTGTCGACTGGCTGGAGCAAGAAAGCGTTAAACGTCTGGTGCTCAGCTCTAAAATGGCAGAAAACTGCACTAAGAAAATGAAGGACATTTAGCACAAATCTCAACAGAAAGCCAGACAAGAAACTGCAGAGGAAGCTGGATATGCTGCCGGTATGTTTTGCATGACTAGTAAGTTATTTTATTTTGCTGCAGTATTACATACTTATTTAATTATATTCTAATTATAACAAAATATGTGATTTTAAAGAAATCATTATTCTCATACTAATTTTCTTATAACTTCCACACTTATGTATTAATTGACAAGAATAGGAACATATATTGCCCATAATCTTTTAAAACTTTTTTATGTGATGGATTTTGAGTATCTGATCAAACTTATGGTTAATTGACAAAAGTAATGTAAAATTTAGTAAAATTTGTTACTATTTTTAGACACTATTTTCAAAGTCCTACAGCTTTTTTTTTTTGTATTAAAGTTATCAAAAATCCATCACTGGAAAAGTTTTAACATATAATGATAAACATTGTGTTCATATTTGGTATTCATAGCTTAATAAATAAAAAAGCTTTAGCAAATTGAAATAGAACAAAGAATCCAATATTGCTCAGCTCTAAAACGGCAGAAAACTGCACTAAGACAAGGAACGAAATTAGGCACAAATTTCAACAGAAAGCCAGATAGGAAGCTGCAGAGGAAGCTGGCTATGCTACCAGTATGTTCTAAATGACAAGTAAGCAATTTTTCAGGGGCAATATTACAGACTTATTTAATTGTAGTCTATTTATTGAGAAAAATGCGATTTTCTCAAAATCTAATTTTCTCATCCTAATTTCCTTAAAACTTCCACACTTATGTGTTAATTGACATAAAAATTGGCACATATGTTGCCCATAATCTTTTTAAAACTTTCATATTGCTGGATTTTGAGTATCTGATCAAACTTTTGATTTATTGCAAAAAGTAATGTAAAATTTATCAAAATTTGTTACTTTTTTTTAGACACTATATTCAAAGTCCTACAACTTTTTTTTGTATTAAAGTTATCAAAAATCCACCAATCGAAAAGTTTTAAAATATAATGATAAACATTGTGTTCATATTTGGTATTCATAGCTTAATAAATAAAAAAGCCTTAGCAAATTGAAATAGAACAATAGAATCCAATATGGCCGCCGTTTTTATGGCAACCAGTAGTGCAGTGCCATAAAGCTCTTCATTTTTCGTATCTAGTATTGATATAGGTTAAGTCTGTGCATTTTCATTGAAATCCAGCAATTAATAATGAAAATAGCATTTCAGGGTAGCTCCTCCCCTTAAGAGTGAACGTGTTTCTGTTTTGAGATATTTATTTAAAAATGCACCGGGGTGGCCATTTTTGCTTGGGCCAAACCAACTTTTTTGCTTGGGACTGAAAGAGTTAAGGAAGGATCCAGTCAACCCACTTCATAAAAAGTTGAGACCTAGCATAAAATGATCTCTAACATTTCACTCCTGTCTAAGGAAGCATCCGCTATGGGACTAGAAGAAAATAAAATAGTCACTTGCTACTATTTTCTTACAGCATTATCCTTCCTGACCATTTATTGTATAAAGCAGTGCTTCTTAGCCAGAGGTGCACACATCCCCTGAGGTGCAAAACCTGGGGGTGCGAGACATGCCAGATATTTTAGAATGCAAATCATCATAAACAATATAATACATGGAACTCACAAGTATTTGTACAAAATAGAACACTGACAACGTGAATTAGATACCGAACCTTAGTCACATTCTACATAACATTTTTTCAAAATAAACTGTCATCTCTTTTTTTGCATTTCTGGCATGTTTTGCGAGCTAGAAGATTAAGGGGTGTGAGGCTTCTTAAGATGGTGTAAATGGGCGTGAGACCTCTAACAGGATAAGAAAAACTGGTATAAAGGGTTAAAGAACATTTTCAATTGTGTGTCTATGTGTTTTTTTCCCCCTAAAATGGTCATTCGTCTTCATACGTGTTGCGATGTGTATTTTTTTAGTAAAAAAAAATAAAAAAAGGGAAGATGAAAGCTGATGGTATGTGGATTTATATTTAATTTATTCTTCAATTCATTCGAAATTTGTAAAACAGTCAATCATCGATATTCACATGTTCCGTATTCGCTCATTCACGCAAGATAAAGTGTAATCCAATTTTTGCCTTTCGCGGTAACCTTGCCGGTATTCGCGGCCATGCGCAGTAGGCAAAAAATTTCGAGACGCCTACCTCGCAGCAAGGAGAGGCTGACTCCTTGTTCTTGTGGCTTTTGTTGTGTTTACATGTGTCTTTGTTGAGCATCTTTTCATCCACAATGTTTGCAGTTTAACGCTGTGTTTGGTTATTTTTGGAATTAATAATGGCATCCAAGCGTAGTGCAGGTGGATCAGCACAAGAAGGCTGTGATAAGCCTCAGTGATAAAGTATGTGTGTTAGATGAACTTCTTTCTGGGATGTCTGTATAAAACTTTCTTTAAATTTTAAATGTTCTGTGTAAATGTCATCAATGTTTGTTTTCTACGGATTTTGTATGTGTGTGTTTGTGTGAATGATTAGTGACAGTGTGAGTGAATGGGTGAGTGAGTGAGTACTGTTAAACCAAAAGATTGTACATGCTGTACTATTACAAAGAAAACACTATTACAAAGAAAACAGTGTATAAAATACATTTATAAAATGCACAGTATAATAAATAAGCTGTTATTTACAAGAAGGGTACACGAAATGATGAGTTTATGGTCATCAGTAGCAAAAGGGTCCTGCAGGATCAATGGTTCCGTATTCACTGGGTTTTCAAGGAACCTAACCCCCCCCGCGAAAAGTGAAGTTTGACTAAGTGTAATACCCAGGGTAGTTCCGGTGGGTCGTTGAGGATTCAAAGAAAGAATAGGACTAACACTCCCTCAGGTATAACGTAGGCGGCGACTAATATAAGATTGTGTATGAGGCTAGAAACCTCTTGTAAAACAAACTGCTACTCAGAAACTACCACTGCATGAACACGTGAATGCTTTGGTGCAAGATTCCTGCAAGGTACCCAGCTGCCATGGTGGCTCCATGCTCCATTAGGAGCAACTAGGGGACTGATGGCGGTGAATATGTATTAAGGTCAAGGTAGTCCCATAGCAGATACTGCCACAAAGGAGCGAAGTGTTAGAGACTACACTTTACTAGGTCTCAGATGAATGGAGTGGGCTGACCTGTTCCCTTCTTAGCTGCCTTTGCCTTCCTGTTAGAAATGAAGAACAGTAGACATGTATTCGATACAGCTTTAAACAAGAATCCTAAACTTAACCCTAAACCAGTACTTCTTAAACTGGTGAATGGTTCATCCAAGGGTGAATGAAATTATTTTTGGGGTGAATGAAACTAGAGGGGTGAATGAAGGGCGGATGCAACGTCAAAAGACCTTTAGGTTTTATTTTTAGCTTTATTGTATAACGTCATCAGTCTTAAAGGTCTTTTATATTTAGACACACGCCCTAATATAACCGACTAAGTTGAATGGGACGTGCCTTGCCAAAACGAGGCAAAATTTTATTTAAGAAAAAAAAAAACAACAGGAAAACCATAGTTAGAGAGAAAAAATATATCAAATTTCCAGCACCACTGCCGTTAAAAGGCAATAAAAGCTTAACCAATTTAATGGCAATGCCTTTTTAAAGTATATAAATATCTGAGTAAATTAAGTCATTCACCTTCACGTTGCTTAGTAGCAGGATATTGCCTAAATTTATGGTAATATAGTCTTTTAGGGTAGGTCAGATGAGATAGTGAGATCGTAAATTTATAAATGGCAACACTGGAGGATCGCCGTAGGCATCTGTTGAACTGTAACTTTACTCTGTGTTGCCAATTAAGCTATTTTTATGCTAGAATTAGAAATATATATATATGAAAATGAAAATGAAGATCACCATGTGGCATAGGTTGGTTTGGTTTGGTTTTTAAGGGCTATCTTCATTGCACATGGACAAGGCCATCAGTGCTCTGATCTCCTCCCTTAGATCACACAAGGAGAATCTCAGCACAGTGCACGAACTCCCTAGCACCTGCGAGAATCCCAATGTGTGTATATAATGTATATGAATCACATGTTCTATAAATATTTTGTGGTGGGTAGGTTTCCTAATTTTTAAATTTTGCCAGGGCAGCGACCTGATAAGCCTACTCTTTACGATTTCCAACTGCCATGGGATTTTTATCGTGCGCAACTTGCACCCAGGACCTCCTATTTTTTCACCCTTATCCGTGAAGGCTAGGCATCCAATCTCATTACCCATGAGACCAGGGGGGGAGTATGACGTAATTAGGACCACTGGTTCTGAAAAAAATATTTCAATAAATTATAATCTCTCAACTGGGACTCGAACCCGGTACCTCTTTAATACGAGGTGGACGCCATACCTCTGAGCCACTCCGACCCCCACGTGGCATAGTAACATTCGTAAAGGCTATTTCTCCAATTTCCCACATCTGGAAAGCTTCCTCAAAGAGTGTGAGTGGGAAGAAAAACAACCTGATCTGGAGAAAACACTGAATGACATCATTTCCAACCATCTGCAAATGCTGTCTAAATATTCTGAAACATATTTTCCTCAGAAGCATTTGCAGGACTTGGAAAATCAGAGGTGATATTACCCCATAACTGACTGCACTGTCTACCTGTTCATCACAGCAATCAAAGGATTAAAGAATGAAAAAGCTCTTGGCCATGATAACTTAAATGCAGAGTTATTTAAGACAGACCCTGAGCTAGCAGCAGAACTATAAGAACCACTATTTGCACAAGTCTGGAAAACAGGGACAACACCAACAGAGTGGAACAAAGGAATAATTGTCAAATTGCCCAAGAAGGGAGATCTTGCAGACTGCAATAACTGGAGAGGAATCACTCTTCTCTCAGTTCCCAGCAAAATACTAGGCAGGATAATTATACAGAGAATTTTAAAAGCAGTAGATCACAAACTGAGGAAAGAACTAGCAGGATTTAGAAAGAACAGAAGATGTGTAGATCATATATTTACCCTCAGGAACATTATAGAGCAGTGCTCAGAATGGCAAAGACAGCTGTACATTAATTTCGTTGATTTTGAAAAGGCTTTTGACAGTATACATAGGGACAGTTTATGGAAAATACTGAGGGCTTATGGAATTCCAAGCTGCATAGTGTCAATCATAAAAAGCCTCTATGCCAACTTTACGTGTAGTGTTGGGCAGAGCAACCTAATCTTTGAGGTGAAGACAGGAGTACGACAGGGATGCCCCTTATCAACCACTCTATTTTTAACAGTCATAGACTGGGTGATGTGCCAGACAACAGAGGGCAGTCCAAGAGGAATAAGATGGACTACATTTTCTACATTAGAAGATCTGGAATATGCAGATGACATTGCACTACTAGCACATTCCCATCAACACATCCAGGAAAAAACGGATAGACTTAATAAGTATAGCCAGCAGGTGGGCTTGAACATCAATCTAAAGAAGACAGAGGTCATGACGCTCAATGTGAGCAACCCTGAGCCCATATCAGTAAGGAATCAGCAACTGGAACAGACAGACACCTTCACATACCTAGGATGCATAGCAACACCAGACGGCGGAGCAAGCAAAGACATCAACAACAGAATGAACAAAGCAAGAACAGCCTTTTTTAGTCTAAACAACATCTGGAAGTCCTCTCAGTACAGCACAAGGACAAAATTAAGATTATATCAAAGCTGTGTGCTTTCTGTGCTTCTCTATGGTGTGGAATGCTGGAGAGTTACAGAGAAGGAAATGTTGAAATTGTCATCTTTTCATACAACATGCCTAACAAAAATTCACCAAATCTTTTGGCCGAATACCATCTCCAACCAAGATCTGCTTACTCGGAGCAAACAAGAGGACATGCACACCATCATAGCTGGCAGACACTGGAGCTGGGTTGGCCATGTCCTCAGAAGAGACCCTGATGCCATCACAAGAACAGCTATGCTATGGACCCCTGAAGGAAAACGAAAGAGAGGCAGACCAAAAACAACTTGGCAGAGGACTGTGGAGGCTGAGATGCAAAGAATGAACCAGAGTTGGGGCACTGTACGAAGGATGGCCACCGACCGAGCAAAGTGGAATCAATTTGTTGTTGTTCTACATGACGCCACCAGGCTTAATGGCCACTGACTGCTTTGACGGTCGGCGGCTAAGGATCAAAGAAGAAGAAGATGCCCCGTACATAATTTCTGTACAGGTTTTTTTCACCTAATTATTAAATATATATAAATCGACCGTCTTGCGCTACACCATAGCCAATATTTGCGTCATGAGATTCGGCGAGATGTTAGGCCACGTGAATAAAAAATCAACCAATAAAATCAAGCTGCCTATTTTTCAGTTGATGCAGGATTTGCGAGGGTCTGCGTGGTGTGTCGTTCATTCATCACTTTTCGCTAATGCTGATGGCAGCCAGCACGTTACTGATTATTTTAACGATTATGTCGCATTGAGCATAATTTATTATTTATGGCTGCTTATAAGTGGGAAGATAACATCAAGAGATGGACGGGAAAGAGTCTATCAGAGTGTACCACCAAGACAAGAGACAGAAGACGTTGGAGATCCATTACAGCCAACCTCCGTTGTGGAGATGGCAACTGATGATGATGATAAGCAACAACAAAAACAGTGGATAACACTATATATTACTAAAACTTTTCTGTAGAATCTGCGTAAGAAATGTACATTTTAATAATAATATAAAAAGAAATATGAAACTGGGAAAAAAAAAATCAAGAAAGCAAAGCAAATTTGTACAGTAACCCGATCAGAGTCCCTGGAAAAGTTTTTTTGGAGTTACTTCTCTTCTAAGTTTTAATTTCCTTTCCTTAGAATCATTCTGATTTTTTTTTGGGGTGGATATATCATTATTAAGATCATCCAGTGAATTATTTTATTAAATAATGAATTACTATCAATGGCTGCCGTATTGACGATTGAAACTAGTCATATGGGTATTTAAAACTGTCACTTTGGCTAAAACGGCTATTTTCATTTTTGAAGTTCGGTAGAGAATAAATTACGCTAGCGCCAGTTTATATTTTCATGGCAAGTTATGAGCTGTTTATTTTTTTTAAAATTTATATGATAATGTAATTTTATTATTTATAAAATTACCTCAAATATTTATTGAACTCCTTGAAAGTCATTAGGGTTAAGATTAAGATTTGGGTTTAGGACTTCCAACCCATAACCCTAATTACTGTGTCTCAGAATTCTTTTATAAGGTCCTATCAAACACAGGATTTCCTGGTCTGTTAGTGATAATTAAGTGTGGAAATAGACTAAATGATGACACGATCACATCATTTTTACAGTGTAAAATAAACTCAGACATTTATTGTTTGAGTTTTAAAATAAGTGAAGACTTGCTTTAAAAGGCAAAGTCCTTATGCCTCAATTATAAGGAAGCCCACTGTAATTGAAAATATTTTTACACGAATTAACTCTTTTGATATGTTTTTTTTTTTTGTAACGGTTTTGCGGGTCTTTTACAAGGTTTTTGAAGTTTTTGTACAGGTTTTTCATCTCCGAGGTGTGGCATGTATATATATATATATATATATATAATATAATATATATATATATATATATATATATATATATAGATATATATATATATATATATATATATATATATATATATATATATATATATATATATATATATATATCTGTGGCCTAATGGATATGAACGCAGTTTCATAATCCAGATATACCAGGTTCGAAACCTGCTGCAGGCGGTTTGGTAGCAGATCACTTTGTGTGGATTTTTAACAATGGTATAAGCGCCGTACCATTCAGAAAGCAATGGCAAACTACTGAATGAAAAAATTGCCTAGAAAAATCACAAACAGCCAATAAAAGCTGGGGTTGATTGCCATGTCCTGTAAAGGATAAACAACTAATTATTATATATATATATATATATATATATACTGTTCAAAAAAAGAAACGCAACATTATTACAGTGGTAATGGACACCAAATTTCAAACTTGTACCAATATTTTATTTTACGGAATTAATGTTTCAATCTTGTCATGAAGAAACTTTCAGACTTTAACAATGAAATGATGTTCATTAAATTTGGTTTGGACTTTTATTCTTTGCAACTGAGGCCTCCGTTTCAGTAAGGTGTATGGCCTCCTCTGGCCTCTATCAGAGAAAAACATCTCCTTGACATAGATCCGATTAGCCGTTGGATCTGTTGTTGTAGGATGGCTGCCCACTCTTCCCGCAGTGCAAGAGACAACTGTCGAAGATTGGCTGGAGCCATATCTCGCTGGCGGAGTCATCTGTCGAGTTCATCCCATAAGTGTTCTATGGGGTTCATGTCTGATGACATGGCTGGCCACGGAATGGTCTGGACGTTGTTGTCAGCGAGGAACTGGGTGGTGAGTTGTGCCACATGAGGTCGAGCGTTATCCTGCTGAAAAATGCAGTAATGAGTGCACCGACCGGCCTATTAGGTAGGCCAGCCGTAAAACGAGGATCGATCGTTGGCCTACCTAATAGGCCGGTCGGATATTAAGAGTTAAGAAGCACTGCCCTAAACCATAACCTTTTTTTTTTAATTAATAAAGGAAAATATCCCATTCAACCTCTGATGGGTTATAATTAGGATACACATTGTTTTAAATTCCAAATAATATGAACAACTGCCGATATGAGAAAGTGGCATCACGCTTGTCAAATCATTGTAAACAGGGAAAATCTTACTTACTTACTTAGTCGTTCCCCTTCTACCGTGAGGTGTAGAGGTTTGGAAGAGAGAGCGCCAGACCATTCTATCAGCTGTCTTCTTCCTGGCCTGGTTCCATTCTAGTCCTCGGTCCTTCAAAGATTGTCTAATGTTGTCCTCCCAGCGGACTCTGGGTCGTCCTGGAGGTCTGGATCCCTGGCTCTTTGTTTCCCATGCTTGTCGTGGTAGCCGATCTTCTCCCATTCTGCAGACATGGCCAAACCATCTTAGTTGGGACTGTTCTATTTGGGTCTGCAGCGGATGGGATTTTAGGCCTTGACGGATCGTCTGGTTGCGGACCATGTCTCTTCTTGTTACTTCAACCACTTTCCTCAGATACCTCATTTCTGAGGTTTGGATCTGGCTTTTGTGGGTTGTTGTTACGGTATATGATATTAACGCCGTCTGCTAAAGGTTACCAGACGTGCAATTGTAAAGGTTAAGACATTTAATATATTGCGATAGATGTTTCAATTACTGAACGCTTCATACACGATCGATTATGACGTGTATAGCGTTGTTTAGGACACAGTCGGTAACTAAGAAACGCTACCCTTTTTACATTGACCGTCAAGCTGTTAAGACGCGTCTGACTTTCCTTCCAATGTTGGGCATGGTATTGCCATACAGATATATTTTATGCAAGTACGGACATGGGTCAGTCCATTGCTATTACGAAGATTTGAAATGATTAAAG
This sequence comes from Oreohelix idahoensis, assembly GCA_024509875.1. Classification (NCBI taxonomy): domain Eukaryota; kingdom Metazoa; phylum Mollusca; class Gastropoda; order Stylommatophora; family Oreohelicidae; genus Oreohelix; species Oreohelix idahoensis. The sequence continues at coordinate 18,468 of JAMPIV010008422.1, forward strand.
GTCAGTACGAAAGTGAAAATTAAGGAAGGATGAATTACAGTCCATAGTATTTGATTTTGCCAGACTCATAGACTCACTGTCGGCCGTTGGAAAACCCCAACCGCGCGTGCATACAGCTATGACAATCTGCATACAGTAATTTGATTATTGGACAAGGACTGATAGGATATCTACATATATATGCCATATATTTTCAAGTTATAATATGTACTTTTGTGATCAACATGCATGAATCGTCTTGACGTGTAAACTGTATTAAATATTTGTGGACTCAATGAACCGACTTATCAAGTCAATGGAATTACAAGTTCAATATAATTGCAACTTTCAAATGTTTGCTCACACGTTTTCTACCCCACCCCGCATTCGCGTAAAGCAACACCAATTGACACGATGAAAAATATTGAATGAAACCATATAAGAACTCAACTAACATGGCCAGAATTTATAACCACTTTATTGACATTATATGGAACATTGTTGTCAAATTGAATGTTCCAGAACAACAGAGAAGATCGCCTTCAACAGATGGTGTCCATTGATTGGGGATCGAAAAAAAAAATTCGGAAATTAACAATTGTTTACATTTGAAGGACGATCACATGATGTGCTGAATTATGACCTATGACGCAGTACTCAGTATAATCCCTAACAACGTGACGTCACCAAAGTTCGTGTACATGCCATAAGTTGACAGCAGCAAGCCTAGTTTCTACGGAGAAAAAAATAACAAAGTCAACGAATAAACCCTGTATATGCATCAAGAGCAAACAGTCAGACACACTTCTACACCGTTGGTGCATACCGTCATCGACAGGAGTCCGAACTGAGCACAAAAGATAAGTCATTTAGGTGTGACCTTTGTCGGTCGATAAATAACAGTGCTGAGTCCATTTTGCTTTGATCAGGCATGTCTATGTATTTTCATGTATATATATGTTAAATTTGTTTTCCATCGTATGTATTTGTTGTTAATTCGTGGGAGGTAGGGAGGATGAACTGAAATTAAATTCTGCGGCTCTCACGATGCCTGAATTAATTTCGGTCGTTTCTTAGGGCAGTTAAACGATTGCACCTTTGGAAACCCCATTGAGGTTTGACATTGGACTTGTTGTCCAAATCTGCTATCGTTTGGCGATTTGCGTTAGCTGTACTGTCCCGTAGATAATTGGTGTATTTTATTCGTATTCAGTTAATAATTTTATTCAGTTCTGTACCATGTTCGTTACTATTTCGTCCATTCTCCTCTGACTATCATTTATTTTATGATTGTTAAATTTTTGTCCGTTATGAGTCCTGTGACGTCATCATTTTCTGCAGTCATTTTTTTTGTGTACTTGAATATTCAGTTGACCTCCGGTCAGACCTTGCCCTTCATTTGGTCTGTGACATTTCCGCTTATTTTATTTAGTTCATAAATTCATTTTTAATTGTGAAAATGTCTTGTTTGCGTCTTAACATTGTTTGTACCCTTTAGTTGCATCATTGCTTGTCTGTCCTCATAATATATATTAATATTACATTAATAATATGATAATTATATGCAATAATACACTTGTAATTTAATTTAATTAATTTTTTCTGAAATTTAAGGTTAATATGGGACATTGCATAATTATGCAGTGATAGTCCAAGAAAGTAGCACTACAATTTATAAAGAGATGCCTAGGGCATAATAATATAATATATATATTGACAAAATAAAATAATCTTATAGCTACCTTTGAGGTAATAGACCCATTGTATATTATTTAATATACTTTTCTGGTACTAAGAGAGTGACTTAGTACATTAAACAATATAATTACTAGGAATTATACCCAACATTATTGGATATTGAGATTAATTGTGTGATATAATTATATTATATTTAACATATATCATAACTATTTATGATATAGTATTATTTAGATACAATATTGTTACAAAATATTGTCTATTAGTTGAACTTAGACATTAAGTTCAGTACTATTGTGATTACTTATATTGAATATTTCTAAGTTGAGTAAGTATAATAATTACTCTGAAGCTACTATTGACTATTTTAATCAGTAATTATCAATAATTACTTACAGATAAAAGTCAAAATGCTTACTATAGACCATTTCGTTAAGATTGGTCGTGAATATGGTTATAAATCTCAAGAACTTCGTCAGTTTGCTGAATCAGAACTGGAAAAATATGAAAGAAAAGAAGAAGAGAAAAGGGCTGCATTAAAGAAAGAGGAAGAGGAACAAAAGGCAGCATTAAAGAAAGAGGAAGCAGAACTTGAGATGAAGCAAATTGCCAAGGAAAATAGATTGAGAGAGATTGCTCAACGTGAAAGAGAAGAGCAAAGAACAATCGCCAAACAGGAAGAAGAGAATAAATTGAAACGAGAGGAAATTATTTTACAACAAGAAATGGAATTGGCGCGTATTAAATTGGAGACAGCAAGATTACAAGCACAAAGTGCTGATGCAAACCAGAATAATAACGCACAAAATGGATCATCATCCAGCCAACCTAAACATTTCTACAACTTTAAATTACCCATTTTCAACTTGAACGTCGACGACCTTTCATCGTTCCTGGCACGTTTTGAACAGACTTGCAAATCTAACCATTTGCCTGAAGAGTCATGGGTACTCAAGTTAAATGAATTCTTGGTTGGAGAACCACTGACAGCTTCTCAAAATGCTGACCCATCAATAGCTAATAACTACGGTGCTATTAAGTCCTTGCTTTTACGAAGGTTTCACCTGGACGAGGAACACTGTAGGTTAAAATTTAAGGGAATTTTACCTGAATCTCCAAAGGATTTTGCAGGATTCATTGCGAACATACGCAATACATTTAATAGATGGGTTGAACTGGCAGAAGTCAACAAATCATACGACAAATTAGTTGATTTACTACTGCGGGATAAGGTATTATCTTCAGTTAGCCAGCCATTTTTTGCATATTTGCAGGAGCGTAAACCAGGTACTATGGATGAGTTAGAAAAAATTTCTTTAAACTACTGTTCGGCACATCCGAATGCAACCATTTCTAACTCCTCATTAAGAGAACCTCTACCTGTGGCGTCTAATATGGCCTACAATCACAATAACAAACAAAGACATCACAGTGTAGACAGAAGCAGGTTCCAAAGAAATCATAACGTTAACTTTCAGAAGGGACATAATAATGATTTCAACAATAAAAATGAGTTCAACAGAGGTAGATCACGAGATAGAAATTATTCACCTCAAACAAACTACCACAATAGTCAACATAACACTCATTATAATCGATCACATACTCCCAATAATAATAACAACTGGAATGGTAATAATCATGGCTCGAGACATCGAGATAATAGTTACTATAGAGGGCGACGAGATAATTTTAACAATTATACTCGGAATCGATCTCATTCTCGGGGATCATCTCATTACAACCATAATACAGGGGCGGCAGTTACAAATAATACTACCCCTATAGCTCAGGTCCCACTTGACAATAATACAACACAGTCTTCTGCTGCATGTTTTGCTATTAATTATAATGTGGCAAATAGTTGCCAGCAATGCAATCTTATTTTTCAGAAGGCGAAAGAAACAGTGCTTAACTGCGGACATATTATACCACAGGTAGGTCTTGCAGTCAACGATGGAACAGGCCTATTAATTTTTAACAGAGGATTAGTTAATGGATCCGTCGTCTCAGTGTTGAGGGATTCGGGATCCACAACGATTGGTGTACGACAGTCGCTGGTACATCCCAGCTGTGCAACAGGGGAATATGTCCGTTGCATGACTTTTGGTGGAACAATAGAGTTTTACCCCACAGCTATTATTCATGTTAACACTCCTTTTTTCACAGGGAACGTAAAAGTATGTATGCTAAAAAAGCCTATAGCTGATTTGATGGTTGGTCGTATACACGGCAGTAAAGATTGTACTCCAGATGAGATTATAGAATGGGAGAAACATAACCTATGCACTGGAAACGCCGTGACGACTAGAGCGCAGACTCAACTCATGGAGAAAGTTGATGATAATAAAATGGATGCAGACAACCAAGAGGAATTTGTAGTCAATTCACCTATTGACAGGGAAACATTTGCAACCAACAAAAAGAGGATAAATCTTTAAAAAAAATTTTTAAGTTGGTTGATAAAGTTGACAATCTATCCTCAGGTAATAATAACAAACATTGTTTTGTTATTAAAAATGACATATTGATTAGATGTTTTAATGACAAATCACAAATGAAACAACAAGTTATGGTCCCATATACTTTTAGACGGTACATTCTTCAACATGCACATGACTCACATTGTGCTGGACATATGGGATATACTCGAACACGATCTCGAGTACTGTCTTCATTCTTTTGGCCAGGGGTGTCAAGAGATATTTCGCAGTATGTACGTTCCTGTACTACATGCCAAGAAGTGAAAGCACGTGGAGCTTTTCACACGGCGCCTATTCAGGCTTGCGATATCTCAGTGAGACCTTTTGACAAAATGGCAATAGACATTATTGGTCCATTGCTACCATCGGCCAGAGGACATAGATTCGTCCTTACGTGCATTGATTTGTGCACACGATGGCCAGAAGCTATCCCATTAAAGACCACCACTACCACAGATGTAGCTGATGCACTACATCTCATCTTTTCTAGAATAGGGTTTCCTAGAAAACTTTTATCAGACCATGGGTCACAGTTTATATCTGACACCATGAAGGAAGTCATGAAAACTTGGGACATTGACAGGAATTTAAGTAGTATTTATCATCCGATGAGTAATGGTGCGGTTGAAAGACTTAACCGTACACTTAAACAACTACTACATAAGGTTACTGCTAAGCACCCTCATGACTGGGACAGAGCACTCCCAGCTGTTCTATTTGCTTATCGGGAGGTACCGCATGAACAAACTGGCTTCTCTCCCTTTGAATTAGTTTTTGGTGCTCCCCAAGAGGTCCTATGGGACTAATAAAAGACTTATTAATTGACGAGGAGATGACTCAGGACACTCAGTCATCTTACGAGTACGTGATTAATCTTCGGAAGAACATTATTGAGTCTTGCCAGTTGGCAACAGCTTCTTCTGAGGCTGCAAAAGCTAAGGCTCGATCTCTACAAAATAGGTCTCGACGATTACGCCAATTATTCCCAGGCGACGAGGCTTATGTGTTACTTCCTCACAATAACAATAAATTACTGATATCTTGGAATGGTCCTTACAAAGTCATTGATAAAATTTCCGACGTTGATTACGTCTTAGATATCAAGGGACACAAAAAGATATTTCATATTAACATGCTCAAGCAATTTCATACACGTCCTGAACACTTACAGTCAATTTTTCATGAACTAGATGACAACACAGTATCCACTTGTCATTATACTAACTTATCTGTCATCCAGGAAGAAGAATCTTCTTTTCCTGAGGTACAGTTACCGTTACCTGTACCAGTAGTTCAACCTACTGAATCTTGGCGGGATGTAACCATCTCTTCAACGGTTACACCGCAACAGCGTCTACAGATTGCTAATCTATTACAATCTTATCCAGATGTGTTGACCGACGTTCCGGGTCGCACATCGGCTATCAGTCATGACATTACTCTCAATGACGATACACCTATTCGTGTACATCCCTATTCTGTTCCTTTACATTTCCTTGCTAAAACTACTAAGGAACTTGAACAGATGTTGTCTCTGGGAATCATTGAGACTAGTAATTCGCCATTCTCTTCTCCATTAGTGATTGTCCGGAAGAAGGACAATAACATCAGACTATGTGTTGATTATAGAAAATTAAATGCTAAGACTATAGTTGACAGCGAACCACATCCACTTATTGACGACTTACTACCACGTCTATCCAACGCAACTATATTTAGTAAGATAGACTTAACTAAAGGTTATTGGCAGATACCACTGACCGAAAAGGCTAAGTACTACACCGCATTTTCCACTCCACAAGGTCTATACCAGTGGAATGTGATGCCTTTTGGGCTTGTTAATGCGCCAGCTACCTTCATTCGCCTGATGCGACAAATTTTATCAGGTAGACCAGACGTTATTACATATATTGACGACATATGCTTGTTTAGTTCGTCGTTTGAGGAACATGTTTCTGGACTTAGATATGTTTTTGACACTCTAAGGAATTATCATCTAACTGCTAAACCTACAAAGGTGCAAATCGCGTGTAATGAGATAACCTTTTTGGGACATATCATTGGATCGGGATATATCCGAACGTTACCTAGTACAGTCTCCAAAATTCTAAACATAGCAGTTCCTCAGACGAAGAAACAGGTCAGGAGTTTGTTAGGACTTGTTCAATATTACAGTAGATTCATACCAAACTTGTCATCCATCACGGCTGTATTGTCTTCATTGTTAAAAAAAGATATGCCGGTGAAGGTGACATGGACTGGTACATGCAATGAAACTTTCAACAAAATTATAAATTTGTTCTCGCATGAACCAATTTTAAGACTTCCCGATGCTTCCAAAAGATTTTTCTTACGAACAGATGCTAGTAACTACGGCATTGGTGCATGCCTGCTCCAGAACCATGATGGCATTCTACATCCTACGTTATACATTTCAAGAAAGCTGAAGCCGGCAGAAACGAAGTATTCAACAGTCGACAAGGAACTTTTATCTGTGATCTGGGCAATAACGAAGCTTGAAAAATTCCTGCTCGGTGCTCCCTTCACCATACAGACGGACCAACGTGCTGTAGCAGCCTTGCGTCGATCAAATCATACAAGCCAGAAGCTTGCCAGATATTCAATCATCCTACAGCCATTCGAGTTCTCCATTGAACACATACCTGGCACTGAAAATTGTGTGGCAGATGCATTGTCACGTAATCCTATTGACGACGAATAATCAACATTGACACTCTTAACCTATTTTAATCAGCACTACATTGGATTGAACGAAGTATCAACTATAAAGGAACTAACCTTGCCTTTAATTTAAACTGTATAAACACTATATGCATCACAGAATTGAATTAAAAGACAATCAAGGTATATATAGACATTCAAACTTCGTCTAACGTCCATACACGAGATATGAATACTCTTTGAACAATCATGGATTTATGTCTGACGACAAACCGAACTGATGTTCCTGTGTATACTTAATTCTTGGATGCTGGGATAAATGACATTTCTTTCCAACGTAAACGTTTGAACATTTTTGCCTAAAAAAATTCATCAGAATCAAGACTACGGATGGATCATCATATCCTATACTAATTAATTAGTTAACTTAACTTCTTAATTGAATTATTATCAATAAAATGAAATGTGAGAAAAAAAATGAAATGAAAGAACAAAAAAAAAAGAGAACGAAATACTAAAAGAAGAAATTATGAAAAGAGAAAATAAATCTCACACAAGTATTAGATTAATAATTTTTTTTTTAATGTACCTATACATTATTTAGTTAGTTAAATTAGATAGTTATTATTCACTAACACTTAACACACACAATTAAGTTAAAACTTATATTCGAATTTCTTTCTATTTCTTCTCACTTATTTTGTCTTTTCTTCTCTCATAACATCGCGTTACATTAGAACCTTAATAATTTAACTCTTAGTTTAATTAATTAATTTAATTTTAATTAGTCAAATTAATTCCTATATGACATACTAATACGACAGACCTTACTTTAATTTAATTTTATCATTCACTATTAACATTGGACATTTATTTAGTTGATATAATAATATGTATAATATTGATATATAATGTGATTTATGATTAGATGACTATGACAAATAGTTAGTTGACACGACCGCAACACGGTTCTACTCAGAACATCGTCGGCCATATGTCACAATTGTGTTAAATTTTTTTTGAAAAATTGTTAAGTCGGATAGATATTGAAAAAAAAATCTATCGATTTTTTTTTTTCCCCGGTGTACAGGGAATTGTTACGGTATATGATATTAACGCCGTCTGCTAAAGGTTACCAGACGTGCAATTGTAAAGGTTAAGACATTTAATATATTGCGATAGATGTTTCAATTACTGAACGCTTCATACACGATCGATTATGACGTGTATAGCGTTGTTTAGGACACAGTCGGTAACTAAGAAACGCTACCCTTTTTACATTGACCGTCAAGCTGTTAAGACGCGTCTGACTTTCCTTCCAATGTTGGGCATGGTATTGCCATACAGATATATTTTATGCAAGTACGGACATGGGTCAGTCCATTGCTATTACGAAGATTTGAAATGATTAAAGGTCAGTACGAAAGTGAAAATTAAGGAAGGATGAATTACAGTCCATAGTATTTGATTTTGCCAGACTCATAGACTCACTGTCGGCCGTTGGAAAACCCCAACCGCGCGTGCATACAGCTATGACAATCTGCATACAGTAATTTGATTATTGGACAAGGACTGATAGGATATCTACATATATATGCCATATATTTTCAAGTTATAATATGTACTTTTGTGATCAACATGCATGAATCGTCTTGACGTGTAAACTGTATTAAATATTTGTGGACTCAATGAACCGACTTATCAAGTCAATGGAATTACAAGTTCAATATAATTGCAACTTTCAAATGTTTGCTCACACGTTTTCTACCCCACCCCGCATTCGCGTAAAGCAACACCAATTGACACGATGAAAATATTGAATGAAACCATATAAGAACTCAACTAACATGGCCAGAATTTATAACCACTTTATTGACATTATATGGAACATTGTTGTCAAATTGAATGTTCCAGAACAACAGAGAAGATCGCCTTTTCAAATATATAACTGACTTTAACAGATATTTAATTGGCTTTTATCTGTTAAAAGTCATATGCATTGTAAGAACAGCATCGGACCTTCACATTCCCAACCACTATATATTAACCTTTGTTCATGTTAAATATTGTTTGACTATATTATGCAGTTCCCTAGGTCTGTCTATTCTTAACACCTCTTATATATTTATAGGTAAGTTTGATGCCTGCAAATAATCTAATATTGGTATTCTCATTTGTTCATACCTCTTACATTTTAACAAGAAATGTTCAATATTATTGTCTTGAAGACATCCTGCACAGTAAGGTTCTTCTATTCTGAAATAGCCTTTTCCCAGCTGTAGTCTGAGAAGTTTCTTATTACTGGGAATTTTCAATTCTCTAGATATCTGACATTTTCTTGTTGGAACCATAACCTTTATCCTAACCATAAAGACACGGATGACTTATTTGGATGACATCTAAGAACACATGCTACTGTTCTTCATTTCAACCGCCCTACCCTCACTCAAGAGCAGAATCATGTACCCATTTACAGCTGGGGACTCTGGAGCGTGGCGCTACCAGGTTTCGAACGCTGTTATTTTGCCTGAGAAGAATTAGCTCTAACCACTCATCCACCCGATTGTGTATTACTAGATCTTTATTTTTCTGTTTCTATAATGCAGCTGGATCTATCTGAAGATTACTTAGCCAGTTTAATGCTCACTTTATGTATTAATTACTTAATACTCAGCTGGCCTCACTAGTTAACGCTCTAGTGAACCGCTTACGTTCGACACCACAGCACAAATCCCAAGAATAACTGAAAGATCCATCTGTTACTGACCTCTTAGCCGGTGGCTGTAGGGGTGTTGACTATGTGTCTGGTAAAGTAGATCGAGAATAAATGAAACCAGTTCACATAATCTTTAGTATTGAACTAAATTAAAACTAGTTAAATTATCAACAGTGCGTTAAATATCTAGTGTCTGTCATCAAAGCTTAGAATAGCCGGCTTCCTTACAAGAGACGCCTGTCGAATCTTGTGTCAGCGTCTATTTTTAGTAACTTGTTCAGGATACTATTAGTAGAAACTTGCACATTTACATTTACAGAGTATTGCACAACTGAAAACTATTGTCAAACGCAAAGAAAACAGACAATATATTTTGGTTAACCACATGAAACTTCTCAGCAACGTGCAACAACTTAAAACAACATGCATTACCTGTTATTCTCACAAGTTTAATGGCAATAATTAGATCCGAACACCGTTTTCTCGTGGGGGTGTGTCTTATCTAAAAAGCTGTTAATAGTAATGCTACGATCCAATCATTGAGGAATTATTATTATTTTTTTTTAAATTAATGAAAATTAAAAAATAATAAAAATTCCCGTTCAACCTCTGATGGGTTATAATTAGGATATATATTGTTTTCAATTCCAAATAATATGAACAACTGCCGACATGAGAAAGTGGATTCTTCTTCTTCTTCCTCGTTCGTCCTGAAAAGGACGTTAGTTGCGTTGTGTCCGTTTACAGCGAAGCTGCGGTATTTGCGCCTTTCGGCCGACACATCCGACTTCCGCACGGCATTTTTTGGGGACCGGGTTTGCCTTCCTTCTTTGATCCCTACTCCTCAGCCAGACTGCAGTGATGCAGCCTGTTTCAAGGACCACCACGTGGAGGTGGAGTAGGGTCTTGATCAGCTCTGGTTCGCTGACCCTGACGCAGGCAGTCAAGCTATGGGTCGCTTACTGCATTCCTCACTTTTGATGCGTCTTGGGTCAAATTGGTAATTGAGGAATTATCAATTTTGTGATGCAACATAAATACAACATACGGTACCCAGTTTACTTCTGTATCGGATTTAATTAATAGTTTCTGAAAAATGAAGCAAAATACTTTAACATAAATGGTAGGAACTGATATTATGAAGAATGAAATAACATGTTATTAATTCTTATTTGACTCTGTTTTATTCAAGAACGTGCCATGTGTCTAATAATAAAAATTGCCCCTTCAGTCATAACTGACTATTGGAATGCTCCCCTGCGGTGACACTCTTCAGCTGTTTATTTTCCTGGTGCTCCTTTCGACGTTTTCTCCTCTATTCTGCTTGTTGTTTTTTTTTTTCGCTCAATCTGAAGTGACGCAGTAGATAGCAGCACCACTGTCTTGGTGCGATCGGCAGCTTCATCCTCTCACGTTGCTGGATTAATGTCCAGTGCCCTCGTCTCTCTTCCAACGGTTCTTCTGCCATCTGCTAGTTGGCCGTAGAAGATATCTTTTTGGATGCGACCATCTTTCATGCGGCTGACATGGCGAAGCCAGCAAAGTCTTCGCTGTCTAAGCAGTGTATACATGCTTTGAAAGCCAGCACGTGACAACATCTCAACATTATCAGGTATCTAGAGAACTAAAAATTCCTAGCTGTAAGAAACTTCTTAGACTGCAACTAGGAATGTGCTATTTTAGAATAGAAGAACCTTACTGTACAGAGTGCCTAGAAAAAATAATATAGAGCATTTCCTGTTAAAATGAACCCTGCCTAAGCCGGCCCCAAGCCCGGCTGAAAACAGGAGGAGGGCGGCCTGCATGGAGGCCGTAAGGAGACAGCCCCTCTATCATGCAAAGGCACAACAGGCCAAGCACCTGTTTGCTTTAAATCATGATTACGCGAACTACAAGAGAGAAAACCAGAATGATTCTAAAGGTGACGAACTGGAACGGACTACGATTTATGGCACTTGGAACACAAGAAGTATAAATGGGAAAGAAGAGAAGCTGGTGGAAGAGATGAGAAAAGCAAAACTATAAATCATGGCTATAACGCAAACGAATAAAAAGGGACAAGGAGTCACGGATCTCGATGGCGTAACGCTGCTCTACAGTGGTGTACCCACATCTGAAAGAGCTAAAGGGGGCGTGGGTTACATTGTGGCCAAAAACCAAAAAGATAGTATCAAGGGATAGAACTTTGTCTCGGAGCGCATTATGGTTGTAAAACTAAAAGAAGGAGAAACCATAGTCAACCTGGTCATAGTGTATGGGCCAAAAGAGGATGAAAGAGCAGAGGTCAAGGAGGAATTCTTCGAGCTGCTTCAAAGGACAGTGGATGACTGCCTAGATGAAATTATCATGCTCAGAGATTTCAGTGCCAGAGTTGGAAATGACCATGCTAGATGGGGTGGAATTATTGTAAGATATGGAGAAGATACTCTCAATGACAATGGAAAGCGACTCCTTAGATTCTGCAGTGAACAGAATCTGATCATTACAAACACAAAGTTCCCCCATAAGCGCATACATGCATACACTAGATGTTAACCAATGGGGAATGAGAGGTCATTGATCGATTATGCCATAGTAAGGAGGAGCTCATTCAAATATGTCCGGGATGGTAGAGTCTGGAGGGGGCCAGAGATTGGAAGTGATCACTATCTGCTTACAATCAAAAGAACAACTGAAAGAGTTGCTCAGCCTAAAAACTGCCCAACATCACTCAAGAAACCAAGTAAACGAACGGGAGAAATGAGCATTAAGTTCTACAAGCTGAGAGAGCCAGAAATTAAGACCAGATATCAGGGGCTTATTGCTGCAGCGGTGAGAAACACAGAACAACCTGATGACTTGTAAACCCTCTGGCGTCCAAAGTGAGGAATGCAGTCAGCGACCCATAGCTGACTGCTTGCGTCAGGGTCAGCGAACCAGAGCTGACCAAGACCCTACTCCACCTCCTAGTGGTGGTCCTGGAAACAGGCTGCATCATTGCAGTCTGGCTGAGTGAGAAGGGATCGAAGTGGGAAGGCAAACCCGGTCCTAAAAAATGCCGTGCCGAAGTCGGATGTGTCGGGCCGAAAGGCGCAGATATCGCAGCTTTGCTGTAAACGGCGACACAACGCAACCAACGTCCTTTTCAGGACGAACGAAGAAGAAGAAGAAATTCAAGGACATCATAAAGCCAGCTGCAGCAGAAGCATGTGTTGAAGTCCGGACTTGGGAACAAGAGAAAGAGGACACCTTGGTGGACAGATGAAGTCAAAGAGAAAATAAGAGAGAAGAAAATGGCATGGAAACAATACTTAGCTAAAAACACAGCAGGAAAAACAGAGAAATATAGAGAATATGTGATACTCAAGCAAAGAACAAGGTGTTAGCAGCAAAGCAGAAGTGCTGGGAAGAATTTGGAGAAAAGCTAGAAAAAGATGCGCAAGAAAACCAGAAATTGTTCTATAAGATCATAAAGAACCCGAGGAAGGAAAAACAGTGCCGTCTTAAATTTATTAAAGGACAAGCAAGGCAAATTGCTTACTGCCCCAAAGGAAGTAATGGAAAGATGGAAAGAATATTTCTCAGAACTCCTTGATGGTTAGCAAGGTCCAAGCATCAGAAATGATAACGACTAGCACAGAATAGAAAACCAAGGGTGGTGAAGATGACATAAAGATGGAAGAACTGAAGGCAGCACTGGAGAAAATCAAGATGGGAAAAGCAGCCGGGCATGATGGTATAACACCAGAAATGGTTAAGTACATGGGAGCAACAGGTGACCTATTACTCTTAAGGGTCCTACAGGCAGCATGGTGCAACAAGACCATACCAAAGGATTGGGAGATTGCCACCATAACACCGATTTTCAAAAAAGGGTGACAATCGACAATGTGGAAACCAAAGAGGCATATCCCTTCTCAGTGCCCCTGGTAAATTCTACTCTAGATTTCTAGAGCAGAGACTCAGACACCTAGCGTAACCACAGTTGGATGAGGTCCAGTGTGGATTCCCAGCACACCGAAGTACTCAAAACCTAATCTTCACACTCAGACAGCTGAATGAAAATGCCCTTGAGTATAAGAGTGAGATCCATTTTTGCTTCATAGATCTGGAAAAAGCATTTGACAGGGTCCCCTGGAGCAAACTTTGGGACTGTTTGGCAAGGAAGAATGTGACGTACGTCTAGTTTGACTAGTGAATTTTCCCTGATATGATGGATGATTTAAAGGGACCTTTAGCTTTTCATAACATTAGAACCCCTGAACCTTTGTTGTAACTTTTCGTTTGCCAGAACGCATTCCACCGGGACTCATGTAGGATACAGCGACGAGATCAAAGAGACAGACCGAGGGATCTTAGGGGAGACTATCGGCGCTATCAAAGACAGTAGTTTTCCCTGATACGAGACGCAGTTGCTTGCCGCTAATTTCGCGTCTCGGTGTCAATCGAGGAACCGAGCGAACGGGGGAAAGCGAAACGGGCAGCAGCGAGCGGATACGAAGACCAGGGGGCGGCTTCTTCTCTTGATTTGGCGGTCAGATCCCCAAAAGTTCGTGAGATCAAATAAGTTGTCAAGTTTATCATGTCCCACTCAACTTACATTTCATTTTAGCTAAATAGACCATGTAGAACTAGACACGTTATCACTCGCTGGCCGGACCTTTACAGAAGCACTAGCTTTATTGAAATCTTGTTATAGATTTTCCCCTGGATTTTATATATATTTGCAGTGATTTCTAATTCTGTGCAAAGCGGTAAAATATATATTGTGTAAAGTGATCAGTGGTCTAGTCATTCTATTTCAAGGGATTTTGTGTTAATTTAAATCTATTTAATTAAACCATCTCAAGAGTTCCAGTTTTAAATATAATGATCTATCTATTATATTATTTCAAAAGATAATAGATGCTTAAATTAACTTTTAAAGTCGCGAAGGAATTTATAATTAATAAATTCAGTTAAGTCCTAGTTTTATAGATGTGGGTTTTTAACCACTAGAATTCGCGCAGTGTTTATTAAATACATAATTAAATACTCGAGTGTATTATAGGCTTAACGGGAAATTCATCGCGCTTTAGAAGGTTATTTGTTTTCGGTATATTACATGTCTTTTTTTTTCTTTCATACAGAGTGATCGTAACCTGTGCGATCCCAGCATTAAGAAAGCAATAAAGAAATCAATCTAAGCAAAGCAAAGCATAAACAGTGTGTAGAGTTCCCCTGACGCAGAACTTGTTGAGACTGTGTAAATTTTTAATCTTTGAGGCGATTCTATGTTTGGAATTCCGCTATCTAACTTATAGCAAAGAAAGCACACCCAAAGACAAATTTAACGCACCATCAAACAACTTAAGTCGTAACGGGAAGAAGAACACTGGCCCGAGCTTTGTTAGTTTACTGACACAGAGAGATAATTCATGATTTCCTGAACAGTGATGTGACTAGTTTTCTCACTGGACTTAAACCATACCTCACGGATAAAGTGTACCAGCACGCGTAAGAATTTTGTTATCAGCGGCATAGTCAAATAGACCACACCATCCTCACCCCGGTATCAGAGACCGTGCCCTCCCATAGAAACTGTTATTAGGAAAAGAGACACAACTACAGATTCATTTTCCAGCGATTTCGGGATCCTTTTATGTGCTGACCGCCTACCCGATAATCTGGGGCTAGAACTTGAACAAACACTCATACATTTAGTTGAGGTGTAACTGCTGTTGTGTTATTCTATGGAGTGCAAGATTTTTTCACAATCGGTAAGTGAGAGCAAGATGAGTGAAGGCCTTTGCTAGCGCGAGTATGAATGACAGGAAATTAATTCTTTTGTGTGACCATTTTGTTAACTTGCTTACCTGGTAACATATATCTTTTCTGTATACCCTACATTGTTCCTTTAAGTGGGATAGTTGATAATTTGTTAACTCTGTTTAAAACCACCTCCTTTCCATTTGCTTAGTAAAGGGAAGAACAGCTGGGAAGAACAGGTTTTTTTTTTCTATCACCTATACCTAAACTTGGTAACACCTCTTTCAGAGTAATTAACTTTACTGTTAGGTTAACGTACCCGTGTTCCTGATATTATCTATCTCTGGACTGGGTTTGTCTTTGTCTAATGAGCGGGAAGGGCTTAGTCGATACCAATCTTCTTCACCCCTCCCAAACTTGTTATTTGCATTTGTGTACTTATGATAATTTATGTAATATCTGATATTTTTAGTGATTGATGTTTAAAGTAAATAAAATCACATAAACTCATTTAGTTCTGTGTGTTGGATATACCCAAAGCCCAACTTTTCCCCTATTCGTTTAATATAGTTTGTATCAACGTCGTGTGTGTGTTTGAAAACACCAAATCGGTGAGCGCGCAGATGCGAGTCTGGAAAACTGGCAAATAATTGTTTGACCAGGAGAGTGAAAGAGAAGATTGAGAGACACGATTTGTCGTAAATGAGTCTGTCTTTACTCTCCTCCAGCACGCTGTGAAGTAACTATTAAATCTCTACATTTTCTATCACTGAGCTTTCCATCATCATTTTCCACTCTAAACCGGACCACTATTTCTACGACTCTTTTCTCTCAAAATAAATTTACGACGATATTTGGCTGGCTCGTCTGGGATAATTTTGAGATACATTTAATGCACACATATTTGTGGGCTGGTTCTGGGATCTTGCGCTACATTTGAGGCAATCGCATAGCCGGGTTAAAGATATTTTGAGTCTGATTTAGTTTGGGTCTAACTAGGTAGAGTGTGAATGATTTGTCTTTGTGAATTAGGGAAATAAATAAATAATTACACCCCTAGACAAACGTTCTTTAAGTATTTGGGTTGTCCACACAGCATATTTACAGGTTGTTTTCTCTCCACAGCAGTAGAAAGTACAGATAAACAAATATATTTGCTATTTTAATTATCCTCTGGCGGAGATAATTATATTTCTTTCTTTATAAAAGTTGCTGGGATTGCGTGATTGTTTTACAGTCACTAAGGTTTTTGAAGTCAAAAGAGTTGAGCTTAGCTAAAGACGGATTGTTCTGATTTTGAAAAATTAAGTTAACAACGTCTCATCTCAATAATTGACTTTAGGGACGGAGTTTGTTGTCAGAGATTAAAAATTTAGGGAAATTTTTTTTTCTTTTAAATTGTTTTAATATAAATTTTTCTCGACTGTTAGTAAAAGTAGATTCTTTTCCAGTGTAACTTACCATTTAGTGGCATAGTCGCTTGCGTTTAGAGCCTTAATTGCCAGATAATAGCAGCGATAAGTTTGCACAGTACAGGTAGGACGTAACACAGGTAAATTTGTACTTGTGTTTTTTTTCTCGTAGCGGTTCAGAGTTCCTCCCTTTCGCGTTTCTTCTTACTAGTTCTCTAAGCATACTTCATCTTATTCTTTAACAATGGCAGAGAGGATAAAGATGAGGTCCATCTTGAGGCTGGAAGCGAAAGAGGCAGGATTAGATGCAGAAGCTGCAAACGCGTTTATTAACCAGGAATTGGAAATATATGACGCGGAGCAACAGAGAGCCGAAGCTGAGAGGAAGGCGGAGCAACAGAGAGCAGAAGCTGAGAGGAAGGAAGAGAAAGAAAGAACAGAGAGGAGAGAAGCCCAGGAGAGGGCAGATAAGAAAGAAGCGGAAGAACGTCTTTTGGAACAGAAGAAAATTGAAGCAGAGATGGAAACTCGCAGAGAGAGAGAGAGAGACAAGGAAAGACAGCATCAACTGGCGCTTAAGGCTCTAGAGAGTCGGGGCGCCTCTACTTCGACTAACGGAGAGCCGTCTTCGCCCCAGTCTCAATCAATGGACCTCTCCAGTACTCAATCTGCCCAATTAACTGCTATGTCGTTTTCTTTAGAATCTTTTCCTAGCCCTAACGAAAAAATTGACAGCTACCTAGAAAAATTCGAGAGACTCGCGAATCTTTATGGGTTAGAGAGTACCCGCTGGGCGCTCAAACTTTCAACGTCACTGAAAGGCAATGCTTATGACGTGTACACAAAGCTGGGACCGAATCAACATGATTACGACATGTTGAAAAAGGCCTTACTACAGCAGTTTGAGATGACTGCCCGAAAGTTTCTGCAGTTGTTCAGAAACAGCCGAAAAGAGAGCACGGAAACATTTCCACAGTTCTCTTCACGTCTCACGGGTTATCTGACAAAGTGCATTGAATTATCTGACCTACCTCTTTCATATGAGGGACTCCTCGAACTTGTTCTTGTGGAGCAGATAAAATCCACTTTGTCGAATGAAACACGTAGATTTTTGGCTGAACAGGGGGCAGTCAGGCTTGAAGACATACTCAATAAAGCCGAACGCTATAGCAATGCAATGGCCGAACTTCCCAGCACTAAACGTAAACCCACCGATGAGCCATCTCGAAAACAGAATCTAGAACAGGCATCCTATTCTTCCACTTCCTCTCAACATTATAACCAACGAGATAACAATACCCAGAAACCTCCCCAGGAAAAATCGAAATTCTACAAAACCCGATACCCCCCCAACAAAAATTCTGATCAACCCAACAAGCCTACGTGGCAGCGCGGCCACCAAGGTCAAGGAAAAGGGAAGACCCCTACACCAGGAACGTCTGATCAGGGCAAACAAACCGGTGCAAACCGCATTGGATGTTTGCATACAGCCTCGAAAGGTAGAGTCAATGTCAGTGATTCTCAACCTGAGGGGGACCGACCCTCAACTCGAGGAACTGTAATTTTTGAACGGTACCTCTACTACTTGTCTTTTTGACACTGGATTAAGTTTTGATTGTATTGTCGCTAGGCACCTAGTCAAACCCGGTCAGGAGACAGAGGAAACCGTCAAACTTAGTGGAGTTTTCAGGAGTGATGCACCCAGGACGCTTCCTATCGCACTGGTAGAAATACACTCTGACTTTGTCAGAGGAGTTATTAAAGCGGCCATAATGGATGATCCGATCTACCCAGTTTATCCTGGGATGTAGATATGTGTTCATTGGGAGACCTAAGGAGCCGATTGTGGCAGCGGTAACCACAAGAGGGCAAGCCAAGAAGGAGAGGGAGCCTGCGCCAAACTTGTTGCCGAATGAACTGAAGGAGGCGCAACAAAAGGACCCTACTCTGGCGCCCTGCTTTAAAAAAACTGCCCATGGCTAAGGACCCCAGACACAACGGAGACATCTTTTCTAAGGATGGTGTATTGTATCGTAGAACGGGCAACCCGGACACGGGGAATAACCAGCTCCTAGTACCGACGCAGTACAGAAACCAGATCTTAGAAATGGGGCACTCTCTTCCCTTTAGCGGACACATGGGACAAAACGCCACTATTCAGCGAATAAAAAACCACTATTGGTGGCCAGGAATGAACTCTGACATTGTCAGGTACGTGAAATCCTGCGCCCAGTGCCAACGGGTAGCACCCAAGCACTTGACACCCCCAGTACCTATGGGGCAAATGCCAATAGTAGGGACTCCATTTGAACGGGTTGCTGTCGACATTATTGGTCCTCTGGAAAAGACCAAAAGAAGGAACAGGTTCATCCTGACCTTAGTTGACACTTGCACTATGTGGGCCGAAGCCGTACCGCTACCATGCACTAATTCCAAGCATGTCGCAGAAGCCCTTGTGCAAATTTTTACACGGTTGGGATTCCCTCAACAAGTTTTGACGGACAATGGATCCCAATTCCGTAGCCTGTTAATGGAGGAGATCTTTAAGATCTTGAGGGCCAAACATATCCACACAAGTCCCTACCATCCGGCCGGAAATGGGCTCGTGGAACGTTTTAACGGTACCCTCACCATGATGTTACGTAAGCTGGGTCAGGAGAAACCGGAAGACTGGGACCAATATATATCGGCTGCCTTATTCGCCTACCGAGAGGTACCCCAAGCGTCTACGGGTTTTGCGCCAGCTACACTTTTATTTGGCAGACCTATTAAGGGGCCACTAGAAGCCTTACTTCGGTCCCTGACAGACCAGAAGGCTGACGAGACAGTCGTCTCTGCAAGCAAGTATGTATCTGAGCTTAAGGAAAGGCTAAAGCTAGGATGGGATCTAGCTACTACCAACCTTAAGAAAGCCCGCGCTAAAATTACTAAAAGATACAACAAAGCTGCAAAAGAGAGAGAACTACAACCAGGGGAGAAAGTCCTATTGCTACTTCCAACCGGAAGCAATAAACTTCGCATCGGATGGCAAGGACCGTTTACCGTCCTAAAAAGATCTCACGTACCAACTACAAGATCTCCATCAAAGGAAAGGAGAAGGTCTTCCACATAAATCTGCTAAAGAAATATTTGGAAAGACCGGTGCCATCCTCCGAGCATCTCCTGGCTGTCGCCATAGCAACGGAAGACGAGGAAGATGATGATGGTTGCATGGAGTATCCACTGCAACCCACAGAATCCTTTAAAGATGTCAAGTTCGGCGACAATCTCTCACCAGAACAACAAACAGAAACTAGGGCTCTACTAAAACAGTACAGTGCAGTTTTAACGGATGTACCTGGTCGAACAAATCTCATTGAATTTGATATGAAATTAACAAACGAGACCCCTGTTCAAACCAGAGTTTACCCCATCCCGTACGCTAAAGCTGATGCACTTCGCGGAGAAATAGACAAGCTGCGTCAGGCAGGAATTATCAGTGAGTCTACATCTCCTTACAGCTCGAGTGTAGTGCTGTTGCAGAAGCCCAATAAGGAAGTTCGGGCTGTGCATTGATTACAGGTTGCTAAACGCTGTAACGGAATTCCAGCCCGAACCTCTCCAAACTGTTTCTGAGTTGTTCACCAAGCTCAGCAAAGCTAAGATCTTCTCCAAGATTGACCTCAGTAAAGGTTATTATCAAATACCAGTCAAGGAGGAAATTAAACCTTTGTTAGCTTTCAGCACTAGTGAAGGACATTACACATTTAACGTGATGCCGTTCGGTTTGCATAATGCACCAGGAGTGTTCACCAGGATGATGAGGAAGCTTCTACAACCTTTGCAAAGTCCCCATATCCATAATTTCATGGATGACATCTTAATTGCATCGGAAACCTATGAAGAACATATTGCTACGGTTTGCTATGCTCCTCAGGAGACTACAGGAAACGGGTCTCACAGCCAGACCTAGCAAATGTCTCATCGGGTTTGAACAGTTAGACTTCCTGGGGCACACTATTTCTCACGGATGCAGTTGGCCTATTAAGAAGAACGTGGAGAAAATAGCTGCAGCAAAAAGACCCCGAACGAAGAAAGACGTACGTTCCTTCATATCGCTATGTGCATACTATCAGAAGTACATCCAGAACTTCAACGGACTGACGGCACCTCTGACTGACCTCACAAAGAAAGGTTGTCCTGATAAGGTCATATGGGATCAAAAGTGCGAACACGCGTATAGCACTTTGAAAGGACAGTTGTCTGCATACCCCATTTTGAGGTTGCCTGACCTCAAGAAACCTTTTGTACTGAGAGTCGACGCGTCAGGTCAGGGCATCGGGTCAACACTGCTTCAAGCCGATGACAGTGACCTGAACATGCTATTTCCAGTTGCCTATGGCAGTCGGAAATTAAATAAAGCGGAACGGAACTACAGCGTAGTTGAAAGGGAATGTCTTGCTCTGATTGACGGTATCAGACGCCATCATGAGTTTCTTTATGGCACATCTTTCACGGTGCAAACAGACCACGCTCCGTTAGCATTTCTTGGTGCCAATAAAGAATTTAACGCAAGGATCATGCGTTGGGCGCTTCTTTTAAGCGTTTATTCTTTCAAAGTGGAATATATTCCGGGAAGACAGAATGTCGGGGCTGATTTTCTGAGTAGAAACTGGTCTACAGAGGAAGAAGAGCAAACTGAAGATACCACTCATCCTAAAATCACCAATCAGGTCACCTCCATTGTCAAAAAATGAAACATGAAAAATGGTTTTTTATGTCTAAAAGTGGGGACGATTGTGACGTACGTCTAGTTTGACTAGTGAATTTTCCCTGATATGATGGATGATTTAAAGGGACCTTTAGCTTTTCATAACATTAGAACCCCTGAACATTTGTTGTAACTTTTCGTTTGCCAGAACGCATTCCACCGGGACTCATGTAGGATACAGCGACGAGATCAAAGAGACAGACCGAGGGATCTTAGGGGAGACTATCGGCGCTATCAAAGACAGTAGTTTTCCCTGATACGAGACGCAGTTGCTTGCCGCTAATTTCGCGTCTTCGGTGTCTCGGTGTCAATCGAGGAACCGAGCGAACGGGGGAAAGCGAAACGGGCAGCAGCGAGCGGATACGAAGACCAGGGGGCGGCTTCTTCTCTTGATTTGGCGGTCAGATCCCCAAAAGTTCGTGAGATCAAATAAGTTGTCAAGTTTATCATGTCCCACTCAACTTACATTTCATTTTAGCTAAATAGACCATGTAGAACTAGACACGTTATCACTCGCTGGCCAGACCTTTACAGAAGCACTAGCTTTATTGAAATCTTGTTATAGATTTTCCCCTGGATTTTATATATATTTGCAGTGATTTCTAATTCTGTGCAAAGCGGTAAAATATATATTGTGTAAAGTGATCAGTGGTCTAGTCATTCTATTTAAAGGGATTTTGTGTTAATTTAAATCTATTTAATTAAACCATCTCAAGAGTTCCAGTTTTAAATATAATGATCTATCTATTATATTATTTCAAAAGATAATAGATGCTTAAATTAACTTTTAAAGTCGCGAAGGAATTTATAATTAATAAATTCAGTTAAGTCCTAGTTTTATAGATGTGGGTTTTTAACCACTAGAATTCGCGCAGTGTTTATTAAATACATAATTAAATACTCGAGTGTATTATAGGCTTAACGGGAAATTCATCGCGCTTTAGAAGGTTATTTGTTTTCGGTATATTACATGTCTTTTTTTTTCTTTCATACAGAGTGATCGTAACCTGTGCGATCCCAGCATTAAGAAAGCAATAAAGAAATCAATCTAAGCAAAGCAAAGCATAAACAGTGTGTAGAGTTCCCCTGACGCAGAACTTGTTGAGACTGTGTAAATTTTTAATCTTTGAGGCGATTCTATGTTTGGAATTCCGCTATCTAACTTATAGCAAAGAAAGCACACCCAAAGACAAATTTAACGCACCATCAAACAACTTAAGTCGTAACGGGAAGAAGAACACTGGCCCGAGCTTTGTTAGTTTACTGACACAGAGAGATAATTCATAATTTCCTGAACAGTGATGTGACTAGTTTTCTCACTGGACTTAAACCATACCTCACGGATAAAGTGTACCAGCACGCGTAAGAATTTTATTATCAGCGGCATAGTCAAATAGACCACACCATCCTCACCCCGGTATCAGAGACCGTGCCCTCCCATAGAAACTGTTATTAGGAAAAGAGACACAACTACAGATTCATTTTCCAGCGATTTCGGGATCCTTTTATGTGCTGACCGCCTACCCGATAATCTGGGGCTAGAACTTGAACAAACACTCATACATTTAGTTGAGGTGTAACTGCTGTTGTGTTATTCTATGGAGTGCAAGATTTTTTCACAATCGGTAAGTGAGAGCAAGATGAGTGAAGGCCTTTGCTAGCGCGTGTATGAATGACAGGAAATTAATTCTTTTGTGTGACCATTTTGTTAACTTGCTTACCTGGTAACATATATCTTTTCTGTATACCCTACATTGTTCCTTTAAGTGGGATAGTTGATAATTTGTTAACTCTGTTTAAAACCACCTCCTTTCCATTTGCTTAGTAAAGGGAAGAACAGCTGGGAAGAACAGGTTTTTTTTTTTCTATCACTTATACCTAACTTGGTAACACCTCTTTCAGAGTAATTAACTTTACTGTTAGGTTAACGTACCCGTGTTCCTGATATTATCTATCTCTGGACTGGGTTTGTCTTTGTCTAATGAGCGGGAAGGGCTTAGTCGATACCAATCTTCTTCACCCCCTCCCAAACTTGTTATTTGCATTTGTGTACTTATGATAATTTATGTAATATCTGATATTTTTAGTGATTGATGTTTAAAGTGAATAAAATCACATAAAACTCATTTAGTTCTGTGTGTTGGATATACCCAAAGCCCAACTTTTCCCCTATTCGTTTAATATAGTTTGTATCAACGTCGTGTGTGTGTTTGAAAACACCAAATCGGTGAGCGCGCAGATGCGAGTCTGGAAAACTGGCAAATAATTGTTTGACCAGGAGAGTGAAAGAGAAGATTGAGAGACACGATTTGTCGTAAATGAGTCTGTCTTTACTCTCCTCCAGCACGCTGTGAAGTAACTATTAAATCTCTACCATTCCAGCACCTCTGATTCATGCTATACAGAGCTTCTGCAAGTTTTGCAGAAATTATGCGAGGACAGCAAACCATAAGTCAGAAGAGTTCAGGACCACCACTGGTGTAAGACAAGGTGCTTTCCTGTCACCTTATCTTTTCATACTCCCCATAGACGATGTCATCAAGGCATGTAAGGAGAGAACAAGAAAGTATTCAGTGGGGTACTGGAAGATGAGACAGGTCTGTATTTCAGAGCTAGCATTTGCTGATGATGTTGCCCTGATTGCTAAATCAGAGGCACATCTTTAATCCAACCTGCAAGTCTGGAAGGAAAAGCTAGAAAAGAGAGGAATGGTCATCAGCAGCTCTAAAACAAAAACCATGGTGATATCACGAGAAGAAAGAAGACATCAGATTAAGCTGGGAAAACAGGTCCTGGAGCAGGTCGACCACTTTAAATACATCGGAGCTGTTATAGACCAGAAGGGAGTCATCAAAAAAGAGTTGGCCACTCGAAAAGCAGCAGCTGGGAGACCTTTTTCAGGCCATAAATCGAGGATTCCTCAGCAAGAGAGAGGTTGGTAAGAAAACGAAGATGGTTGTATACCGCTCCACCAATGTCCCAGTCTTGACATATGGATGCGAGTCATGGGCAATGACTACAACCCACAAAAGCCAGATCCAAACCTCAGAAATGAGGTATCTGAGGAAGGTGGTTGAAGTAATAAGAAGAGACATAGTCCGCAACCAGACGGTACGTCAAGGTATAAAATCCCACACCCTGCAGACCCAAGTAAAACAGTCCCAACTAAAATGGTTTGGCCATGTCTGCAGAATGAGAGTAGATCGGCTACATGACAAGCATGTGAAACTAAGAGCCAGGGATCAAGACCTCCAGCACGACCCAAAGTCCGCGGGGAGGACACCATTAGACAATCTTTGAAGCACCTAAGACTATAATGGAACCAGGCCAGCACGAAGACAGCCGATTGGATAGTATGGCGCTCTCTCTTCCAAATCTCTACACCTCACGGAAGAAGAGGAACGACTAAGTAAGTCGTAGGAAGTATGAGCAACAGAGAAAACCAATATTAGAATTATTTACAGGCATGCAATTCATCCATAACAGTGAGAGAATTGCACAATATAGTGAAACAGTATATAACAAGAACTACAATTAATAGATAAGGATCAATGATGGTAGTCTGATGAGGTGCTTGTATGGCTGATGGTAGATAAATTGTTGGATTTGATGTAATCTTGGACACCCCCGGGCTTTCTCACCCCTTTTTCACCTTGTTGGCAACACGCCAGTTATGAGAGACTTCATTTTAGTTTGTTTATTGTTTGTTTGTTTTTGTTTTTTATTCGTGTGTTTTTTATTGTTTTTTTTTCCTTGGAAAGGGGAAGTCACACACAAAAAACTTCATACAAATTTGGTTTTGATTTGTTCTATTTGGACTGAGTGGAGGGGGGAAGAAGGTACTACTATATTTGGGTATTAGAAACCTAACTTTATTTACTTGAATTAGTACACCATATGTCCTAATTATAAACCCATCAAGGGTTTGAACGGGATACTTTATAAAAAAAAAAAAATCAAGTTGTTGTCTAATTGTTGCGAGGAACGTCCTGTTCAACCTAGACCGAAATTCGTCTGTTTTATTATATCAGAGCGGAGCCGCCCTTCAAAAAATTAAGTGGTAACGTTGGTGCAGTGTTGATAAGTACTAAGCCATAAAAAGGATTAATACGTAGTATCTATCCGCTAGCTGCATGAAGTCCTGATAGCCCATTTGACTTAATTTTCACTTCCGTGTGGTAACCAGGAGGCTTAATATGGTGCCAAACACTAAGGTGTGCATTGCTTTTGTGCAGTTTGGAAAACCCATTAAAAATCCCAATGGTGATACACTTCTGTTGTTCATGTTCCCCCCCCTTTTCAATTAGCATATCTCGAAAATTAAAATGGACACTATTAAGGAACCACGGTCGGGAGGCGGGGGATAAACAAAGGTGACCCTAACAGACGTTTCAAGGTGAACTTTACGCGCTAAAGCAAGCAGTACATAATAATTCATCATACTTTTCTTTTGCGCTCCTAACAAAGTATAGAATCACCACTGTAGCTAGTCCACGCACTAAACCTGCCACCATGCTCTGCAAGCAGCAGCGGTTTATAAGACAATTTGTTTTGACATGATGAGGGTTGCCAGCCTCTTGCAACAACCTAAATATTAGTCGACCTTCTACGACATGCATGAGGGTAGCAGTAGTCCTATTCTATCTTTATTTCTTCAGAGACCCCCGGGGACCTATATATTCCAGACACTAACTTTTTTTTTCTGGTGTGGAGGCAGGGGGTGGATATTTAAAAACCCCGCTCTGTGGTAAGTAACAACGACACATTTCTATTGTCTATGTTTTTCTTTTCCAAACTTCAATCAACAATAATCTCGGTTATTCAGATCGATAGTCTGCAATTAACGAGAGATTACCTCTACGGGGAAGGGGGATGGCCTTGTGGCTCCCACAGACGTAGCAAGCTGAATTATAGGCTGAAAAGCAAGCCCAAACAAAATATAACTACTGGACAAAAGTTAAAGGCCGCCATTCAGTTTTAGACAAGGTTTATATAATTGATTGGCAAACTGTAAAGGACAAGTGAAAATGTCATTAAAACTGAGCTCAGAGAAATTTGTATACAATTTCTGTGTGCACTAGGTTAATTTTTTTAAATGTCCAAAAAACTGGGTCACTTTAACCCGCACGTGAAAATTGCCATTGTTGCTGACAAAAAACTTCGTGGTTTTTTGCATATGACCGCCCCACTAGTTCAAAAGGTGAAAAAGTGTGAGTTGAATTTGAATTGCACGTTGGAAAATGAATCATCGGTAAAGAGTGTTCACTATTGGTATGCAATAAAATCTGTATGGACAAAGTGGTCGAAAATGATCACTGCATTAGCCATTGCCACCAAGGAGAATTCTCAGCCACTGTAGACCGTGGTCGAGCCATTGCTATGGATTCAGGATGGTCTCATCTGTTCGTCATGTTGCAAGACGTTTAGCAGTGTCCCACTCTACCATTCAGAGACTTCTTGAGAGATTTCAAGCTACCGGACATTTGGAAAATCGACCCTGCTCACGAAGAATTATATGAACCTTGTCTAAACTGAATGGCGGCCCTTAACTTTTGTCCAGTAGTATAGTATGCGCGATGGGACCCTTCCTTCCCTTTTTGTCCCCCTGGTCGGACCCCCCCCCCCTGTCCGCCAAGGGACCTGAGTTTTTTTTTTTTTGCGGGGGAAAGGGGGGGGGGGGAGGGGCGAAGGCTTTCGCGATATATAACTTTCCTTGAGAATTGTAATGGCAAGTCATCGAACCCTAAATTAACTACTTTTAAAAAAATTGTACGGTAAATCTTTTTTTTAAAACCATACAATCCAATATCAGATGGTAGGTAAAACCTGCGGTCTGTCTTTGTGTTCTGCGTATCTTTGGAGTATTAATATGCTTTAGCAGTTCATGCAGCACATTTGGATGTCTGAGCACGAACGGTCTGAAAAAATGTATATTTCGAAAATCTATCAATGTAATTTTGAACAGTGCTTAAAAATACTGTACAATCCTAACAAAATGATTTTCAAATCATCAGTGTCCCTAAGAGTAACACTTTCACAAACTCATCTCTCTGTCAGCAATTCAAAATAGTTGTGAGGCAGCGGATCCCGTCTCAATGCAACAATCCTTCGGAAAATTGAATGAGGAGGATGACCAGATTGAAACATTCCCGGAAATGAAAGAGGCCTGACAGATTGCAACATTCCTGGAAATGATTTAGAGTCAGACAGATTGCAACCATTCCTTGATATGAAGAGGCTGAAAGATTGCAAACATTCCTTGGAATATTGAAGAGGCTGACAGATTGCAACAGTTCCTGTCCTGGAAATAAACGAGGCTGTAAGATTGGCAAGAGGAAGGTGGAAACCTAACCTACCAAGCATTAACAAAAACGGTTACTTATGAATTGAGGGACCCAAGAGTTTTTTCAAGAGCCCAATGTGGAAGGCAGAGCATCCAGACCACCACAAAAAACGATTATACATGTGTTGCTGTCATTTTCCTTCGACGGATTTCATCCTGTTCAAGTTATTTAGCTTTATGTTATTGTTATCATAAGAATAATTGTGTTCTTTACCTGCGCGTTTGTCAAGTTAGAATAGGGTTTGTGTCTTCAGCCTGTGTTATTCATTCAAATTTCAATTTGTGTTTGACCTGTAGGGTCTGAGGTTGAACCCAGTTTCGGGCGTAGCTTATGGGAAATGGGTTTATTTAAGCGGTGAGTGAGATTATACTTTCCGGGAAGCCGGAGAGTTCCTGTTTTTCCTGTAAGGGACCAAGAGTCCAAAAGTTTTTCGGGGAGAGAATCATAGTAAGTACTGCTAAGGAAGGTTTATCCCCAGTGTGATTCTCTTTGCGTCGGATTACGAACAGGAATTTACCTGTTTAGTCTCTGAGGAATTTTTCATTTTCCATGTTAATATCCGAACTGTATTGATATTAGTTACGCTTTTGCGGTAGGCCAGAACATGTAAAGGGATTTACCTAGAAGTGTGGAACAAGCAGCTCACTGATGCCGCCTATTTCAGAACTTTTATATTTTGTTCTCGAAGTAGACATCCATGACTGTTAGTCTTATATTGTGATCCAGAAAAATCCAGTGACCGAAAGTTATATTGTTGGGAGGCCGCAAGAATTGGCGGAACTTTCTATCTACCCATTAAGTATTACTGCTGGTGTTGATGATAACCTATTTAACAGAAGTACACGGCCGACGTCAGAACGAGGCCTGTGCGTTCGGCTATTATACTATACATATACTAACAGCCATGATATGTGCACATTTGAGCTGGGTGCGTGCCCAATTGTATTTGCGACCTATGTGTGTCAAGTTAACTAACTAAGGCATCTGACGCGTTTAGTCAGAGACGCCAAGGGCGACGCTACGAACTGTCATTATTGAAGAACTTTGCTATTGACCATGCACGTCTATTCTGATGTTTACCTTTTTGAATGCCAAATGTATACCTATCGATGTCAGGTCAGCAGGACCTTGTTACACTGACTGTTCCTGTTGATATTAGGGGTGTTCCCGTCAATAAATGTCTTGAAACATGCCTGCAGTGTCAAAGCATCCTTGATTACTGCATGTGAGAGTATGGGTTGCAGGATCTACATCTATACGAGCCTAAACACATTCCGCTCCGCCTTCAATTGCACCCATCGACACATAGGACACACTCAACTAATCTAAAATAACGCTCGCAGCTTACAACATCTAACAACACTATAAGTATACATGTCTATGGCCAGTGATCAACATCAACAAGGATAAAATGAACAGTTTACATTTTCTGGTTGGTCCAGTTTCGTGGGTTTGGGGTGAGTGGGGGGGGGGTTCTCTATTTTTGATTACATTATTGTCGGCATTGTGGCCTAGATTACTTACATTTATGTTGGACACAGATCTGGTGGTATTAAAAAGGACTGAGCGAGCATTTGACATTATTGTTGTCAGTTATGGATCCAGAAATTTACATTACCTGGCATGGCTTGTTACATGTATTGAAGTACCCCATGTTAATTAGTCTCGAGGAATGTTTCAAGAAGAGGAACAGAGTATCACAGTACACACTTTCTGAACTGTGGGTCTTAATGCTACAACAACGGGGACAGCAGTAACGTCACACAGCGGCTAATATCCTATTTCTATTGCAGTAGTTTGTTGGCTTCAAACAAGGACAGATTTTAGGTTTCCATCAACAACAACGGTTTGACTCCTAATTTACAGGAACGAGCATTTATTTGTAAAATGCTAACAAAAGCTTATACTATGACATGTACTGATGTTATATCGAACTAGGCATATTGCTACTGTGGAACATAACTGCCATAGAAAGGCGGGTTTTCCGTATTGTTATTCAACAGTACTGCTTGTTGTTACAAACAACGTTTTTCATTCAAACGAACAGACTTTTTCAAGGTAAGGATCATTTCAAGGCAACAATTGTTGGAGGTCAAGTGTCTGTTAAACAGTACGTGGAAATTAGTAGAACATTTTCTTTGGTGCTAAGGCCCTAATTTGATGAAGGTTTCCATTAGGAACTTTGGTTCGTGAATACCAACGTTAATGTTACAGTGGGATTTGGACGTTCATTTGCGCGTTTGACAATTATCGTTTCTTGTGTTCGCAAGGAGCAAGAATTGTTATTTTAGTTTCAGGCTGTGACTGAACTAACTTGTTCTGCAACACACATTGAATTAGAGTGATATAGTGTTTATGTTAATGTTTCTCTACTGTTTTGTGTATTTGTCCGCGGGTTTTTTTTCGGATTTGGTGGGTTTCTTACGGTTAATATGCCACTTGATCGAGGCTTAACTGTAAGCGTTAACTGTAGGTTGCAAATTTTTATTATATTTGGAAAATTTTTGCTAGTGACAATTGGAGTAGGTATTAGATGGTTAGCATGTGGATGTTAATATGTACTTAAAACGTTGTTGTTTTTGTAATATTTTTGTTCTGTTTTTTCGAGTTTTGAATTGGTCGGATTTGTTTTTGTTTGTATTCTGTAGGGTCTCTCCCTTTCTTGTGTATTTCTCTACACCATTTTTGGTTAAAAACAAGTGTGGTTTGCCTGATTTGTATTGTTTTTGTTTATCTTTGTCCTTTGTTATTTTTTTTTTTTTGTACTACTTTACTGTCATACACATCCTACATACACAGTACTGTGGTACATGGTTTTGATATTATTGAAT
This sequence comes from Oreohelix idahoensis, assembly GCA_024509875.1. Classification (NCBI taxonomy): domain Eukaryota; kingdom Metazoa; phylum Mollusca; class Gastropoda; order Stylommatophora; family Oreohelicidae; genus Oreohelix; species Oreohelix idahoensis. The sequence continues at coordinate 49,090 of JAMPIV010008422.1, forward strand.
AAGATAGACTCTTCATATAGAGTTTCTTGAATAAAATATTATTATTGGAAGTATTTTATATACAAGGTTCTTTGATAAAAAGACTTGTTATCTTACAAAGATTTGAGTACAAGGTTGATATTTTACATATTCAAGTTCTTTTATATAAAATGACTTGTGGCCCCATAGTGAGTGGGTTATTGAAAATGGATATTATTTTTCCCAACAAGATACTCAGGTGATTTTTTGGGTACATTATAAACAAGGACATAAGAGTGTAGAAAGAAAGTGAAGGTGGAGTTATAACAAGTTCTATCATTTTCAGACTTGTCCCTCCCATTTTTAAAGTGGGATAATTTTATATTTTTTGCTTCTGCAAGTTTACTGATCTCTGTAGACATGATGTCTATACATTGGACTACTTTATTAACACAAGGGAGAGCCCTTGATTAGGACTGGTCCAAACTCAGTTAGAAAACAGTGGGCTTGTTGCTCAGTATGACCAAATGCATTAGCTGCTGATGAGAGAGAAGTGCTCAGGCTGCAGAAGAAGAAAAAAAAACTATGGTGAAGAGAAGAGATTAGAAAGAGAAGCAGACTGCGGAAGAAAAAAAGGCCTAGACAGAGTAGCTGATATTGCTGCCCACCTGAACAAAGGATAATATTGCAGATTGCAAAGGTGGAGGAAGGAGATTTGAAGCTTGAACAAAAGAGGATTAGACCAAGAAGCTGAAAAAAAGAGATTAGACAAAGAAGCTGAACAAAAGAGATTAGACAAAGAAAGCTGTAAACAAAGAGAGATTAGACAAAGAAGCTGGAACAAAAGAGATTAGACTAAAGAGAAGTGGAACAAAAGGGATTAGGTACAAAGAGGCTGCTGACAGAGGAAAGGAAACAGCTCAAGATGTGGCTGAAATTAGAAAAATGGAACATGAGGAAAGAAAACAGAAGATGGAACTTGATGAAAAACTCGCAATTTTGGAGTTAGAGAAATTGAAATTGGCGAGTATGGGTGCTCAGCAAACAACTTCGAGTACGACAAGGGAGTTTGTTAGTAGGATTAAATTGCCTCATTTCAATCCTTTAAAGGATGACGTAGCAGATTATCTAGATAGATTCCAATTTTTGTGCGATACGTATAACATAAAAAAGGAAAAATATGTTGAACAACTGATGCCATTTTTTACAGGTGACACAGTGACTACTCTTATGACAATAGACGAACATGAGAGGACTAATTATGATGTTGTCAGGGCAGCACTGCACTAAAAAAAATACCTCCAACTGAAAAACAAGAAGACTATCGTCTTGTTTTAGGACACAAAATGTTGCCCAGGAAAAGGGAGTACTGACTTTCTCTGATTTTTGTTACAATGTATTAGGTTACAAAGATACGTCGTACATTTACACGATGGGTTGAGTTGTCTCAGATTGAGAAAACATATGAAGGTCTAATGGACTTATTATTGCGAGATAAGGTTTTGTCATCTGTTAATGATTCTTTTCTTGCATTCCTTCATGAGCGTAAGCCTAAAACTTAAAGAATTGGAGGAAGGAATCACCTGTTGTATCAGTATGCCACAGCACATCCCCATGCTACAGTTAGCAATTCTAAAGTGAAAGAGGGGTTGCCAGCTGCTTCGGCAACACCATATGGCCCTAATTTCAGAAAAAAATTTCAGGGTGCTCAACAAAATTGGAATAGGGGAAGTAATCAAAATTACACTCAGAAGCGGAGTAATCCAACACATGATGGTTCTTCGTCTATGCAGTAGAGACAAGATGGTAGTTAGCGTTCGATAGGTATTTTTAGTGGTAATTATTTTGAGACACTTGCGCAAGGGGGGGGGGTGGGGGGGGCTATCACATTTTTTAATATAACTATTCTAAAAATTTTCGAGGTAATCATTCTCGACGTCAATGGATTTATGACCGGATGGTTGAATTTAGAAACCGGGATTCAAACCGGAATGATGATTACAATAGGCAATTATTGATATCAATTACAGGGGAAAATGATAGTCGAAATTTAAGGCGTACAGGGAAATAATAATCGAGGGTCAGCGTAGACCTAGGGTTTAACAAGTTAAAAAGACCACGTACACAACAGGCATCTTAACTCTGCACAAACAAAATCAAGAGTTTAGTTGGAGAGCATGTAATACAGCAATATGACTTAGTGGTATACTCTAGGGACCTCTTTCACTGGTTTGTGCTTTCGATTTTTGGGGAGAGCCAACCCCCCCCCATGAATGCCCCCCATTCATGCTTAACATTGTTCGATCTTCATCGTCTGTTATATCTAACGCTAAGTTGTGGTCACTATCTTCCTGCTCTACCTGCTACAGTTGCGCCTGATGGGAGCGGATCTCTCATCTTACATAAAGGTCTAATAAATGATAGGCTAGTCTCAGTACTTTTCGATTCGGGATGTACTACCGTCGGGGTTAAGGAGTCTCTGATAGATGTGATCCTTGCTCGGTGCCACTGGTGAATATAACAATCAAATTTGTGTTACATTTTGGTCTATAATCTAGGTCAACTTTGGAAACGCGTATCATGCGCTACTTGCTATTTATTAGGATTGACACTCCTTTCTTCACAGGAGATGTCCATGCATGTCTTCTTCCTAGTCCTATTGCGGATCTTATAATCGGTCGTATTCATGGGGTTAAGGAATGCACCCCGCAACAAATTTCTAGTTGGGAAGAAAAAAACATTCAAACGGTCAATGCACCCAGTGGTGACAACAAGAGCTCAAAGCCTTAATACCCCAACTTCAATCTGATAATTGTAATGATGTGATAGCCAAGACGAGCACTTGGTGATTTCCCATGACTCGTTTGTTAAACGTCAAGAAGAGGATCCTTCTTTGAAGAAATTCTTCCTTCTTGCAAAGAAAGGGGATCCCAATCAAAATACGAATCAAAAATCGTATATCACTATGAAGAATGGTATATTGGTACGAATGGTACAACACTCGGACAAGTCTATGCACTCGCAAATTCTTGTGCCTAAGTGTATGAGAGCCTTATTTCTTCGGCATGCACACGATTCTCAGTGTGCGGGACACATGGGTTTTTCCAGAACTAAAACTAGAGTCCTTGCGTCATTCTTTTGGCCATTCGTGAATAAAGACATCCGAATCTATTGCCGATCTTGCAAAATTTGTCAAGAGGTCAAGTCTAGAGGTCACGAGACATGCTGCTCCTAATTCAGGCTGCAGATATTCCGATTCGGCCGTTTCAGAAAATGGCTATAGACATCATTGGTCCGTTCAAAATTAAGTCAGCCAGAGGACACCAATTTATCCTCACTTGCGTGGACATGTGCACGCGTTGGCCAGAGGCTATTCCTCTGAAGAGCATATCAAACTGGATCGATATCGCTGATGCTCCTTTGGCTACGTGTATTTTCTCGTCTGGGTTTCCCACGGAGAATTTACTGTCGGATCACGGCACTCAGTTAATTTCGGACGTTATGTCTCAGGTAATGGCTACGCTAGACATTAAAAGGTCTCTCAGTAGTATTTATCATCCAAAATGTCCAATTGGATGATTGGTAGAAGTCCTTAACAGTGGACCCACTAAAGAAAACTTACTTGGCAAGATAACGGAGGATCATCCTGAAGATTGGGGACTGGGTTTTTACCCTGCAGTCCTCTTTGCCTATTTAGAGAGGTTCCCAAACGAGCATACAGGGTTTTCTCCTTTCGTAGAACTTGTCTTTGGCGCGCTAAACGCGCGGGGCCGATGTCCTTGTTACATATCGATTTTGATTAACTTCACGATAAGATTGACGATGATACTCAATCGTCATATGAACATGTTATAGCTCTTAGAGGAAATTTTATCGAATCGTGCAGGTTAGCAACCTCCTTTTCCGATTTTGTGAAAGAAAAAACTTGGCGGTTTGATAATAAGAAAAGACGCCTACGTCAACTTTGTCCTGGAGACGAAGCATTTGGGTCTTACTGCCCTCAAGAGAGAATAGACTTCATTCTAATTTCTTGGAAGGGTCTCATACACTATAGTCTCGAAAATTTTCTGAGTGTCGTACTATATTGTCGATGTGGATGGAAGGCATAAAAATTCCTTCCATATAAATATGCTTAACGGAGAGTGTTTATTGAACACGATCCAGACTATTTTACAGCCTATTTTTTCCAGGCGAGACGGACGGGACTCTCCAGTCCAACATGGTCACATCATATCCCACTGTCTGTTTACATCGGATGAGGAAACTATTTTTTTCTGACGTGAACTTTTACCTCTTCCTTCTACGAATTCCACTTACTTCAACGGAATCGTGGAGAGACGTTACAGTCTCTTCCAACTTGTCTTCTGAGGAACAGCGTCAAGTATCCTCTACGTTACAATCATCTCAGGATGTCCTTACCGACATTCCTGGACCCACAGATGCCATAGAACATGACATCATACTTACTGATCGTAATCCGATCAGAGTAAGACCATACCCAATACCTATTCATTTTCAAGCACAAGTCGAGAAAGAATTGGATGAAATGATTCAACTACAAATAATTGAACCATCCACTTCAGCTTATTCTTCGTCGATAGTTATTGTTCGAAAGAAAGACAATAACATACGTCTTTGCGTTGATTATCGCATAATTAAATCAAGTTACGAAGTTCGATGCTGAACCTATGCCGTTATTAGATGATCTACTTATTAGACTTTCTAAAGCTAAATTCTTTACTAAACTAGACTTGTCGAAAGGTTATTGGCAAGTCCCATTGACGGAACACGCCAACCCTCTCACTGCTTTTTCGACACCTAGGGGTCTGTTTCAATGCAATTTTATGCCTTTCGGGCTTATGAACGCCCCAGCGACTTTCGTGCGCATGATGCGACGAATTCTATCAGATCGTGCAGATGTCATTGCATATTTAGACGACATCTGTCTTTTCAGCGATACTTGGGAAGAACACTATTTGCGTCTAAAGGAATTGCTATCTACTCTAGGTGAGCATAGTTTGACTGCTTAAACCCATCTCTAAGTTTTGTTGGGTTTAGTGAAATTTCCTTCCTAGGTCATCGAGTTGGTCATGGTCTGTTGAAGACAGAGGACCAAAACACATTTCAAAGATATTTAATATCTCGGTTCCGAAGACAAAAAAGCAAGTGCGTAGTCTCTTGGGATTGATACAATTCTATGGAAGATTCATTGAGAATCTGTCCTCCATTATGGCACCACTTTCATCGTTATTGAAAAAAGGTTCTCCTATTATGGTGCGTTGGTCCCAAGAATGCCAATCTTCATTGGATCAGGTTAAGAATTTGTTCTCATCTCATCCTATCTTAAGACTCCCGACGATTGATAAGACGGTTGGCCTTCGTAGTGATGACTCTTCCACTGGCATTGGAGCGGCACTAATGCAGGAATATTCAGGAACTCTGCATCCTGTAATGTATATTTCTAGGAAGCTGAATGCGGCAGAAAGGAATTACTCGGTTTTAGACCGTGAATTGTTGGCTATGGTTTGGTCCATTCTTAAGCTACAAAGGTTCCTTCTGGGCGCGCATTTCTTTATGGAAACCGACCAAAAAGCTCTTTCGGCTATGCAAAGTAAGGATTTGAAGAGCTCGAGATCTACTCGTTATGCTATTGCTCTTCAGCCTTTCCATTTCACGGTGCGAGCTATCCGTGGTTCGGATAATGTGATGGCGGACATATTGTCTAGATGCCCACATGATTCCAGTTAAATCTTGTGTCCTAGTTTTTCCTGATATATTTTCAGACTTAGGTCTGTCCTTAATATCATAATATGTTGTAATACAAATGTATTTGGATGATGTTTAGATAATTTAACAATTTCATTTTGTCCATCCATCAGTGATATGTTGCTAAAATAGCATTGACATTTGTATATTGCTATGATTATATTATTTAGTAATGTTTGATATATGATTGGTATTGCCAGCAACTTAGGTTTCTTGAATGGTATCCCCTAGTTTGTTTGGCTTAAAGGAAATATTTTCTCCTATGTTGGGAGATGATTTGTACCCTCTTCTATTGTACCTGATATTAGGTTCATTGTTTGCATGAGCACAGAAGTGATACTGGTGCTATCTTGCTCTTGAACATATTAAAAAAAAAAATTGCATTTTCTTTTTACAGGGGGGAGGTAGTAATGTTGCTGTCATTTTCGACGGAGTCATCTGTCAAGTTATTTGCTTATGTTTGTATCATAAGTATAATTGTGTCTTTACCTGCGATGTCAGGTTGATTAGGGGTTGTCTTCCCTTGTTTATTCATTCATTGTGTTTGACCTGTAGGGTCAGAGGTTGACAGTTCGGCGTAGGCCTATGGGAAGGTTTTTTAAGCGGGAGTGAGATATACTTCCGGGAAGCCGGGAGGTCCTGTTTTTCTGAAGGGACCAAGAGTCCATTGTTTTTCGGGGAGAATCTTCGAAGTAACTGCTATGGCAGTTTTCCCCAGTGAATCTCTGTGCGTCGGGATGACGACAGAATTCCTTGTTTAGTTCTGAGGATTCATTTTTCCAGGTAATACCGACCTTTATGCATTATTACGCTTTTCGGTGGCAGAACATGTAAAGGATTACCTAGGGTGAACAGCAGCGCACTGATCCGCCATTTCAGAACTTATATATTTGTGCTCGAGGTAGCCATCCAAGACTGTTAGTCTTATATTGTCCAGAAATCCAGTGACGAAGATATATTGTGGGAGCCGCAGATTGGCGGAACTTCTATCTACAATAAGTATTACTGCAGGGTTGATGATAACCTATTTAACAGAAGTACACGGCCGACGTCAGAACGAGGCCTGTGCTTTCGGCTATTATACTACTGCCTGATATGTGCAATTGGCAGGGCGTGCCAAGTTGCACCTGTGTGTCAAGGTAACTAAGGCATCTGACGCGTTTAGTCAGAGACGCCAAGGGCGACGCTACGAACTGTCATTATTGAAGAACTTTGCTATTGACCATGCACGTCTATTCTGATGTTTACCTTTTTGAATGCCAAATGTATACCTATCGATGTCAGGTCAGCATGACCTTGTTACACTGACTGTTCCTGTTGATATTATGTGTGTTCCCATCAATAAATGTCTTGAAACATGCCTGCAGTGTCAAAGCATCCTTGATTACTGCATGTGAAGAGTATGGGTTGCAGGATCTACATCTATACGAGCCTAAACACATTCGCGTCTTCATTCGCACCCACACTTAATTCATCATACGCTCGCTGTTGTTGAACATCTACTACAATACGTGTCTCAACATATGAGGAATAAAGGGGAAAGCCACATATGGGCCATCATCAGTTATCCGTTCCTGGGTGAGAAGGGTGGGGGGGTGGAATATACGGTAGATACCATTCAGCCTCAATAAAGCCGACCACTGGCTTTCTTTTGAAAAACATATTTAAAGTTGACGTCTGATAAGAGAAACGGAAAAAGAAGAAGGAAGAAGAAATGATAGAGAGTCATCATACAATGTTTTAAAAAAAAAAGGGTAGTTGGCTACATTTGTTTAAATTTTTACATTTTCAATTTTTTGTATACACGTCTATAAGCGTCAGGGCGATTAGAAGGCACACTAGCTTGTACAACGGCAAAAAATAGTGACCCCGGATTAGAAACGAGGGTCGCATAAAAGCCCCATACCTGACCCCAGTAGTAAAAAAAACTGGTACCTAACTTTGGTTTCTAGGGAGTTTAGGAAAAAGCAAAGGCACCGAGGAAGGCCAAAATTTGTGTGACCACCACATCGGACGAAGCTGAGGCTTAGTATATTTGAAGTTTTGGAGTTTGTAACACTTTTCGGAAAGTTTTTAATAGTAGTCATCGGGTTGTCCTTCTCCTTGCCACTGTGCAGTAGTGGCCCAACATGTGCTCCAAAACCTAGAGTATTCTAATGTTTGCGTCCTTCAAATCGTGTCCTACCTTCCGCAACAAGATTAACCACCTTGGATGATTTTAGAAAGAAGGATAATGGATGTCTTCTACCTCGAGGGATTTTTCACAATATCACAAGAAATTTCATGGAATGTCAAGAACAATACTTGACATGATTCTGGAGCAAGTTAACTTTTAATCTGACAACTAGCCCGATACCGCCTTTTTGTGAAGGAGATATTGCATAAATTTAAACTCGTTTCAAGCCCCCACTGATTTAAAATTCAAGCGAAATTCACTCTTATTGATTATTGTTTCATTATGGCGTCCTTCAGATGTAGAAAAATATTTTTATATATACTAAAAATCTTGGAATTCACTAGTGTGCCAGTTCGGCTCTGTAATTAATTAAATTCAAAACTACGACTTTGTCAAAAATCCACAATATACATAATTAATGATCCAATTACTTTGAAAACAAATTTAAAAATAAATATGAACTCGGAGGATTATGAATTGATGAGGTATCTGATGGAAGGTGGTTGAAAGTATACAGAAGAGAACATAGTCCGCAACCAGTACGATAACCGTAAAGGCCTATAAAATCCCACACCAACCCCTGCAGAGGCCAGAGTAGAAACAGTCCTTATTAAGATGGTTTGGTGGCCATGTCTGCTGGAATGGGAGAGAGACCGGCTACCAGAAACAAGGCATGGGGATTAACTAAGAGCCAGGGATCCATGACCCCCATGACGAACCCAGATGTTCCGCTGGGAGGAACAACATTATACAATCTTTGAAGGAACGAGACAAGAAAGGTAACCAGAGTCAGGTCCAGGAAGGAAAGACAGCCGATATGGATAGTTCTGTCGCTCGTCACTTTTTGCCAAAACCTCTACAACCACACGGTAGAGAAAGGAGGTTACGACAAAGTGAGTAAGTAAGTATTATGGTAAGGAAATAACAAGTTTTCGTCATTGAAACTGCGTTTTAAGGACTGTGGAAATACAGTTTTCTTTTGGTTTTGAGCCTTCTAAAAAAGGGCACTTGCAAAAACAATGTTTGAAGTATGCCAATGCGTTGCTTTTTTTTTCCATTGATGTGCGTCTCTGTGGTGAGTGCGACCACAACGTTTCCTAGATCAGGTTCAGAAAGTTAAAACCTCTCCTGGTTTGAAGAGGCAAAGATTCTTACAAGTGTCGAATCTTAAGCTTAGCAATTCCATACAGTCTAGTATTATACTAGCAAATGGGTCTCACTCGGGTCATACCGCAAATAATACGGGGTCGCCTTGAACTGGTAACCCGGGTGTTTGCAGCTGGACAAACGTTAGATGGGAATATTAAATGAAACAAATCCTCTGACAAAATTTTTGTTTGCTCTCATATTATAATCAGGCGTCTTTTTCCATATTCCCCTTCCCGCCCTGTCCATCAGGTCCGTTTTGTTTTTCTTTTCACCTATTTTTTTATTCGTCCCTGAGCGTATACATAATCACTCATGGTCATGTGATGAAATATACCCACCAGTATGAATCAGTTTAATTTTTTATTGCAAAAATGTGTGACTGCCACAGCTAGGCAGTGGCTGTTTGCCTGAAGCAACATATTTAAGTTTTACATACACAATTTCACAGGACAGAAGAAAAATATACAAATATGCACATGTTGAAGTAATCCATCACTATCTATTCCCTGCCTACCATTTCGGAGTCTGGGGTTAACCCTCTGGCTTAGGGGTTCTATCGGTGAGAACTAGCATGAAGCAATCCACCAGCGCGCTCTATGCTATGGTGTTCATGAATGTATTCCTTTTCATACATTGCTGATGTTTGCCTAGGTCTAGTAATGTAGTCCTTTAAACTACCATTAGCAAGTAAAAGGAACAATGTCAAAAATCAAAGCATATTATTGTGTGTTTACAACTTTACCCTATACGGATTATAGAATTGCGCTTGCTCAGTATAAATAGTCTTTGGCAAACTATAACACAAACATCAGCAGCTCTCAACACAAAACGTCCGGGGTATTAATTTTTCTATGTCACGTAATCCCTTTGTGGAATTGTGAGTGGTCCTGTAGAAATTCCGGGTTCCGTTATTAATATTGGGCGAGTTTTCTACTGATGTGTCATGAGAAGCTCCGAAAAACGTATTGTCAGGTCAAAATACATTGAGAATCCAACTACTTTTCTTTTCTGTGGCAAGTGTCCGAGCTTATCTACGTTGAAACGATTTCTGGAATGCAGTGCTGTATGTCAAACATCTTCTATGGTTATTATCGTAGGTTCTCTACCAGCCCCGCTCCCCACCTGGGCCGTTTTCGAACGCGATGATTGTTTTATTAGACGCCGTACAAATACCAGCCAATACATCTCAAAGTGTCATGATATGAAATATACTTTTTCCTACATGAAGTAGTTCTTTCGTATGACGTCAGGGACTCCAGGCCAGTACAGAGCGTTTTTAAAATATCTCAATGACAATCATCCTCACCCTCCGAATATGGAGTTTGCTACAATCCTAGACAATTCTTGGTAATTGTATACTTTTACAACACTTCTTTCATTTAATACCTGGAATCATAACCAGTTTGTCCGGAAAGGTTTCCCTTACAATGCATTCGGAGTCTGTGACCTGCCAACTATATCGCTAATTGGGACTGTAACTCCTGGTGTGAAACACACATGGGCGCACATGTGCGCCACTCCACACGAAAATGAGAACCTGGCCTAAGCCACAGCTGGGCTGATTACGGTTTCAGGCTCTCAGGGTAATGGAAACAGGCCGGACACCGTAAATTGAATGGATAGGAGTGTAAACATTGACACGAAAAATAACCATATTACCTGTCGGAATGGTAAATGGAATTTAGGGAAACTTGCCAATACAACTGTAAATAAATGCACATAATATTCAGCACGCACGGCAAGCAAAATGTTAGTTTCAAAGATACACTGCACAGACAGAAGGAGAGTGGCACAAGTGTTATGTCCACAATTAGCGATATTTGGTTACGGATCTGAAGAACAGGGGTTTTACATGTTGTGTTTTCATTATCAGGTGAATGAAAAAAAAGCCTGACGGTATGGTCTCAGAGATTATGTCATTTGTTAATGAACAGCAAGAAACGTTCTACATCAGAAGCTGCAAATGCTAGAAGGTGATCATTCGTAGTAGGACAGGCTGTTTTGCTAGTGGATACCGGATGTACAGAATCTCATGTGGACCGCCAGTTTTAACAGAAATGCAGATATCACTACATGCATGTGGTAGTAATTTCAAGATGTTAAACAGGAAACTGAATGTTCGCTGCCACTCGGCTGGTTTGGGAGGCTTTTGATTTGTTTCCCCCCCCACTCGGTTGGTAAGACTCAAGTAACAGACAAGAAGTCCCTTTATTTATTACCCCACATGTGGTTGAAATGGGTATGCCATGCAAAGGACCCAAACATTGGTTCCTCCTATGCTTGGACCAAATCCAAAACCAAAAACCATAGTTGGTAGAATATGAACAAAGTTACAGGAGTTTGTGTTATTGGTTTTTGGTTATTATTGGACCAAATACTTGTGAAAACCGGGTTTTTGGTCGATTGGGGACGGTGGTTACCTAGTTACCAACCCCACATGTGGGTATATATACATTAGGGTCTATTTAGTGTTTCATCATTCTATATAATAGCATTATTACTTTGGGTTTTCTTTTCTTGTGTGTTGGCTCTATCTACAAGTGATAGTAATTTTTTTTTTCATGCCGTTTGTTGTGGCGCCTTTTGTTTAAAGGTCCTAATGGGTGTTTGTTATGCTTATCCTCTTTCCGTGAAATCACTATTGCCCTCTCTCTCTCGCTATTTGATATCCTTTTACGAAATGTTATTCTACTGGGACGTTTTAGTTGGATGTTTTGAATTGGTAGTTTTTTTTTCTTTTGTTTTTGAGTTAAAATATTTGTACCGATAATTGTATGGACATTTTTTAAAATTTATTTTTATGTTTATTTTTGTTGATTTTGTTTTTTCTTTGTCATTCACATAATTGATTTCTGGTTGTTTTAAATGTTGGTTCATGTTTTGTTAATAGTACCTCATTTTTATTATGCTGTGTAGCGCCTTGGTGTAGGACAATTTTTAGTGACAGTTTCTAGTAAATGGTGTAGATGGGCGAGTTATGTGTTTTTCTGATGGAATTCCATGAGTGGTGTTACTGTGCAGTTCATATTTATGTTGTAGCCCATAAGTGTGCTTTATGGTGGTTACTTCTTCCAAGGACATGTTACTCATGTAGGGGTTCCTCCACAAACCACTCCACCATGAAATAGCATTGATTCCTAGTAGAAGTCTAATCAGATTTCTATTGCATGAGTATTTATTGGTCCTCTAGAAATCTGACATGTCCCGAGTGTTGGATGCTTTTGATAAGCTAGGTTTCCTAAGTGGTACATAAATGCAGCCTATCACCGCGACATTTCTCGTTGTAATAAATATTATACAAACATAAAGGGTATAGTTTCAGGCACTCGTAAGAAAATAAAGAAAGTAGAAAACTAGACTATAGTAAATAACAACAGACACTTGAGGGCATACCCAGGACTCTGTAACACCCAGGACCCTTCTGTTGGGCGAACAACCCCAGCTTGCGATGCAAGCGAAACTCACTAACGTCCATGCCTTATAGGCAATCACCAGAAATGATGCATTCGATGGAAGGGTCTGTAGTGCACAGACCCGAACACATCAAACACCGGAAATTTACAGTTGGGCAGTCCAGCCTATTATTGACGCAATCACTTCTTGTTATTCACCACTTATTATACTGTAGAGCGTCAATTCCACCACAAGACAAAGACCTTTAATTACTGTGTCTAGTATGTGATAGAAGACTAAGAATACTGTTAAGTACAGGACAGGGGTAGGTTTTTTGGTTTTGTTTTATAAATTTATTACAACATAAGGAAGGGAAACCTAGGTTTCCTCCTTCCTTTTGTGTTATAAACATTTATCGTTGCGGTTCCAGTTTGAATTGGATATAAGGACGCCAGTTTTCTGCTAATACAAGTGAATGTATACTCATTCTCGATGTTGGCTATGTGAAACTGGAGGCAAACTAAAACAGCAACACCAAGAAGTTACAAATTTTAAAAAATTGGGTGTTGGTTAGAATTAGGTATTAGAAGCATTGATTGTTTGGCCAAAACCACCAACGTTGGAAATTTGGAAAAGAACCTAGATTAATATAAAGTAGAACAAGGACATGAATGGACAATGTGCAGTGGCAAATGGATAAAAACAATGGAGGAAACATGATGTAGCATTACCGTTCTTTTCGTAGGTTCGTTCATCTTCTACCGTTAGGATGTAGTGTTTGGAGGAAATGTGAGCGCCTTACTATCCTATCGGCTGTCTTCCTCCTGGCCTGGTTCCATCTTAGTCCTCGGTCCTTCAAAGATTGTCTAATGTTGTCCTAAAAGCGAATCTGGTCGTCACTGGAGTTCTGGATACCTGGCTCTTAGTTTCCCATACTTGTTGGTGGTAGAAGATCTCTCCATTCTGCACGACATGGCTAATATTCCATTTTTATTGGGAATGTTTCTACTTGGGTCTGCAGGGGTTGGGTTATTAGGCCATGACGTATCGTACTGGTGTGGACTTTGTCTACTTATTGTTACTTCATACCACATTCTCAGAGATACCTCATTTCTGAGGTGTTAATAAAATACTACAAAATTGGAGGAGGAGGATATTTTAAATCATATTGATAAATAAGCTTTAAAGAAGATGCGGAGAACATAGTCGAATGGACATTGCCTGGAGAGCTTCCCTACTTGTTAAAAGGGTAATGAATACATGATCGTTGTGACGAAAGTACTGAGGATTTCGGTATTTAATTTGGCCCTAGGTCTTTTTTCTCATTGCCAATTTGTTAATATTTCTAGGAGGGATTACAGGATAATCTCTTCATCCATGTTTCTTCTCCATTCTTTTTTTTGTGTGTCCAGAGTGAGATATACGGTGAGTTTTTATATCATCTGCTTTTATGGTTCTTTCTTTAGTGTGGTTTAGAGTTGGAGTGTAGAGAATTGTTGCAGTATTTTTCTATTAGTGAGGATGATAGGAGCCTTGATCAAGTTGCACCAGTTTAGTTCTTTTTTTAATAGGATATGGCAGGCCAGCTAGACGGCATTTTTTCGGGAATTTTAATATACAGTATTTTATTTCGGCCTATTTTGCTTCAATTGCAGTTGAGGGCAGGAGATTAATACCGTTTCTTTGTCTAGCCAGTTACACGGTTGCATCTGATTGGTTTACAGTTTTGATCAGGCCGAGAGCTAACGGGCATTTGAAATCATGGGGGTGAGAGATTCGTATAGCCGAGTATATGGACGTCACGAGGTCAGCCTGCTGTTATATGATTTTAATAGGGCCGTAATTTTTTTCTCGGTCTCTAATATGTTATTGACCAGCTGCGTACCTGAAACAAGTCGGTTTCGCCGTGCAGTGGGAATTCGAATTTGGTATGCATAATTTTTGAGTGTTACTTATTATTTTTATTTTTCTAGGACTAGGCCGATCTTATTTAAAGTTTCTTTGGGCAGTTTTTAGTTTATTGTTAATTTCTTAACAGCCAGAGCCATTCAAATTACGTTCTTTGTGATAGACTTGTGTATATTATTAGACCACATTTATTGCTTATTGGAAGGAATAGCGGTTGTGAGAATGCTTATGGGCGTGGCTTTTGGATTTTTTTTCAAAAGTAGTTTGGGAGAGATATCCTGTATCTCTGATTTATGATAATTCTATATGAATGACGGGAGCATGGGTATTTGTGATTTTTTGAGAGTGTTTTTGCTGATAGTTTTTTATATTGTTACCTCCTCTATTGTGGTAGGGAGTGAATGAGGTGTAATTTTAATTTGTATGACACGTGGGTGCGTTAAGTACTGTATTTTTATTTGATTACGATGTTATAGGGCGGGGACTTGAGAGAGAGTGAAGAACGTGGGTGCGGTCATTAATGAATATTATGCAGAAGCACGTTTTGGTGGTTAAAGAATTCTAAACTCGTTGTTGGTAACTCTCGAGATGTAATTGGTAACTCGGGGTTATGTATCGCAGTATGTATATGCTACACCCGTGTGTTACCGGGGCAAGTATTGGGGGAGCAAAAGAAGAATAGTAACTCTGTCCCTTGCCAAGCATGTCGTATTAGAAGGCGACTAAGGAGGGGTTGGGCATGGGGGGCCGAGTTACCCCATACCTTGTGAAAAAAAAAAATTTAAACCCACCAAAAAACTTCCATTAACAGAATATGGACAAGTCAAAATAAAAGTAAAATAAAAAAACACCAGCCATCCAAGAAGGGGAAGGTCCTCTTCGCGGGGAGGCGTATGATGCAATCACAGAGAAAGCCGAAAGGAGTCTTGTGTTGCTGACTAAACATTCTTCTTTATTCTAGGAGAAACTTCCAGCTAATTTGGCACCTGGAATGTTCGGACATTCGAAAATTACGGAATCAAGGGGAAAGTGAGGCACAATGTAGCAAGCAGAAATGAGGGAATACAAAATCGAGGTTCTGGAATGTGTGAAACAAAGTGGAAGGGGGTAGACAGGAAGAAACTCATCACAGGTGAATTGGTGCTGTCCTCAGGACACTATGAAGACGAAAGGTTCACACCAACAGTGAGTGAAAGGGGTAGTAGCTTTATGGTTATCTAAAGAAGCACAGAAAGCACTCAATTGAATTGGGAGCTGTGGGACCCAGAATAATAACAGCTAGAATTTTCAAAACAGTAAAAAGAATAAATTCATGTCAATGTCATCCAAATGTTATGCACCAAACTCCTATATGACAAAGAAGTAAGATGTCTGTGAAAGAAGCATTTTAATACTAAAACTACAGGATTTATGGATAAAGTAATAAAGAAGAGACATCAACAATTTTGATGGGTGACATGAATGCAAAGATAGGTACAGTCAACACCGGATTTGAAGAAGTCATGGGAAAACATGGGCTAGGAGTAATGAATGAAAATGGAGAACTATTCGCAAACTTCTGTGCTTCAAATCAACTGGCTTTAGGAGGAAGCATGTTTCCACATAAGAGAATACACAAGGCAACATGGATATCACTAGACCATAGAACAGAAAATCAGATTGATCATGTATGCATAAACAAGAAATTTAGATCATCATTGCAGGATGTAAAGGTATATAGAGGAGCAGATGTGGCATCAGATCACCGATCTTCTGATAGCCAAAAGTAAAAAATGAAACTCATGACGAGATATGCACTAACAATGCAAAAATTTATAGACAAACAGTTTAATCTGTAGGATGGACAGACTAAGAATAGCAATAAGAAACAAGAGGGGACAAATTTGCGGTCACAGTATCCAAACAATAAATTCCAAGTGCTACAACAGTTGGAAGATGTAGAGAATACAGAATAGAACTTAATTGGCAGACAGGTCACAAAACGGTATGGAAGGGAGACATGTGAAGAAATTACTGGGGAAAGGGATGAAAGACAACAAAAAAGCATGGATTTAAACAACTCAGAAACACATCAAATAAGATAAAAGATAGAGAAAAAACAAGAAAGCAGAGTTAAACACAATGCAAAAACCAGAAGTTCCAAAGCCAAGGCTCAAGAAGTGTACACAGAAGCAAACAAAGAAGTAAAAGAAGTATCAAAAGAGACCAGAGGAAGTATATTGAGGAGTTGGCAAGAGAGGCAGAAGATGCTGCAGCCAAAGGAAATATGAGAGACCTGTATAGCAGCACAAAGAAGCTACCAGGGAAATACAAGCAAACAAGTTGCCTCATAAAAGATAAGAATGGGAAAATGTATCAGGCATATCATACAAGAGCAAATGAAGAGGTGGACAGAATATTTTTGGAGGAACCTTTCTCAATAGACAGTCCATACAAAAAACCGGCGGACATCCAGCCAGCAGAAAAGAAGAGCCTACAATGAATTAACGGGGGTGAATATAGGGGAGCCAAACGAGGGAAGAAATAAAAGAAAGCCATAAAGCTTCTAAGAGATGGAAAAGCGTCTGGACCTGATGGCATTCCAGCAGAGGCCATCAAAGCAGATATCGGACACTCGGCTACAGAGATGTTGATATAAATTTCTTGGTAAAGTCTGGGTAAAAAAGGAGAGTACACAGCAGAATGGAAGGAAGGGATATCTGGTTAAGTTGCCTAAGAAGGGAAATTCTACAAGAGTGCACAAATTATAGAGGAATAATGTTTACTATCAAGTGCCAGGAAAAGTATTGAAAGAGAATGTAAACAGGATTATCCTTGAGAGATTAAAAGAGTCCATAGACAAGAAATTGAGAGATGAACAAGCAGGTTTTCGACAAAACAGATCATGTACAGACCAGATAGCCACTTTGAGAATAATAGTTGAACAAAGTCTGGAATGGAATTCACCACTATACATCGGATTTGTGGACTTACGGATAAAGGCATTTGACAGTGTAGACAGAGAATCACTTTGGAAATTGATGAGGCATTATGGAGTTCCCCTGAAGATCATTAATTTAATAAAGAAAACATATGAAGACATGACATACAGAGTTCTTCAATGAAGGACAGCTTACAGAACCGTTTGGGATAAGAACAGGAGTGCGACAGGGATGCCTCTTGTCTCCATTTCTTTTCTTGCTGGCAATAGATTGGGTTATGAGATCTTCGACAACACACAACAGAAATGGAATCCAGTGGACTCTGACTAAGCAGTTGGATGATCTGGATTTTGCTGATTACTTGGCTCTTCTGTCCCCATAAACCGTAATCAGTTGAAGGGACAAATTGAAAACACTCGATGAGAGGTCACAGCAATTGGGTCTGAAAAATACACAGGGAAAGACAATAAATAATGCGAAATAAAATGCAAGGTAATGATAATAAACAGGGTTGAACTTGATGATACGGCACACCAATTACAAGATGTTAGAATTCATGTACACATATCTTGGCAGTAATATAGACAAAGTTGGAGGGACAGACAGCGATATCAAAATAAGAATACAAAAGGCAAGAGGAGCTTTCATTGCATTGGGAAATATATGGAGATCAAGAGAAATAGGATCCAACACGAAAATAAGAATCTTCCAACTCAAATGTGAAGTCAGTCCTATTGTTTGGGCTCGGAGACATGGAGAATTATACAAAGACAATCCAACCAAAAAGCTACAGAACTTTATAAATTGGGGGTGGCGTTGTTTAGAGGTTTAATAATTGGTATGTACAAGGTTACCAATGTGGAACTGATGATCCAAGATATGGACATGTGCCTGTGGACATGAGTTGAGTAGTAGCGATGGCGATGGATAGGACTACTCTGTGGATACCTGTTGATTAGGCAGTACTTAGGGCAGTCCTTGTTCTGGAACCCCCAGGGCAGTGAGGATGTGGAAGATCCAAGATAGTTGGGAGAAGTGAGTTGGTAACAGAGGTGATTATATGTTGAGGATAGAACATGGAAAGAACTTGAGATGATGGCCAGGTGTCAGGTGGACTTGGCCATGTGTTTGTTGATGTGCCTATGCTACTTTGGGAGTGGAGGGTTATGAAATGGAATGTATATGCTAGCATCTAAACATGGGTTATTCGGTTTTTGATTGTGCATTGGTTGTTCTGTGTACTCAGAAGACGGAGATGAATTTTTTCTTTTAAAGGAATTTTTTTTGTATTACATTTTGAAAGTGATTTATTTTACTTGATCGGGTATTCGGATTCCTAGAGAGGGCTTTTTGAATTGTGGTAAAACATTTGCTGTTTTTTAGTGTCAGCACGTAGAATGTTGGACTCTGTATTTTTGGACAGGTAGATAGGACCCCTCTGTGGAGAAAAAAACTGTTGTATTGTAACCGTCATGAAGTACCCTACGGTATGCGTGGTTGTATTACCGGTAATGTTTACTGTTGGGTCTTCTGGTAGAGAAGTGATCAGTGGGTGGTGCGGTCTTGGGCATGTTTTTTTGGGATGGTTGTGCAGTAACGAGAGTGGAAGAGAGGGGAGTAGTTACGTTGTTTGAAGAGTAAGGGAGTAATTTGTTTTTCAGAAATTATACTTATAGACTGTGTGTTTTGCTGATTGTTTTTTTTTTTTTTGTATAAACATAGCAGGTTAACGGCTTTTGTGGGGAAGTGCTGAAATTATGGGATACCACAAAATTTCTTCCCTCGGCCAAGTTGTTGGCATTCGCCGATAACGCAAAGTCGTGCGTTTTTTGGCATGTTGGGGACGGAGCGTATGAAAATACCGTTTTCCCAAGGAAGGGAAAGGGACATTCCTCCAGTTGAAAGGGATTTTGGTGGATAAATAGGTGCTCTGATGCTCCAATCTTCACTTAGAACCGCTAATTCGGCAATGTTGCCAGCGTGGTTTTTGTAATATTTTATTTCGGAATCGTCCCGGGACTAATTACTAACGCCGAAGGCCCTGATACCCAGATTCAGGGTTTGCGGGAAGGTTTTTCATGGGCGAGTAGCAGCATTTTAACCTAGGTTATACTCAGACACAGATTAACCCAGCGTTTAAATTAACGTAGTCATCAATTTCCTGAAATGTGATGGAGAGGATAAAAGGGGTAAAAAAAATTCTTCTCTACAGTTGTTAGGAGTAGAGGACAAGATGCTGGAAGTGTAAGTCTACAGCGTAGTAGGACCAGTAATAAGATAAGAACTGAGGAACATAGTTGTTGATTGTAGATACATAACAGAGGACAGCCTGCTTGAAGTGTAGTGGTGTGGGTAGCTGTTGCCTAAGAGAATTCAGGAGAGGCGTGGTAGATGTTGAATACGATAGTCTGCGCAGTGATTGTGTTGAGAATTTCGTGGTTGGAGTTCTCAAGTGGGAATGTGAACTTTGCAGTAACATTAGAGTTTTACATAGCTAGTTTGGAGTGGAGGCTCGACTTCTGTGGAACCCCACCAAGTGCACGTGTGGTTTATGTCATTTAATCTTACCTTCTTTCTCCATACAGGTGAAACTTTGTGGGTGAAGGGTCTGGGGGTTTTGATGATACAACATTTGCAATAGTTTTCCTGAATGTTGTTTGTTTCAGGGAGTGCTTTCACTGCTCCCGATTTTTATGTATTTTGACATGTAAAAAAGTGAGTTTTGTTTATAGGTGTAAATAAAAACTTGTTTAAGTAGAGCTGGAATCAGTCATTTCATTTACGTACAGTAGTCTATCTGTGTCTGTATTGTGGTGTATATTGAAATCATAATTGAACCACTTCCCCTTAGCGGTTGTTTAGAGGTAGTCGAGGCCATAGCTAATTAAGACGTCCGAAGTGGTGAGGAAATAATCTAACCTCTGGTTCTCAACCTCGGAGCCTAATGGTCTCAACTTTCACTTTTTGCACTGTTATTTTTGCATCTGAATCTATCTTATCATTTCAGTCTTTCTTCTCACTAATTTCTTGTCACTATATGTAGACAGCCTTTAGTCTTAAATCCATTTCGTGACATACGTCCAATAGTGCAAAATAAAGAACAGATGGAAAGGAGAATTGGGGATAGACATGACGGGGGGAAAAGAAGACATGGAAAAACTCTTGAGATCCTGATGGCACGGGACAGCGAAGATTGGCATAAGTTTTTTGATAAGCACTATGCTCCTTTGGGAGTTGAAAAGGTGAAGGACGAAGAAGAAGAATATCTAAAAAATACGATACGTAATTAATCACTGCGAGTCCTAAAAATGTCATTGTGACCAATTTCGGTCCTTTTGCATCACATCTCCACGCCATCACTGTGGTATTTATTATTTACATAATGATTTCAAATGTAAACAATACACTGCACTTCTCACATGACGGAATAAGTATTTTATTATTTAAATAAAATATGAGCTAAAATGTAAAAAAAAATAAAATCATACAGTAATAATAATAATTTTTTAAAAAATTTTAAATGAAACCATTAAGACGGGAGTATGATGGTCTCAGTATTTGAAATCATCGTACATAACTGGTGCCAGTAGGTCCTCCATTCAGACTGTATAATCCGACGCACATCTACCCAACTGATCTACAACAGAACGGACGACACTAGTAGCAAAGCCGCCGTCAACATTTTGGTCCCCCCCTTATATGCTTGCATACAAGGCAAGTGTTAACCCTCCAAAACCTCACTGATGGAGGAATTATGGAGCTGGATAAATGATGGCGGTTTTTTGTGATGTGTCACGGGACAGTGTTTCAAAACATTACAGATTTTATTGAGGGCTATTGTTACTGCTCCAGGTACATTTTTTTGTATGTACCTGCAAGGATACTTGGAGAGGAGATGGGCACCGCCAAGCAAACCTCTTGCCCACTGAAATGTTATGATGGAAAGTCAACTCAGTAATAATTTGCCGGATCGGCCGATGCCCGGATTAACAACGACCGCGCTCTCATTGCCCCTTGAGAGTGATAAGTCAACGAATGGGGTACAAACACCTGTTTTGAAACTTCCAAGAGAAAATTTTGTTGTTGGAACTTGGAATGTACGCACGCTATATGCGTGTGGAAAAGTCAAGGAACTAACACATGAACTTGTTAGATACTCGTGGGACATCCTGGGCCTAGCAGAAGTCAGATGGACAGGATTAGGTGAATCAATAACGGATGATGGTCACAAAATTTGGTTTAGTGGAGATGAGTCTAAACATCAGCATGGAGTAGGTTTTATCGTACATAAAGATAGATTGAACTCTGTCATCAGCTGCACCCCAATAAATAGCAGGCTTATCACCATTCGTATTGCAGCACATCCAAAGAACATCTCCATCATACAGGTATATGCCCCCACTACTGACTATGAGGATGAGGCAATTGATACATTTTATGACAATTTGGATGAAGCAACTATAAACTAACCCTTGCAAATACACTATTTCCTCATAAGTTATCAAGAAGAACAACGTGGCATGCCCCAAAAACTGAGATACATAACCAAATTGATTTTATTCTTGTATCCAAAAGATTCAAGTCCAGCATTAATAAAGCCAAGACTAGGACTTTTCCTGGCGCCGACATTGGTAGTGATCACGACATGGTATTGATGACGCTCAAGCTTAAACTCAAAAAGAACTATAATCAAAACAGATGTTCTCAGTTAAGATTCAATTTAGACAAATTGAAAGATCCAGAAATCGCGGGAATCTTTGAGGCAACTGTTGGAGGAAAATTCGCAGCTCTCAACTTTTTGGAGGATGATATCAACTCAATCACAGAGAACATGAAAGACGTGCTCATTGAATCAGCAACAGAAATACTTGGTAAAAGAAAGAAAATAAACAAACCATGGGTTACAGATGACATTCTGAAGTTATGTGATACACGACGGGAAATGAAAAAGGTTAAGAAAGAGGTTCCTGAAGCAGCATGGCAATACAGTATGGTGAATAAAAATATTAGAAAGAAAATGAAACAGGCCAAAGAAAAATGGGTAGCTGATCAATGTGAGTCCATTAATACGGGGCTAATAAAAGGTAACAGCAAGGCAGTTTTTGACACATTAAGAAGACTATCAAAAACCCCAACAGCCCAGGGTAACTGTCATAGAAGATAGCAATGGGGCTCTGCTCAATGAAAAAACAGCTGTAATGAGAAGGTGGACAGAATATTGTAAAGAATTATATAACTGTAAACTTGACACTGACTTAGGCATATTAAACAACATTAAGTGCGAAAACAGAGAACTCGGAAATGCAGCAATACTACGGGAAGAAGTGGAAGAGGCTATATGTTCGATGAAAGGAGGGAAGTCACCGGGTGTGGATAATATACCAGCAGAGCTCTTGAAATATGGAGGACCAGATATAGTAAAAAATCATGACAACAATTTGCCAGAAGATATGGAGTACAAAAAAAATGGCCAAAAGAATGGACGCAGTCATTAGTAATACCGCTTCCAAAGAAAGGAAATCTAAAAATGTGCAAGAACTACAGAACCATTAGCCTTATTAGTCATCCAAGTAAGGTGATGTTAAGGATACTTTTGAACAGAATAAAACAGAAATCAGAAGAAATCTTGTCAGAGGAACAGGCTGGCTTTAGACCAAAAAGAAGTACCTCAGAACAAATCTTCAATATTAGATTACTGATCGAAAAAACATCTCCAGCATCAACATGATTTATACCATAACTTCATCGATTTCACAAAAGCCTTCGATCGAGTCTGGCATGAAGGTTTATGGCAAATAATGAGAAAATTCAATTTTGATACCAACATCATAGATATCATTGAAGCACTATACAAGGACGCAAGCAGTGCTGTTTTTGCAAGCAATGACATTGGAGAATTTTTCAAAACAACTGTAGGAGTTCGCCAGGGATGTATCCTGTCACCAGTGCTCTTTAACATTTATCTAGAACATATTATGCAGGAGGCTCTCTACGATTATAAATCAACCATATCGATTGGAGGCCGACCTCTGTGTAATCTACGTTTTGCTGATGATATTGATCTGATAGCTGGAACAGAATCAGAACTTCAAGACCTTACCTCTAGACTGGAGAAAGTAACAAGAACATATGGGATGGAAATTAATATAGAAAAAAGCAAGATATTGGTGAATAGCCATAAGAAACATGTTCCGACCAACATTACGTTAAATGGGCAAACGTTAGAAGAAGTTAACACCTTTAAATATCTCGGGTCCACTATATGTAGTGATGGAAGATCAAATAAAGAAATCAAGACAAGACTTGAGATGGCCTCAGCTGCCATGACAAGGTTGAATGTGATCTGGAAAAAGTAACATCAGTTTTCCTGTGAAGATCAAATTATACAAATCACTTGTATTATCTATTCTCTTGTATGGGTGTGAGGGCTGGACACTCACTGCAGATACGGAGCGAAGGATTCAGGCTTTCGAGCATAAATGTTATAGAAGAATTTTGCGCATTTGCTATAAAGAGCACAAAACAAATGAGGCAAAGAAAATCCTGGGCTGATAACATCATAAGAATGGGCAGGACACGGTTTCTCCACACTTGTAAGCATTGCTGAGAATACTTAAAAATAACTATGATCACACATGAATCTAAAAGAACATACATACTTAATTAACCGGTAATCAACAGTTTATCACAACACACCAATAACAATCCTAATAAGAATACCAATAAAATATATGGAACAAATAACTAACACATACCAACAAAAAAAATAACCATAAACCAAAATATAACCCTCATATAATCTAACATATACACTTAACACATCACTCTCACTCATAATTAGGAGGACAATCTATCTCTCACAATCAAGATTCTAATAGCTCATTCAGACAGTTCATGACTAACTTTTACACACATATATTCGCTTCACCGCATAAGCCCACTAACATCGGTTCCTTACAAACTACATCGTACCAAATCGAGAACTATCTACTCTTAAGCTCTAAAAAATCTATAAAACGAAACATTGTTCAGGATTCGTCATCTTCTCCGACTCATGCTAAAAGCCCTCGCAATATTTTAGGATTTTAAGTTTTTCGTTGACGCAATATGTCTCTTTTAGACTTCGATGTGCTTTCCAGACTCCTGTCATGAACTCTAGCTGATGGTACAATGAAGTCTTTAAGAGCTGTATATTCTTTTATTTTGATTATATATCGACTGATGAGCACATTTATAATTTTTACTATCACTAATCAGCTATTTTACTATATCATGTCTCGTCTACTCGCACTCGCATACAATCATAATCACCTACTCCTCCTATCTTTACTCTACATTGTTCAGATTAGTCATATCTACTCACAATTGTTGTGGCTTGTGCTAATAGACTGACTATATCCCATGATCTTTGCTCCATCAATAGCTTAATAGCTGATTCTTATCTAGTAAAAACTAGTATGCAAACTCTACTCTCATTTTCGCAGTCCTTGATCTGTCTATATGTAAAAGAAAGATATGTCGTTCTACGCGTATTACATGTGCATTTTTAAATTACATGAATCTTAATAGTTGTAAATCTATAATGTACTGCAAATTATTTGAGGAACATAATATAATAGTAGGAATGGGGAAAAAAAACACAAATAGTTAATACGCTTACATGGAGAAAGACAGGAATAACCTACGTTGCATGGCCACAAGGACTTCGTCAGGGACAGACAAACAGGACAGGATGGAGAAAGAGAAACTGAGTATTCTCAGGTAGAGAATGTATGAAAACATAAAAATACGAGCATAAAAAAACTTTGATCAAAGAGCACTTTGTTCAGGTCACAGAAATCAAGATGGCTGACAGATAATCGAAAGAGAATAGCGAGAACAGAAACTTAAGCGACAAAACAAAATTGAAGAAATAATGAAAATTATATACGAGAAAGGATGTTATCTCGTCCATGAATATGCCCTGATAATATATTATAGTGAGGGGAAACAAAAGGAGCTGTGCGTTGGCGGAGAAAAAAGGAACAATAGGAGAAATCGAAGAAATAATAAAATTAATTAATAAATCGTAGAATGCGTTGGAAAGTTCTGATTCTGTAATGAAATAGATGGTTATTAAAATTAAGGGATAAGTAATGGAAACACGAATATATTTAAATGAAGAAATGATACAAATTTATCTCGTCATGGATCTGCCCTGACATATAGTTATATTAGTTGACCAATATTTGACAAGTACCACCTCCAATGAATAGGGTCTTGAGAGAGAGTAGAATCATTGATATATTTTGTAAGTATTTTGCCCTGGAATATATATTGACAGATATGTTAGATTAAGGGATATCACAGATAATTGTATTTTGAAGAAATTTACATTGATTTATCGTCAGTGATTTTCGGAAAATAAATATAGTTTATATGTTTGAAAATAGTAATTTTTTGAATTTATACAAATAAAAAAGAAAGATAAAATAATGTGAGTATTCGTCATTTCAAAGTGCCCTGAAGTCATAATTTAAAATAGGGACCACTTATGTTGGAGAATGGCACATGACAAAAGATTAATTAGGGAAATATGCAAGATTGTGTCTCGTTTAAGGCAACCCATAAGATGAATTTGAGGCAGTTGTTCTGGCGAAAACCGTACTGTGGCGTCACGAAGGGAAGGAATCTGATAGCATGTCATCCTGGATGTCATGTGGCACCGTGGTGGTAGGGCATTGAGGGTTGGTTGGCACAGGTGTGGATTTTAATAATGTAGAGTTGTCGTAGTGGTGTCATTGCAGATTCGGTCGCCCAGTCGTGTGCCCGTTTGGAAGATGGTATGTTTTGGTGATTCGTTTGCACATTTTAGTTGCATTGTTGACGTTGCGGGACTAAAATGTGTAGCCATGTGTGTTGGTTACCTTGGCGTTAGGTAAGAGTCTGTACGTGTTTCGATTACACTTAATGGACTTGTCTTAACATCGTATTCGGTTACTTGCTTGGTCCCAAAGTGGCCATTTCGTTTGATGGTTTTCATAATCGGATCTGTGGACTAGGAGGGTCCACTCAAATTTTTTTACCGTCATATATGCCAGCAAGGGTTGGCCTCATTAAAACCACTTCACCGCGCCTTTGGGTCAGCTTGGAGGAGAGTGGAAGAGTGAACGGATACAGGTCTACCTTTTGACAAGCAAGTGTTATAGGGTGTTAGGTCATTTATTTACTTTGACTCTAATCCCCTAGGGTAAAGGGGCAGGTGTTTTATGCGGGGTTATTGAGGGCCCTCTAGACGTGAGATAGGGAGAAACCACACGCCTCTAAAGACAGAGGTTTTAAGTTAATACTAACATGGTTACTGTCATGTTACGGAAAGGAAATTTCCATCAAATTTCTCTGTGATCGGCATTAGAAAGTTGTCAATCATTATTGCATAACCGTACGGGGACGGAGAAAGTTGTGAGAATAAAGGCAAGGAAGTCACGACAAATGCCGGAGGATGAGTGGAGAGTATAAATTGGAAGGTAACTGTTGTGGCATTCCGGTTTTGGGTTTGTTAGTACACCGAAGTGGTGAGTTGTGGTTGGGGGGGAGTGATGGTGAACAACATTTGTCGAGGAAGTAATTAAAATGGAGACAGTGGAGTCGGTGATTGTGGAGAGGTGATTTGGATCGAAGGGTGGTGGGAAAATATAAAATAGAGTAAATTCAAAAAGTATGATTTTAATAAATCCACTAAACAATTTACTATCAATGGTAAATAACATTTTTGGATTGTGAATATCAATACAAAATGGAAAATAAAGTTACACTAAATTACACCTAGTTATAAAACAGAAAATTAGGGCTGGAGCAGATGTTGGATGAGACGGATAGGCAACTGAATGCTCGGGCTGGTTGCTATTCCGTTCTCGTTCCAGGTTTCTTCTAAAGACAAACAATAACCCATCAACAATTTTTAAGTGTGCGCTCGCCCCTGGCGGTTTATACGTGTAGAATAAAAACAAAAAACGGAGTTAGAAATAGGCACCTGCTTTTTTTTTATAAAAATATTGTTAATTTCTGCATGATCTCGTCAAAAGTTAAGCAACTGTGATTTAAAAATTAATAAAAAAAAAAAGCTACCATTTGTTCCGCCAGGTGAAGGTAGTCACGTTCCCATAGAAGATTGTCTGAGTTAAATTATACTATATTATATATGATATTTATATAGTTATAAAAAAATTATAATTTTATATTATATATATATATATATATATATATATATATATTTTTTTTATTAAAATATATATATATATATATATATATATATATATATATATATATATATATATATATATATATATATATATATATATAGATATATAGTGTCGGCTATTATTCGAGATAATTTTTTATTGGCCGATTACATGAGTCATGGTAGCAATTAGGCATTTCGGCCTTTCCAATTAATTGTAAAACGTGTTTTTTTTCATTTTAAGTTTCAAATTGTTGTGGGATATGCGTGATTTCTGTGTCTTCCCATTGTTGCCAAATGTATAAATCTCTCATTACCTTTTAAGGTTATTTAATCAAGGGGAAGGAGGGCGATGTATTACCGCGCTGAGGTTGACACCCAGTTCACTATCTTATTTGATTAGTCAATACTGTTTGTTCTCCTTATTACGTGAAACACGCATCCGCCAGATTTTCGCTTTCCCGCCATACCCTCAATGATCCTTATATATTAATGTCTGTGAAGTGTTAAAGACTTCCAGCTTTAATGGATTGGGGTGACCTATTCCCTTCCTCGTTGCCTTTTCCTTTCCTAACTCGAGATACGTACCATTTATCTAAAGGGATTGTCTGGGTGCGTGACAATATTTCAGGAAGTTGATCCTGGAACCCCGTAAATCTTTTGCCGTGATTGGCTAGCGGGGGGCTATATCTCACCACTCTGCCAATTTGGACTTTGCTTAACCTAACTGTAGACTTAGATGAGAAATTATAGTCAGGACTGTGCTTCAAAGTTTGATGCGCCTGGCAAGACTGTCATAGGGGGCTATTCCAGAAATAGGGACCGTCCCACAAGAGTGGGGGAGGGGAGGGGAGGGGTATGTAATATGTGGACAAATCGTTGGACATGGGAGTGGTTATTTAAGTTGATAAGGGACGAGTTCCCAAGCTCAACAAACCACATGGGCCACCTCTCACTCATATACCAAATCTATTAAGAGTAACAAAACGCTCTTATCTCTTCGATAAACTTCTTACTGACCAGCTTAAACTTCAAAATGAACGTTCTTCGGATTTAGACCATCTTGCGCAGGCCTTCAATCTTTCTAGGACTCAAAATCTCTAATACGAAGAGGTTTTAACTTTCTATGCATGACGGAACAAACAACCTTGTATATTAAGGTCCTCTGGGGACCGACATCACAATTATTGTGATTTCATAATTGATTTTTAAGCTTAATTAAAAGATTTAATAACAGATGAATGGAAAGCAGAGTGGGGATAAAAATCTGAAAGGAAGGACATGCATATAGAGTTGTTTCAATGGCTCTCAACAAGAAAAATGTCAGTATCTAGGGAATTGAAATTCCCAGTAATAAGAAACTTCTCAGACTACCAGTTAGGAAAAGGCTATTTCAGTATTGAAGAAACCTTACTGTGCAGGATGTCTTTTCAAGACAATATTATTGTAAAACATTTCCTGTCTTTAAAATGTAAGAGGTATGAACAAATGAGAATTACCCAATATTAGATTTATTTGTAAGCATCAAACTTACCTACAAAATATTAGCAGAGGGTGTTAAGAATATATTGACACGACCTAGGGAACTGCATATTAATATTGTACTCAAAACAATATTTAACACGAACAAATGGGATGTGCCTGGGAATGTGAAGTCTGATGCCGTTCTTACAATATGCATATGATTTTTAACAGGTGAAAGTCAATTTAAATATCTGTTTAAGTCAGTTATACAAACTGGAACCACCAGGCTTTACACCACCTCCACTTTAATATTATTCTTAGTTTAGAGTGTCTTCTTGATTTTGTTCGTTTTTTTTTTTTAAATTAAAATTTTTTTTTTAAAAATTAATATTTTTAATTAATAAAAAAAAAATATTTAACCTTATATGCATTGCCTTTTGTGACTATTTACAATGATTTGGACATAATGTGATGCAGCTTTCTCATAGACGGCAGTTGTTCATATTATTTGGGAATTGAAAACATGTAGGCCTATATATCCTAAATTATAACCCATCAGAGGTTGAAACGAGATATTTTTCTTCATTAATTTAAAAAAAAAATGTGGGAGTGGACGTCCACAAGTGGGGGAGAGGTCAATACAAAAGTGGACAGAAGTGGAACATGGGGAGTAGGGCAGAGTCAAAAACTGCCAAGAACTTTGTCGGGTCATCTATTTTGGACACCCCCCGGAATTGATCCAGTTTTAACATCACCACTTGTAACCATTCTTAATTCGAGTTATTTTCAAACAAAAAGGAGAGGTACCGAAAGATAGAAGATAACTCTCGACTGCTGTCGAAGAAAACAGGAACGTGAAGGAAAAATTTCGGTCAAACAAACAGCGAATAATTGTCTCGTCCTTTGTAAGGTACGCCGATTTATTTCGAAAATCCCTGCCCTTGCGGTGTTTCACAGCACACAAAAGACACTTACTTGGAACAAAGCAAATGCATTGCATTGTTTTACGGAAAGACAATTTGCGTGGTCTAAAGTCTTGCATTGTCCTCACGGACAAAATGAACGGCATTCGCTTGTAAACCTTCGTATTCCAATCACTGTCCACAATAGTCTATGAAGCGTCACTTACATCATCATGAAGTTGAAGCCTTTGTATATTTTCAAGCGTTAGTTGTTATTAATGTGCTGCAGATACCAATGTTTTAATATGGCTACAGCATTTACTAAACCAAGTAAACAAATGCGAGCAAAGGTGGACTCATTTGTTGGGGCTCTTAACAAGAAAGGAATCAAACTTCTGGCGCTCGACTTTGACAAGACCACTCTTGACATTCATTCTGGAGGCATGTGGGACGAGGGTGTGGACAAGCTTGCATCACACGTCCGACCTTGCATGAGAGATTTGATGGAAACTGCATCAAACAAAGGCCTTTACGTAGCTATTGTAACCTACCACAGACAAGGCTGGCTGATCAAAGAAGTTCTACATAAAGTTCTGCCTAAGAAGTGAGTCATACATAAAACTATAGCATTAAAAATATATATTGTATTTTAAAATATTATCATGAGTCTGAGTATACAAATGATGACCAAGAAGTTTACACACTTTCAAGAATGGGTAGGCATATTTGGCAGAATACGATTGGAAATGGTTGAACAAGATCACCAATGTTGAACTAATGGCAAGAAGCAGAACAGAAACCAGCAGAACAAGAGGTGAGGAAGAGATGCTGTTGTTGGATAGAACACACTTTGAAGAAACTACTTGATAGCATTACAAGGCAGTCCTTTTTCAAGAAACACCAGGGTAAGAGAAATGGGACACAAAAAAATATCATTTTCTTTGCGCTCCTTACAGAGCATGGAGCCACACTGTAGCTGGTCCCCCCTGGCAGGAAGTCAGCACCAAGCAGTCACTTACTCCTGCAGCTGTGATTTCTGTGTCCGTTTATATTACATGATTAGGTTGCCTGCCCCATACACAACCTCATATATTAGTTGCCGTGTATGGAGAATAATGGTGATATCACGAGAAGAAAGAAGACATCAGATTAAGCGGGGAGAACAGGGCCTGGAGCAGGTCGACCACTTTAAATACCTCGGAGCTATTATAGACCGAAAGGGAGGCATCAAAGAAGAGTTGGCCACTCGAAAAGCAGCAGCTGGGAGACTTTTTCAGGCCATAAATAAAGGATTCCTCAGCAAGAGAGAGGTTGGTAAGAAAACGAAGATGGCTATATACCGCTCCACCTATGTCCCAGTCTTGACATATGGATGCGAGTCATGGGCAATGACTACAACCCATAAAAGCCAGATCCAAACCTCAGAAATGAGATATCTGAGGAAGGTGGTTGAAGTAACAAGAAGAGACATGGTACGCAACCAGACGATACGTCAAGGCCTTAAATCCTACCCCCTGCAGACCCAAGTAGAACAGTCCCAATTAAGATGGTGTGGCCATGTCTGCAGAATGGGAGAAGATCGGATACCACGACAAGCATGGGACACAAAGAGCCAAGGATCCAGACCCCGAGGACGACCCAGAGTCCGCTGGGAGGACAACATTAGACAATCTTTGAAGGATCGAGGACTAGAATGGAACCAGGCCAGGAGGAAGACAGCCGATAGGATAGTCTGGCGCTCTCTCTTCCAAACCTCTACACCTCACGGTAGAAGGGGAACGACTAAGTAAGTAAGTAAGTAGTAAGTATGGAGAATAAAATTGGAGACAGACATACGTGGGTGAAGAAGGCATGGAAAGACCATGAACGGTTTGCAGACGGCATGTTAATTAACGGTCTCTACACCTCACGGTAGAAGGGGAACGACTAAGTAAGTATGTTAAAGGCCTTAGCTGCACAGGGAGCTGGGCGGTAATGAATGAATGTAAAATTACTGCAGATCATAAAGTTATCTCACAAGTTTAGAATTATGCTTGTCATTTTCTCAGTGATGTAAAATGTTCTTTTCATTAATGTATTATTTGATCAAGTTGACCGGATATTTCCGTGTGAACATTACTGGATGCAGGGGGCTACTACTAGTTAGTATGTGTATGATTTGAATACTGAGTTTTTATTTTTTTTAGAAACCAGGAAATAGCAATTCGTTGGACAGTAAGTTAGATTATTTGCCTCAGATACTGTATATGGTCATTAGATAGTTCAGTGGCTTCTTCATATTTTAATTTCAAGAAAAACTGATGCTCTGACATTAATTATTGGATCATGCAGTTTATGATTATATTGGGATAATCATACCATTGTGTATACATATAAATCTGTGATCCGTGGTAAAAAATCAGGTTGAGGCTTCTCTGCTAGGGTAAAAGGCAGAATCGTCGCTGAAACATAGCGGGGGCTGACAAGATAAACAACTTCCAGCGTGAGAATGGAGGTAGAGGCAGCTACTTGCTGCTGCCTTAAGGTGGTTAACTGAAACTTCATTAAAAAAGGCAGTCAAGACTCTTCAGTTCATTTTTTTGAAAAAGTTCAAAATGGTTGGTATGGCTTAAATGGATAAAATTTCATAGAAGCTTTGAATCTGCAGGAGCTGGTGTGGATCTTACTGTCCCCTGGTCATGCATGGGGTAGGCAGTAATGGGAGAGCTGACAGACTAGCGTCAAGTAGCACCAACAGTGGGGGACACTGGATATGGATAAGGGAAATATACTGAGAACGATTAATGATCGCCTGTTAGAGAATGACCACTGCAATAGATGAATCATCAAGATTAAGATGGTTGGAATTTGGCATCAAACACAGGCTAGCATAGATGGACAGATATGAGAGGATGCATCCATCGTATATACAACCAGTGTCGAGCTACAGGAACAGTTAGCAACATATACTGAGGGAGACTGAGAGCCTATGGGTGTTTGCCCGGAGTTGTAATGAAAGTTGATTCTGTTTAACAATAAT
Organism: Oreohelix idahoensis; assembly: GCA_024509875.1. Classification (NCBI taxonomy): domain Eukaryota; kingdom Metazoa; phylum Mollusca; class Gastropoda; order Stylommatophora; family Oreohelicidae; genus Oreohelix; species Oreohelix idahoensis. The sequence continues at coordinate 81,965 of JAMPIV010008422.1, forward strand.
AAGAAAAAAAAAAGGTTGCAGTTTATGTTCGAGTTAATGTTTTGGATTTGGTTAGTGTTGGGCAGTATTTGCCTCATGTAGTTTCCAGGGTCTCGGAGAAGACACGCTCAGAGCGTGGTTTTTAGTTTATCACGAATAAACCCCTAAAAATCATCCGTTTAATGCAGTTCATATTTAAAACTCGTAGAATGACTTCCGCTACTATTTAAACAACTAATTTGACTGTAGTTAAGCAGCACATGTGCATATTTTGATGTTATTATCACAATTTTTGTGACGTTTCGCGTGTTTGCATTTTTCGTTGTTATTGCTAGAGAAATATGTCATGCTTTATATTACATTTTCTAAGTCTCCTAAGCAAATAATTGACAAACTACTTTGAAACATTGCTGACATTGATGATGATTGTTTGGTAGTCACAGTTTGTTGTCAAAATTTACGAATCGTTGCAGAAAAACTAGACACATTAGATTTAGTTGATGAGTGTGGGCGTAGTCATATTCTGGCCGATCAAAAAAAAGCAACAAAACTAGACCTACCGTAACATCTAATCACTAAATCCTAGGTAGAGAATGAAGCTAGGGATACTATTGAAAACATTAAACAAGAGTTAAAAAAAGTTTTTATATGACGTTATTCTTCTTTATTTGTTTGAAAATTATGTAATGCACGATTGCATAATTTATTTTTTCTTACAAGGGACCACAGAAAAACTGGTGTGAATAACATCTAAATGTACTAATTGTGGCCATAAGCATGTTTTTTTTTACTTTGTATATGGATTAACTTGACGTCTGAAGACTAAAAAAAAGTTTTATTGTCTACAACAGTAATTTGTCTTTGGTAAGATCGTATTCTACAGTTACCTTTTAAGTGTTTTTCAATTTTACATGCAAAATGTTTTAAGTATAACGAACACACTTGTATTAATACTACCAAAGACACTATATATTACAATTCTCTATCTATTTCGCTACAGTTTGGTATATAATAAGTACATGTTCACTGAAAAAGATTAACATAAAATTTACACTAAAAGTCAGTACACTTCACCGTTTAGAATTCTTCAAAAAATAATTATGGCACAGGGTGGAAAATAATTATGGAGTCAAAGAGTTAAGCATGTCATGAGGTGACTAATATGAGGTTATGCTTGAAAGTGGCAGTCTCATCATTTATCACAAATTGTTACAGAAGCCACTGCTGCATGACCACTTGAATGATAGGAAACTCTTTACAGAGCGATACAACAGGAAGCAATCTGATCATCAGAAGATGTCCCCCACCCGACAAGTGTTTCGGCCCAATTACTCCTTTACACTCTAAGGGGGGCGGGCCCACTTGGGTTATGACTCCCAAGCGTCTCAGCTTCCTGTTGTCTTGTATCGAAAATGAACCCATTTCACTTATGGTAGCAACTTTTAGATCCACAACGCCAGCCGTGGAGGCAATTGTGAAAGTAAAAAAGAGAAGACAAATTATTCCGTTCGTTCCGTTGCCCTTCACAACTAAGGACACACACTCAGACACTAGCGCGCAGCCGACGAGCCTTAGCCCCTGTGCGCCGCAAGCCACTGAAATTCTGTTCCTGACACCCCTTATAGTATACATCGCCTATTGCCCCAGAGTCGCAGCCCTTTCACTAGTACACCAAAAAAATTCAGCGATGTGGATTTAGAAAAATTTTGGTGTTTTCTGTACCGCAGCATTTATTGTCATGATTTCCATTGCCCATTGCGGTTGTTCCACAGCCAGCCTGATGCCTTTTCGGCAGTTTCACTAAGCCTCTTCAGTGCCCTTGTTCTAGACTGTCCCATCAGCCCCAACAGTTTCAATAAATCATACACTGATGCAGCCACAAGCCCTCTTGCGCCCACTTCAACCGCCATGACCCTTGCATTGAACCCATCGTGTCTCAGATCCGCGGTCAGATTGCTATACTTGGCCGCTTTGAATGAATGTTGCTCGTCTAATCTGGATTCAAATGGCACGGTCAGTTCAATCAGTATGACCTGAAGCGTTGCTGAAGAATGAAGCACTATATCCGGCCGTCTCCGCGATTTTCTGATGATACTCTCTGGATTATGCACCACCATCCTGGTAGGTCTACCGCCATCTCCCAGTCGTTTGCACAGTCAAGAAGAGATGGTAAATGCTACCAGGTTTATTCGGTTTGGGGTGTGCTGACTTTCCTGCCCTCAGAAAGTATGTGTTTGCGGTGTCTGGCCGGACTTTGCTATTCGCTTTCATTCTTGCCTGATCTATTGTCGCAGCAAGCTCATTTAGCACTTTGTTATGGCGCCAAGTGTATCGCCCTTGCCCTAATGCCACCTTACACACTGAGAGCACGTGTTCAAGTGTCTGCCTCATCTGGCACAGGGGGCACTGCTCATCATCCGACTTTCCCCATTTCACAAGGTTGGTGGCCGACGGCAGCAGGTCATTCATTGATCTAACCACGAAGCTGAGCCTAAGAGGTGCCATATGCCATATATCATTCCATGTCAAGGACCTCTGCAGGGCTCCTTCCCATGTAGTCCATTGGCCTTGTTGGACCTGCTGCACTGCTTTTTGCAACCTCTTATCATTTTCAGCTCCTCGTATCTCCTGAACTACCATGTCTCTGCGCTCCCTGCTTGATGCCTTGGACCACCAGCGGATGTCACCATGCCCAAATCCCCGTCTATTCGTTTGTGTGTATCCGATTACCTCTCTCAGTTTGAGTGACTCTTGAGCAGCATCAACAGCTTCTTCCACTCTCCACTTCCTTCCCATTTTCAGTGTGGGCTGAATGGACTTAACCACATCATCAGCTGACTCGCATAGCATCATTGCAAGCCTTGCTTTTCCAACTTTGTACTATTCAACAACTGACTTGAAGGGAAGCAGAAGTTTTGACTTTTTTGCAGTACAGTGCTACATCTGACAGACCTGGTGGTACCCCTAGCCATTTTCTCATGAACTTGTTGACCTTCTGCTCTATAGCTTCCACTGTACTTGTGCTTATTTCATATATAAGCAGTGGCCACAGCAACTTCGGTATCAACATGAACTGGAGGCACCACAATTTGAACTTTCCCAGGAGTCTGCTTTGGTCTGTGATCTGTAGTCCTCTGTCTGCCATTTCTATTGTCTGTTGCACTGCCTTCGAGTCTTTTAATGAGGCATCGTACACCCTGTCAAGACTTTTAACAGGCTCCTCAATGACAGTAGGGATTCTTTGGCTGGAAACCGTGAATATGACCTCTGCTATCTTCCCTTTCCTGACTGATAGGCTTCTCGACTTCTTGGGTTTGAAGCTCATTCTGCACCAGCTGACTAGTTCATCCAGGCGTGCTAACATCCTCCGGGCCTGATGTTCATCTGATGTCAGAATTGTTGTGTTATCCATGAATGCTTTGAGCGGTGGCATGTGACACATTCCACAGAGCTTTGGACCTATAGCCATTCCTTCAGCCGCATTGAGGATTACCTGCATAGCCATGACGAATAGTATCGGAGAGATGGTACATCCCATCGCAATTCCAACTTCAAGGCCAATCCACTTCGTTGTGTACTCTCTGGTTGAAAATGTGACAGAAAACCCTGTGAAATACAGCTTCAGCATTGCTGCAATCTCTTGTGGAACATGATACATTTCTAGGGCCTGCCACAACATCTGGTGTGGAATGGATCCATAAGCATTCGCTAGATCCAACCAGATTACATGGAGGTTTGTTCTGTCAGACTTTGCCTTTTGGATTGCTTCCCAGATCATTGTGGCATGCTCTAGACATCCTGGTGTGCCTGGGATACCTCCTTTCTGAATGGTAGTGTCAATGTACCCATTTGCCAGGAGGTATGTAGTGAGTCTTTTCGCCATCACTGAGAAGAATATCTTCCCTTCCACATTGAGTAGTGAGATTGGCCTGAACTGACTGATGTCTGTGGAATTTTGTTCCTTCGGGATGTAGACTCTGTTTGCCTTTCTCCATTCCTTTCTTATGAGCTGGGTTTTCCACGCATTCTTCAGTAAACGGAGCAGTCGTTTGAGAACCTCAGGGCATCTCTTATACACCACATATGGAACACCATTAGGACCTGGCGCTGACTTGCACAGAGCCTTCTGGACAATGCTTTCTACCTCTTGCACCGTTGGGGGCTTGGTGTTAAATTCAGCTCCTGGCTTACTCGACCATTTAAGGCCTGCCAAGCTGCTGAGCGGCTCATCTTTGCGACCATCTGAATATGCCATTCTAAGGTGTTCTTTCAGGTTTTCTTTCCTGATGTTTAGCGTACCCAACCGTGGCTGCTCAAACAGTTCTTTGGCAAACTTGAAAGGCTCCGTAAAGAATCTTTCCCTATCCCTTCGAGTCTTCCTTCTCTTCCTGCACAACCTTTCCGCTCTACAAAGGGCATTATGTTGGCCTTTCAGGTGCTCCCAAACTTGCCGCAACCCTTCCTTCTCTGTGGCAACTGCGTTCTTGAACAGTTTTCGGGCATGCTTCTTCTGTTTCCTGATTTCATCTATTTTAATTTGTCTTCTACTTTTCCATGGTGGGTTACTTTCCCTTGCCTCCCTCACTCCGAACACTTTGCGACATTGCAGATATATTATGTCGCCGAAGATTTCCAGCTTCTTCTCCAAAGTTAGCTGCTTCAGGTTGTTATCCAACTCTTTTGCCAAGGCTTCATCCAGCTGTTCCCAAAGCCCTTTTGCACTGGCAGGTGGAAACTTTATTGCATCTCTTTTCCTGTCCAAGAAGTGTGTGAGATCATCATCTGGCAGATCAACTTGAATGTACTCAGCACTGTGGATTGACTCCTGGCTGCGTTCTTCTAACGTCTTATCCGTCGAGACAGAGCGCTGTTGATCTCCCCCTGATGACCTCCCACACCCCTTTTTCGTTCTGTGGATTTTCATTCCTCTCTGAGTAGAGAATTCCCTACCACAGGCACATGGAAATTCCAGCCGTTGTTCAGAGCTCGAAGTCCGTGTAACGGGTCTGGTCGATTCCAATGAGGTGCCTGTGGATTCATCATTCTCCCCCCCTTGAATGCTTTAGCGCAGGATTCCTGCAAGGGGACCAGCTGCAGTAATGGTTGCAAGCTCCAAAGGGAGGGGAAAGTGAAATGATGATGAGGAGGCAGTCAAACTTTCCTGAATACCATCTATTTCTTTGGCACACTTTTACTGCTGAAGACTGCTTTATGAAAAGGTGATCAAACTATTCTAAAAAATTGATCAAACCGTTTTAAAAGGTGATAAAACCATTCTTTTTTTTCTGATTTCCTGTACATTTGAAGCATGCTCCTTAACCATCAGTTTCTTGATATCTTTGTTTGTTACTCTTGTCCCTTTATGGTGACCTTATCAGCTTCTCTTTGGCATCTTGTATACAGTGATCTTCATATCTCACAATTTGGATAATAAACTTGTTTAACAGCAAATAAATTACATCAATATGTTTTTTTAATCAACTATTGCTTTCATCATTATCTTTCAGCACCACAAGGAGCATAGGCCTTCAACAAACTTATGCTAAGTCTTCCTGTCCTGTGCCGTCTGCTCAAGGTCACTCCATGTCTTCTTCTTGTCCTTCATGTCTGTCTCCAGTTCTCTTCTCTATGTTCCTTGGTCTCCCTCTACCTCTCACACCCTGGAGATTCCAGACTGCCTGGTAAAGCTATCAGCAGGCTTCTTCATGGTGTGTCCTATCCATCTCCAACATCTGCTTGTCATCTCTTGTCCCACTAACACTTGTCTGGTTCTTGTCATCAGTTCCACATTAATGATCTTGTCATACCACTTCACTCCGTCTCTTCTACGCAAGCACCCATTTATGAAAGTCTATCTTTTTAGTTGTTGTTTTTTATGTTCTCCGTGTTTCAAAGCCATACAGTAAGACTGACTTCGCGCTTGAATTGAATATTCTGATTTTTTTGTTGTTGGTTAGATTTGGTTTGGTTTGGTTTCTAAGGACTATCTTCCTTGCACACTGACAACTCCATCAGTGCTCAGATCTCCTCATTTAGATCACACAAGGAGGATCTCAGCAACAGTGCGTGAACTATGTAGCACCCGCGAGAATCTCAATGTGTGTATATTAGAATCACACATTCTATAAATATTTTTGTGGTGGGTATGTTTCTGATTTTTAAATTTTTGCCAGGGCAGAGGCCTTATGGCCTACTCTTTATGATTTCTAACTGCCGAGGGATTTTTAACTTTCGCAACTTGCACTCGGAACTTACCAAGGGAGAGTATGACATCATAAGGATAGCTGCTTCTGAAAAAAACAACTATGTAACTTATATTTCTTCTGGGAATCGAACCCGGTACCTTTAGAATTTGAGGCAGACACCATACTTCTTAGCCACTCTGACACCAATTGGTTAGATTTCATTTCTGTTGATCTCCATATATTTTCCTTTGCAGTGAAAGATTACTTTATTTGCATTTTAAAAATGTTAAGTAAAATATACATTGCATTTTATTTTAGCAGTAGCCTTATGTCCCCCCTACTGTCAATTGCCAGCAAGATCCTCGCGCATGTACTGTTAATATCCCTACTGTCAATTGCCAGCAAGATCCTCGCACGTGTACTGCTCAGCCGCCTAAATGAACACCTTGAACAGGACCATCACCTCCCAGAAAGCCAGTGCGGATTCAGAGCCGGGCGAGGAACGATCGACATGATCTTTGCTGCTCGCCAACTCCAAGAGCAATGTCTGGAGCAAAATCGCAACCTATACACTACGTTTATTGACCTGATCAAGGCATTTGATACAGGGAGCAGAGGTGGACTATGGAAAATCCTGTCAAAATTTGGCTGTCCTGATAAATTTATCACCCTGATCAAACAGCTCCACGAAGGTGTGCGTGCCCGTGTCTTGGACAATGGAGAAGCCTCTAAAATGTTTGACGTTACAAATGGCATGAAACAAGATTGTGTTCTTGCCCCGACACTGTTAGCATGATGTTTTCAGCCATGCTGACTGTTGCTGTCAACGGAAGCGAGTTCGGTATACCAATCAAGTACCGAACAGATGGCAAACTATTCAAACCCCGCAGACTTCAATCCAAAATCAAGGTGCAAACTGATATGATCCGCGAATTCCTGTTTGCTGACGATTGCGTTCTGAATAGTAGCTCCGAGCAGGAAGGCATGGACCGTTTCTCTGCTGCTTGCAACAGCTTCGGGCTAACCATCAATGTCAAGAAAACTGAGGTTATGTACCAACCAGCCCCAGGTAAACCATACAAGGAGCCAACAATTACAGTGGGGGAACAGAGACTGATGGCTGTGGATAAGTTCACGTACCTGAGAAGCACTCTCTCAAGACTAGCCAACATTGATGATGAGGTGGCTAACAGAATAGCAAAGGCCAGTATTGCGTTTGGAAGACTGCAATCCTGTGTGGGAACACAGAGGTATTAGCGTCAAGACCAAACTGAAGATGTATCGTGCCGTCGTCCTCCCCCCTTTCTCTACGCCAGTGAGTGTTGGACCATTTATGCTAGACATGCTCAAAAATTAAATCACTTCCATACAGCCTGCCTGCTTCGCGTGCTACACATTCGATGGCAGGATAAGATCCCAGATACCGAGGTTCTATCAAGAGCAAAAATGCCCAGTGTCTATACACTGATTCAGAAAGCGCAGTTACGATGGACCGGACATCTGGTTCGTATGCCAAATGAACGGCTCCCAAAGAGGCTGCTGTATAGCGAGTTGAGGGAGGGAAAGCGTACTAGAGGACTACCAAAGAAGCGCTTCAAAGACAGCCTGAGGGAGTCACTGAAGAGCTGCCAGATCAATATAACCACCTGGGAGCAACTAGCACAGGATCGCACAGCCTGGAGAGGCACTATCAAAATGGGTGTTGCAGTCAGCGCAACCAACCGTTTAAGGAGAGCCCAGAAAAAATGTGCAGCCCGAAAGTCAAGTGTGGATGTGCAGCCTGTATTGTCTTCGGGCCTTGTATTTCAGTCATGCAACAGAACTTTTCTTGCCCGCATTGGCTTGATCAGCCATATTGCGCACCCACTTAACATCATAGAACAAACTTTATTGTGAGAGATGTCGATGGTCCTCATCGAATACGATGGACAAATCATCAGCCTTAAGTAGTTCCCAGGGATCTCAGAGGAGGAAAAAACAAGAGTACTGCTCCCTCAGTACATGAGATTGTGCAGGGGACTGGCATCCTTATCATGCAAAACAAATCGCCACAGAAACCGTCGCTGCAGAGCATGTGAATGTTTTGGTGCAGCCGTCCTGAAAGGGGACCAGCTGCATTTTTGACTCCATGCTTCATAAGGAGCCAAAGAGAGAATTGAATGAAGGAAAGTGTGTACTGCCTAATTGCCAGGTCAGTCACATTTGGGGTACTCATAGTAGGTGAGTCTCTGCCTTCTGCATAAAAAACGGGCATGAAAACCACTCCCTGGTGGATCTAGGAATTGTCCAAGGGAGGCGTGATACATCAGAATGATAAGGCTCCCCTCTCCCCTGTCCCTCTTTATTTACATACATTTTCAGACAATGAAAAAACAAATAACGAATTTTGAAAAAAATGTCAGAACTTGATAGTTTTATTATACAATAACTCAAAAATATTCATTTTTATTAAAAAAATATATAACAATTTATAACATAATTACATAAATGTAAGGTACAACTACATAGAGACAAAATTTGATAAAAATTCATACATATTTTAAACCATAACATTTTTTGATTTGGGATTGGCTATCTATGTTGTATAGAAATTATCCGCCTCTTGTCACAAAGTCCTCTGTTTTTGCGGCTCGAGTGGTCCTCTTGTGTCGCCTGCCTGGCACCATCTTTTGTCTCATTGTTGTATGGTGGTTCCCTTTATTGTCATTTTTTTGTCCCACTATGTAGAATTACTTGCAAACTACGTTCATAACCTTTAGAGTACTTACCATTGTCCAGTACCAGACGTATTTTAATTTGTCTGTTGTCCGACCTAACAATTACTTACACTGGACACGACATGTATAAAGAAATGACCTGCCCAAACAAAAATGGCATCACAGACCTTTCACATATTGAGCCGAGCACAATCTTCCAACTAAGACACAGAACACACCAGACGCAACAAACACTTCAAACAAATTAAACCCCTCACATGATCCTGATTGCCACAACTGTACCCATCCATACAAGGCAGTTCAACATGAGCTGCTCTCTTGCCCAGGACTCTCCACAGAAAGAAGAAAGCTATTGCCAGGTTCCCCAACAATCACAAACACTCTATACTGCACCAACTGACAGCTACAAAACACATGTTTTTGTTGTTGTTGTTTAACTAGGGCTGCTGAGCTTCTCGCTCTTTAGCAGCCAATACCAAGTTGAAGACTCCTTGGTATTATCTACACTGTAGATCTAGGCTTTTCCTGTGGCTTTTCTGCCATTCTGAAACATGTTGAAGTCATGAGCTCCAGCTTGGCTTGCATTTAAAGGATTGTCACATCTGGTCCCAAGCTAGGATTAAGAAGTGCATGGCATACTGTGCATTCCTCACCATCCAAGGGGTCTCTCCATTACGCAGAGCTAAAATACTATTACTCTGGTTCTGGGCTCTCCCAAGGAATTGTCACGTCCTGCACAGGGTCCATAGTGAGAACCTTCTGCATGCAGTCAACCAAGTCATACGCTTAAACAAGTTTCACCACAAGGGGAGTCCCTGGAAGTGCGTAGATGATTTCAAGAGTCAATGAGGATGTAGTTAGCCTCACAGACTTGAGTTCACTTCCATGTACATATATTTTAGTATTGGGCATATCTGATGGTCATATAAGGATGATTCCAGATATGCCTCCATGCATACAGAACACGTGTAAATTTTTCACCTTGACGTTGGCTGGGAAAGGATAACGAGCTCAGCATCCCTATTTAAAGAACAACAAGCTAATATGTCTATTTTCTCTACTTATTTTTTCCATTCTCTGTGAACATCCTTCCCAGGTATTTGATTCCAGTCACATGTTTAAATACACTTTCTTGTGATATACAAAGTCATAACACTTCACCGTTTGTACTTTTCAGAGTCGCAAGTAAAATTTATGTCCAAGCTAATACCACAGAGTTCTTACAGCGGCACCGCACACCAAGTGGGAGCTCTAATGATGGTGGATTGTCTCGATCAGGGCCACCTGACCTGAATGGCAAACAGGCACACATTGCGGCGGTCATCAGTGACATTTATAATGACCATGGTGTGACCATTAAGAAGGATGAGATTATCCTTATGGATGACGATATTAATAACGTTCGCGTTGCTAGTTCATTTGGGCACTATGCCTTCCAAGTTCAGCAGAACGTGGATTACCCATCATTTGAAAGCTTTGAGACAATGCTGCTGTTGTGATCTGTTAATAGTTAAATGAGATTAAGTGCTACCCCATGTTGCTCTTGGGACGGTCTCTATTGAGACAAAAGAATAGGATCACCACACCTCAGGCATGTCAAAAAGAGGTGGCTAATATTGTGCATGGGGCTAGCAACTTTATCATGCAAAACAAATTTCTAAAAAACCCACATCTGCAAGAATGCAAGAAGTGCTTTTCACACAGGCTTTAGGTGAATTGCACTGGTGGCATCGTAGTCCTTTAGAGCGGGAAGAATGTAAACATACATGTGATTTGTATATGTAAATTAACATGGTAATACGCTAATGCAGTATACAAGAATAACAAAGCTTGACTTATGCAAGTCAGGCCAGGAGGAAGACAGCCAATAGGATAGTCTGGCGCTCTCTCTTCCAAACCTCTACTCCTCACAGTAGAAGGGGAACGACTAAGTAAGTAAGTAAGACTTATGCAAGTCTAATGTGTAAATATGTATATAATGCTGATGATTTGCCCCCCATTCCCCAAGCTTATGTTGTTTGATCAAACGGATGTTATGTGAATTGATTTATTCTTGATTCGCCAGTTGTGCTTATTTTATTTTTATGATGCAATAGGTTGTGCGTGATATTCAGAAATCTAATATTGTGTGATCTGTGGCCTATTTTAAATGTGATTTGCCAGCAATTTTCCTGGAAAATTATATTACCTTTTGTTTTCTTTCTTTTTTACTTCAAACATTTTGTAAAACTCATATCTTTTGATATGTAAATGAGGAGCTACATGAATGCATGTTCTTTGTTCATTCATGTCCTGACTGGTTATTTAACTTTCCACAGGACAGAATATGATGTGAACTAAAAGACACTTATTTGTTGTTGAAAGGGTGTGTATCTTAAAGAAATACGGCACACGGTTGTTTAATAATAATTTCTTTTCATTTATATCTTTTTTTCTTTGTCTTTCTTTCTCTCTCTTTTTATTTTTATTTTTAAATTATACATTTAAAACTCAGCTTCAGAGATTGTATGGTATTGCAGTTTAAAATTTCAGTGAATTTAAACACACAAAATTTAAAACAAAAAGAAGGTAGTCGCATAGCAAATACTGCCTTAGGGGAGTAGAGTGTTAGGAGACTTAGCTAAACTAGGTCCAGCCTTGATAGGCTCCCTTCCTTGCTGCTTTTGCCTTCCCTAACTCAGTAGCAGAGGCAGGTACCCATTTACAGCTCAGTAGACTGGAGATTGACATCACCATCTTTATGCAGTGTCTCTGTAAGGTTATAGTCATCATTTTTCTTTGCACTCCTTATGGAGCCACCACTACAGCTGGTCTCTTTACAGGGGCATGCCTGAGAGAGCGGTGGTCATCAGAGACCCCCCCGGGAAATACATGGGGCAAGTATAATAATGTAAAAGCTCATGTTCTGACATGATCACACTATCAGTCAGTGAATACCTTTGACTCCCATGGATGTGTAGGCCAGTAACCAGCGATCACATGCTTCTGTTCATCTCACTTTACTGCCAGTTTTTCTCTCCAGCTCTTGCCAAGTATGTCTCCCATTATTCATTTCTGTCAAGATATCTCCCAACCATTCATTTCTGTCAAGATATCTCCCTCTATTTATTTCTGTCAAGATATCTCCCTTCCATTTATTTATTGTCAAGATATCTGCCTTCCATTTATTTCTGACAAGATATCTCCCTTTCGTTATTCATTTCTGTCAAGATATTTCCCTTCCATTCATTTCTGTCAAGATATCGCCCTTCCATTCATTTCTTTCAATGTGTATTACCTTCATAGTTCTTGCTGTATCCACATATACCTGTAATATCAAACATAATAATTGTAATTGTACATCAGTAAATTAACGCTGCTTTGATTGACAATCATTACACAATCCAGGAAAAAACAGTTACATCTCTTCATCCAAGCAAGGGCAACTAGAGCTCAATGTAAATATTCAGACATGCTCAGACATCAACTTGCATGTGTTTGAAGGTAGCCAATGAGTTTTGATATTTTTTTAAACAATTATTTTAATTACCACTATATTCACATTGCTTGCTTCTGTTAATAACATAATTAAGATTTTTTTAAAACCACATATACCTATGCGAGTTGGTTAGAATGGTTTCCTTCTAAGTAAATGTTCAGTGATCAATTTCTGGCAGAGTTACATTGAAGAAAAAAAAAACTAGTCATCTGTATTTAGTTTTTATTAGTGTGCTTTTATTAATTATAGTTTCCAAGTATGTATTGATGGGTTTACTTGCTCGATGGAAGGAAATGGAAATTGAAAGGAAGAAACTGAATACAGGAGATATGGTGCCATCCTCAGGACATGAGACATAAATTGCACACCATATTTTGTTGCTGTTATTTCTTGATGAGTTTACTTGCTATTTTTCTGTATAAACAGTTTTTTAAAATAATGTCATGACACGTCTTTCTCCTTCTTGACATTTTCTGTGTGCATCTGCTCTAGAGACAAGGGGTGATCTATATAAACTTGGAAAATAACCAAAGACTGCAAGCAGGTAGATGTGAAGACTGGCTCTCGTATCTGGATCATAACCAAGAAAATTTGTCAGCATCTTGTATTGACATACCACCTAAGTAATCTTGCATACAACTATTGGAGAGTGGTCATAGCACCTGCTTCTTGAGGCAAAGGTTTTTAACCGAGTTATGTCATGCTCCAGTCCACTCAACTGTAAAAATGAGTCCCTGTCTCTGTTCTTGAATTGGGAAAGGCAAAGGCAGCGAGGGAGGGAATTTGTCACTCTGCCTCATAAAGCTGAGATCTAGTATAGACAAAGTCTCTAACACTTCATTCCCCCACGGCAGTAATCTGTTGTGAGACAGCCTTTAGCATTTTGTCGCTATTAGTGCACTTTCCATATTTTTAGAAAACCTGCTTTAGTATTATTATATATCAGAATCGACATCACAGCACTCCAGGCAAACCCATAGGTTGTCAGTCTCCCTCAGCAAATATACGAGTAGAAGGGTACGAATGCTAACTGTTCCTGTATAGCTCACTAGTTATATACACAGTGGATGCATCCGCTCTTTCGTTCATCCCTGTTAGTCTTACGTTGATGCCAAATTCTAGCAATCCCTGCTTTATACTATCGACAGTAGGAGATGTAAAGCCAATTAGATGTTTTGCATCTATGCTGAAAACTTTCAGTGAAATCAACTCGATAAACACAAATATAAGACATGTAAAAACTCATACAAATTCTAAGCAGATTGTAATAACTAAGATGATGATGTGCACTAATTAGAACAATGGTTCCTAAAGTGGGTGGTACTGCCTACCTTGGGACATTTTTTTTAAAGGGAACAACAGAGGGGTGTTTAGTAGTAGGAGGGAGGTGGTTGAAGATTTGTCAGGCTAAATTCAGTAATATAACTTAATATACTACTTACATGTAAAAGCGGTTTGATTATACAGGGCCTTGACGTGAGCCCTTAAAAGGAGAACATAGCCTGAACAAACCTTAACCCACCGATCTTTCCTAGCATCGCTGGACGCAGTTTCTCATACAACCAGTAGCAGAGGTTCTCAACATGTGAAGCTTTTCAAAGGGTACTGAGAATGTTTGGTAATTAACTGTATTATCCTTTTCAAATGTTGCGTAGCAGTGTTAGTTCAGAAAATAAATTGTAATGGGTTACTAATGTATTCTCTTATACTGTTGGTGGGCATATCTGTGGCTTTATGTTAGAATTGTAAAAAAATAAAAAAAGAACAATTAGTTGTCATTGATTTGAATTAACAATTGCTCTTAATTCAACTGTTTATAGTTTTTTATGTAATGAAGGAAAATGGGGGGATGGTGGCACTTGTGATGTGCGGTGGGAGCCAAGGGGGCGGTGACCAGAAAAAGTTTGGGAAACACTGATTAGAATAACACTACCAGACAGAGGGTGGGCGATGAGAACAGACACAAAAATATGCATCTTACGTGTTTTTCATTTTTGTTTTGGTTGGAGCTGTTTGTGGAGTAACTAGTTACATACAGATTTTCTCTGCTTGGACCAGCATTGGAAACAGTTCTCACTTCTGCCTACTTGCAGGCTTTGGTTCTTTTCCTTGTTTATAAGTATCATCCCTTGCCTCTAGAAGAACAGGTTTATACAATCAGCATCATGAAGTAAACATGTCTTGTCTTTCATATTCAGCGCTAATATAATAAAACGAGCAAGTAACCCACCCGTTCTGCTGCATGTCTTGATGACGGCCCTAATTCTCCTGTGTTCATTTCATTTTCCTTCAGAAGTAAATCAGTGACACACAAAGTCTATTTTGTGCAGTAGTGCTTCTATAGCTAAACGTATAAAATGGAGATACTTGTTCATACTAAGTTGCATGACCTCTGCTTAATATAAAATGAGAAAATTCCAGAAATGTAGGAAAAATAACAGGCATGAATATTTCTGAAACAAACGTCATTGAGAGATGGGAACAAAAGTGGTGTTTCAATCAGGGTGCAATTTAGTTTCCACGCCACACTGCACAGCTTTTCCGTAAAAGATTGCAAAGTGGTGGAAATTTGTTTAGGACGGGACACCTAAGACAATTCTATATATGAGGATAACAGTATAACCCAGATAACTGTGTCATCAAATGGGGCAGGTTTGGTGAAATATGCTGACTTTCAGAGATATTTAGGAAACCTGCTCTGGAGTTTTTGTCAGGTTATATCTCAGGGTTGTGTGAGGGTATCTGTTTTTATACATTTTTAATATTTTCCCTACCATTTTCCATCTTTTATGGCTTTTATTAGTTCTTTTTGCCTCTGCATTTAATAATTCCTGCATTCATCATCATCTCAACCCGTAACCCGTCATGGGTCGTAGGGGTGCCATGGTGGAAGCATCAGCAGACAGGGTCCTCCACTGCTCTCTATCCTCAGCAATGCATACAAGTGTGGAAAAAACCGTGCTCTGCCCATTCTGTGATGTTATCAGCCCAGGATTTTCTTTGCCTTCCTCTTCTCCGTTTACCTTCGACTGTTCCCTGGAGGATCGTTTTCGAAAGGGAGTCATGATGAGTTACATGCCCAAACCAGGCAAGCTTTCGACGTTTCACTACTGACAAAAGTGGTTCTTGGTGGCTTGCATAGGTGTTTATTTTCTCTTTAACATAGACATTTGTTTTGTGCTCTTTATAGTAAATGTGCAAAATTCTTCTATAATATTTTTGCTCGAAAGCCTGAATCCTTCGCTCCATATCTGCAGTGAGTGTCCAGCCCTACCACCTATACAAGAGAATAGATAATACAAGTGATTTGTATAATTTGATCTTCACAGGAAAACTGATGTTACTTTTCCAGATCACATTCAGCCTTGTCATGGCAGCTGAGGCCATCTCAAGTCTTGTCTTGATTTCTTTACTTGATCTTCCATCACTACATATAGTGGACCCCAGATATTTAAAGGTGTTAAAAGCCAGATCCAAACCTCAGAAATGAGGTATCTGAGGAAGGTGGTTGAAGTAACAAGAAGAGACATGGTACGCAACCAGACGATACGTCAAGGCCTTAAATCCTACCCCCTGCAGACCCAAGTAGAACAGTCCCAATTAAGATGGTTTGGCCATGTCTGCAGAATGGGAGAAGATCGGATACCACGACAAGCATGGGAAACAAAGAGCCAAGGATCCAGACCCCGAGGACGACCCAGAGTCCGCTGGGAGGACAACATTAGACAATCTTTGAAGGATCGAGGACTAGAATGGAACCAGGCCAGGAGGAAGACAGCCGATAGGATAGTCTGGCGCTCTCTCTTCCAAACCTCTACACCTCACGGTAGAGGGGAACGACTAAGTAAGTAAGTAAGTAACTTCTTTTAACGTTTGCCCATTTAACGTAATGTTGGTCAGAACATGTTTCTTATGGCTATTCACCAATATAATTCCTGCATTACACATTTTTTGTTTCCATTCAGTTATAAAGTTTCTTCCAGTGTATTATTTCTAAAGTCCCATAAAGATGCTTCCATGTTTGTTTGGTGTTTGTTTTCTGTGTTCTTTGTTACAACAAGATTGAGTGAATATTTGATCTTTGAGTTTAGTTAGTATATTCATTCATTTCAAGATTGAGTGAATATTTGATTTTTGAGTTTAATTAATTAATTAATTCTTTTTCCTCGAGTTCCCTGCAAGTTGTTTCCATGTCTTCGCTACGCATTTTTACCAGCTCTCTTCTCCGTGTATTTTCGTTGTTTGCATTTAAACATTAATGACCCCCATGCGTTGTCCAGGGCTCTCTGTAGGTCACAAGGGTCTCAAAGGATACAAAAGAAAAAAATAAAACTACTGGTCTACCACCTTTTTTTTTAAATAGGAGTTTCTGCTTCATTTTGATGAGACAGGTCCTGTTCAACCTAGACTCAAGGTCATTCGGTTATATAAAGCACATGTCCAAATATATAAAACTTTGTGGTCTGATGTAATCTCTCTACCACCAATTGTGTCATATGCCTAGTCTATTTTACCACAAGAAGCAATGGGAATAAGATAAATCCCTGCTGCCTACCAGATTTAACTAGGAACCACTTGCTATACAATTTTGTACAGCTTTAATTTTCTGCTTGTGTCTTGAACAATTAATTTTGATTGGGATTCAATGTACAGCCATGATGTTGAAGTGATGTATATACAGTCAAAGGTCATTGCAAGAGTCAATAAAATCTATGCATGACAGTAACTTCATTCTAGTCATTGTTCGTATTTTATTCTCATCCATGTTTATTATTCTCATCCACATTTATTATTCTCATCCACATTTATGAGAGATGGATTATTTTTTTCTCTAAAACTAATCTGTCCTTCCTGTAAAAGTGTGTGTATTATTATTATTACTCTTCAGCTTTCTAAGATACATAGGCCTTCAATAAGTTCTTGTCACGTCTCCATGTGCCATCTGTTCAAAGTTTTTCCATGTCAGAGTGTTATGTGTATCAGTGTGTGTATATATATATATATATATATATATATATATATATATATATATATATATATATATATATATATATATATATATATATATATATATATATATATATATATATATACGAGGTGTGTTCAAATGAAACCCGTCCTAGTGGCTTTATAAGAAATATATGTAAGGTACATCAGCAGGAGTAGTAGAATTAAATACAGCAATTGTTATGAAGCAAGTACTCACTGGGGTTCTTTAGAAATAGTCACCATAGGCATTCAGACACGCATCCCACTGCTTGGGTAGACGGCGGATGCCGTCGAGAAAAATGACTTTGGTTGCTTATTGAACCATTTGGTCACCGAGGCCCTGACGTCTGCATCGGAGTCGAATCGTTGTCCCTTTAGAGATTTTTTTAAGGGTCCGAACAAATGAAAGTCACATGGTGACAGATCAGGGCTGTAGGCTAGGTGTGGCAGAACTTCCCACCTTTTCCTTGCTAACGCTTCCTGCACTATGTTCGCAACATGTGGACGAGCATTGTCGTGCAACAGAATCACACCACGCGAAAGCATGCCGGGTCGTTTATTCTTGATGGCTGTTTGCAGGTTGTCTAGTGTGTCTTTATAGCGGATGGCATTGATGTTCACGCCAGGCTCTTTAAAGTCTACCAATAGAAGCCCTTCATGGTCAAAAAATGCGGTCAGCATAACCTTACCGGCGGAAATCTGTGACTTGAATTTTTTTGGGTTTTGGTGATCCGGAATGTTTCCATTGCATGCTCGCTGTTTTGCTGCCCGGCTCAAAGTGGTGGCACCACGACTCATCGCCTGCCACTATGCGCAACAGAAATGCATCACCCTCCTCTTCATAATGCAGCAGGTGGTTCAAACTCCACCCCATGCGTTCTTCCTTATGGTGATCGGTCAGCATCCGTGGGACCCATTGGGAACACACCTTTCGATACTTCAGTTTCTTCCTAACCACCATTTGAACTGTCCCAGGAGACACAGCGAATTCCTCTGCTAGCGAACGTAAGCTCCGACGACGGTCCACCTGTATTGCTGCATCAATCTCGGCTATGGCTTCTTCTGTCGCAACAATATGCACCTGACCTGGCCGCGGAAGATCTTTCGTTAACTGACGTCCTTCTCGAAACATTCGTGCCCAGTATTTCACTGTAGTCTTAGACACACTTTTGTCACCATACACTGCTTTCATCCGGCGATGAATTCGACTGGTCGACATCCTTCGGCTGTTAGGAACTGAATCACCGCTCGCTGATCCACCTTGGACAGATTCCGTATCACACCGGCCATTATTTTAACAGTCTGCAGCACAACCAATGAATACTAGGAGAATGAACACTTACACACTTGTACATTCATATGTGCTTATTACGTCAGATGTGACATCATCATGCTCCTCCTACAAATGTCCACTTGGCGCAGCACGGTCGGGTTTCATTTGAACACGCCTCGTATATATATATAGGTCTGTAACCTTATATCCAAAACCCTTAAGGGACAGCTTTGTTTCACTAACCGAATTTTGTCCGTTTTCAGACATCGCCCAAATCATGTTTGATCTGTAGCAAAAATCATCAAAAATAGCTCCAAACATCTGTTCGAAAAACAGCCCCAAAAATGTGTTAAAAAATAACCCAAAGAATATGTTGATTTTCAGTATATTTTGGTTTTCATTTGCTCGGATAACATGCTATAGACCTGTATAAATATGTATTTTTTTTTTTTTTTCATTTTTAATGTGAGCCCTCTCAATTTCCGTCGTGTTATGGATTTTATCTGTAATTTTTGCCTGTACGTTTAATGATTTCTGCATTGCACACTGTTTTGTGTCCATTCAAATTTTAAGGATTATTCCTATACATTATTTCTCAAGTCCCTAAAGATGCTTTAATTAAATTTTGTTTGTGGGCTGAAATTTTGGTGCATGTTTTCTGTGCTGCTTGTTCCAACAATGTCGAGTGGATGCTTGATTTTTGAGTTTAATTAATCAATTCCTTTTTAACCCTTCAGCTTCATATGAAGCATATGCCTTCAGCCAGTTCATGCCAAGTCCTTCTGTGCTGTGGCATCCTGTCAAGTTTATTCTATGTCTTCTCTATCTTTAACTCTTTCAGTCCCAAAGTAAAAAACTGGGTTTGGCCCAAACAAAAATGGCCACTCCAGTGCTTTTTTATTGTTGTTGTTTGAAAAAAAATTTTTTTTATTGTTCATATGCATAAATATGTGAGGTATTTAAAAGAAAATACTTCTACTCAGAAATGACGTTTTGGGATGTTAAAATTAGAAAACAGCTCCAGAAAGGAGCAAAAGATATGAAAGCCGATTTAAGGTTGATCGGGCCAAATGGGTCTAGAAGGAAGTACGATATATTGGCTTTTGGGACTTAGAGATTAAAGAGTTAATATGTCTGTATCCAGCTTTCTTCTTCGTGTATTTTTATTTAGTTTGCATCTAAACATGAATGACTTCCATGCTTTGTCCAGGGTTGTGTAAAGTTCCCAAGGATCTCACAGAATGCAATCAAAGAATAAGATTACTACGCTACCACCACTTGTGTCATATGCCCAGTCTATTGTACCACACACACATGCACGCACACACACTCACAAACTGAGGATAAGATAATCCCTGTTGCCTATGAGATTTAACTAGAAACCACTTGCTTTACAGTTCCTTTTTTTTAAACTTTTATATATATATATATATATATATATATATATATATATATATATATATATATATATATATATATATATATATATATATATATATATATATATATATAACATTTTTTCCTCTCTTACATATATTGTTATCATTTATTTAAATAAAGCTTTTGTACTTTTTTTGGATTGCTTTTTGTTTCTTTCCTATTTTTCTTCTTCTTTGATCCTTAGCCGCCAACCGTCAAAGCAGTCAGTGACCATCACGCCTAGTGGCATCTTGTAGGGCAACATCAAATTTATTCCACTTTGCTCGGTCGGTGGCCATCCTTCGAACAGTGCCCCAACTCTGGTTCATTCTTTGCATCTCAGCCTCCACAGTCCTCCGCCAAGTTGTTTTTGGTTGGCCTCTCTTTCATTTTCCTTCAGGGGTCCATAGCATAGCTGTTTTTGTGATGGCATCGGGGTCTCTTCTGAGGACATCTCCAACCCAACTCCAGCGTCTGCCAGCTACGATGGTGTGCATGTCCTCTTGCTTGCTCCGAGTAAGCAGATCTTGTTGGTGATGGTATTCGGCCAAAAGATTCGGTGAATTTTTCTTAGGCATGTTGTGTAAAAAGAGGACAATTTCGACATTTCCTTCTCTGTAACTCTCCAGCATTCTGCACCATAGAGAAGCACAGAAAGCACACAGCTCTGATATAATCTTAATTTTGTGCTTGTGCTGTATTGAGAGGACCTCCAGATGTTGTTTAGGCTAAAAAAAGCTATTCTTGCTTTGTTCATTCTGTTGTTGATGTCTTTGCTTGCCCCGCCGTCTGGTGTTATTATGCATCCTAGGTATGTGAAGGTGTCTGTCTGTACCAGTTGCTGGTTCCTTACTGATATGGGCTCAGGGTTGCTCACATTGAGCGTCATGACCTCTGACTTCTTTAAATTGATGTTCAAGCCCACCTGCTGGCTATTCTTATTGAGTCTATCCGTTTTTTCCTGGATGTGTTGATGTGAATGTGCTAGTAGTGCAATGTCATCTGCATATTCCAGATCTTCCAATGTAGAAAATGTAGTCCATCTTATTCCTCTTGGACTGCCCTCTGTTGTCTGGCGCATCACCCAGTCTGTGACTGTTAAAAATAGAGTTGTTGATAAGGGGCATCCCTGTCGTACTCCTGTCTTCACCGCAAAGGTAAGGTTGCTCTGCCCAACATTACATGTAAAGTTGGCATAGAGGCTTTTTATGATTGACACTATGCAGCTTGGAATTCCATAAGCCTTCAGTATTTTCCATAAACTGTCCCTATGTATACTGTCAAAAGCCTTTTCAAAATCAACGAAATTAATGTACTTCTGTCTTTGCCATTCTGAGCACTGCTCTATAATGTTCCTGAGAGTAAATATATGATCTACACGTCTTCTGTTCTTTCTAAATCCTGCTTGTTCTTTCCTCAGTTTGTGGTCTACTGCTTTTGAAATTTTCTGTATAATTATCTTGCCTAGTATTTTGCTGGGAACTGAGAGAAGAGTGATTCCTCTCCAATTATTGCAGTCTGCAAGATCTCCCTTCTTGGGCAATTTGACAATTATTCCTTTGTTCCACTCTGTTGGTGTTGTCCCTGTTTTCCAGACTTGTGCAAATAGTGGTTCTAATAGTTCTGCTGCTAGCTCAGGGTCTGTTTTAAATAGCTCTGCATTTAAGTTATCATGGCCCGGAGCTTTTCCATTCTTTAACCCTCTGATTGCTGTGATGATTTCTTCTTTTCGTGGAATGTCTGTATTAACATCTAGATCGTTTTCAGCCTCAGGAACATTCAGTTGTCTCTCTGGTGGTTCCTTGTTCAGAGTTTCTCTGAAATGCTCTGCCCATCTTGTTTCCTGTCCCTCTGCTGTCGTGATGAGATTTCCTTGCTTATCTCTTACTAGTGTAATATTGTTTGCACCTTGTTTTCCGCTGATGAATTTAGTTATTTTGTATACTATGCTTTGTTCATTTCTCAGTGCTGCCTCCTCTGCCTGTCTTGCAAGATCGTCTAGGAAATTCCTTTTGTTGGCTCGGGTTTGGCGTTTAACTTCCTTGTCCAGCTGACTGTACTGTTCGCTATATAGTTGCTTTAACCTGGGGGACTTCGCTTCTGTTTTCTTCAATTTGCTGATGTCAAACCTTTTCTGTGTAGTTACAGTTGGTCCAGCCCTTCTTAGTTTCACTTTCAGTTTTGCTACTACTAAATGGTGATCACTTCCCACATCTGCACCTCTTCTTACCTTCACATCTTGTAATGTATGTCTCCATCTACCGTTAATCATGATGTGGTCTATCTGGTTTCTGTCCCGACCATTTGGTGACTCCCATGTTAATTTGTGAATTTCCTTATGTGGGAAGTGTTCCTCCAATGACCAGGTTGTTAATGCTACAGAAGCTTATTAATTTATCCCCATTTTCGTTTGCTGTTCTGCTACCGCATTTCCCCATTACTTTTTCATTATATGTATTGTGTGTACCAACTTTCGCATTGAGGTCTCCCATTACTGTAATAAGATCATATCTTGGTGTGTCTTCCATTTCTTTCTGCAGTTGTTGATAGAATTCATCCTTGACCTCTTCATCGGTGTCATTCGTTGGTGCGTAGCATTGTATTATTGTAGTATTTTGTGAATCTCCCTCTCAATCTTAATCTTATCAGTCTGTTGTTGATGGGTTTCCATTCCAGTAATGTCCTTTCTATTCCTTTCTGTAGAATAATGGCTACACCTTCATTGTGCTGTCTATCCTCTCTTCCAGAGTAAAGTACTGTTTCTCCTGTTGCTGTTTTAACTTTTCCTGCCCCTGTCCATCTGCTCTCGCTTATCCCTAGAATGTGTAACCTATAGTTTCTCATTTCTGCCGTGACCTGTTTTAGTTTACCCGTCTCGTTCATTGTCCTGACATTCCAAAATCCTATTCGTGTATCATGTTTTGCAGTCATGACGTCCGTTCTCATGTCAGTGGCTTCCTTTTGGCTTTCACCACTGACAGTCATATGAGCCTCAGACTCCGGATGTCCGACCCGCAGCAAAGTTTGTTTATTTATTGTTGTTTCCGTAACTTCATTTTATTTTTACATAGACAGGGGTTTCAGCCCTATGCTAAAACCCCCAACCTGGAGGAGCAGGGTGTCTGCTTTAGTCTGACCCCTGCCCGTGCAAACCTATCCAGCTTGGTAGAACCTTCCAGGAGTAAAACTCCCGCTGGCATAGCTCTGGGGGTAATCAGGGTACGCAAGCTGCCATACCTTGATAAGTTATTGACACCGGTGATGGCAGTTTCTTTCCTCTACTTAGAATTTACTCTCTTATGCCCTGAAATGGAAACATTGTATGTATTCATAGCATGACGGCCTGCATTGATGAGATGATATTCTTTTTATTTATTTTCTCATCTTTCTTACACTTCACTTTCTTTTCTTTCTTTGATGAAGACTTTGTGGCTGTAATGTAGGCACTTTTCTTGATCTTTTGTCTGAGCAAGGCAAATTGCCTTTTTCTCTTTGTTTTTTTTTAAAAATTGAACCCACCCTTCCATGTAACAGGGTTGAATGAGGGTATATGATTTTATGTACTTTTAATATGAGCCCTATCATTTTCCATCTTGTCTTACGGACTTAATCAGTTCTTTTTGCATCAACATTGAACCATTCCTGTGTTTTACACTTTTTCCCCTTGAATTATAAGGATTCTTCCAGTGCATTATTCCTGAAGTCCTAAAGATGCTTCCATGTATGTTTGGTGTTTGTTTTCTGTGTTCTTCGTTACTACAACATTGAGTGAATATTCAATTTTTGATGTTAATTAATCTATTCATTCTTATAATGATTGAGTGAATATTTAATTTTCTTAGTTTACTTAACTCTTTCAGTCCCAAGCAAAAAAGTGAGTTTGGCCCAAACAAAAATGGCCAGCCCAGTGCGTTTTTATTGTTGTTTGGAAATAATTTTTTTTAAATGTTCAGATGCATAAATAACTTTGTTGTTGTATATGAAACTGAAGGTAAATGGATGTACTTTACTCTTGTGCTACAAGTATAAAAGCTTTCATTGACAAATTATTAGTTATCCAAGGTAAAATGGAGGTTGAAAGAATAAGCCGGTGAAAAATTACAGCAAAAGTATTTATTAAAAATCAAAGTTGCCATCACTATCCTTTGAGTAAATACTACAGCCTGAAATATTATCACTGTCCAAAATGTCTTCAAATAACTTCCTAGCTTGGTCTGTCGTTAATCTTCTAAGTCTACTAGAAGCAATGGGCATGGCCATTTGATCTTATAAAATATATGCTTAAAAAATCTGAAATTAAAGTCAAACAACGAAAACACGACCTCTCTTCAACACACGAGGTATTTAAAGAACGTTCTTCCTGTCGGAAATGACGGTTTAGGTTGTTAAAATTAGAAAACAGCTCTAGAAAGGAGTAAAAGATACAACATCTGATTAATCGGCTTCCGGGTCAAATGGGTCTAAAATGAAAACTGATTTATCGGCTTTTGGGACTTAAAGAGTTAATCAATTCATTTTTTTCAATATTGAGTGAAAATTTGATTTTTGAGTTGAATTAATCAATTCTTGTTTAACCCATCAGCTTCCTGTAGAGCACAGGCCTTTAGTCAGTTCACACCGAGCCCTCCTGTGCTGTGCCATCTGTTACGATTTAATTCCGTGTCTTCACTATCTTTTATATGTCTGTCTCCAGCTCTCGTCTCCCTGTACTTTATATTTAGTTTGCATTTAGACATTAATGGCCTCCATATGTTGTCCAGGGTTCTGTGTATTTCCCAAGGGTCTTAGAGGATACAAATAAAGAACAGGACCACTTGTGTCAAATGCCCAGTCTATTTTGCCAGGAAAAACGATGATGCTACCAGATTTAACTAGAAACCATTTGCTCTACAATCTGTTTTATATTTTAACAGCTTTACTTTTCTGCTTGTGTCTTTTAAAGTTAGTTTTGGTGGGGAATTAATGTACAGTCTTGAAGTTATGTACTCTTTCAAAGGCTATTGCAAGAATCAATAAAATTTATGCATGATAAATTAATTCTAGTTATTGTCCATTTATTATTCTCATCCATGTTTTTTATAGATGGGTTTTGAGTTTAAGCTAATTTGGTCCATGTAGTTCCTGGGGGTCTGTGATAAGACAAAGAAAGAACAAGCTCTCTGTTCCCCCAGGCATGTCATACAATGTGACTAATTTGAGGTTGCACTTGAGGCTGACAACCTCATTATGTAAAACAAATAGCTACAGTAACCAGTGTCCAATAGAGCACACAAATGCTTGGTGCAGGTTCTCTTCAAGGAAACCAGCTGCAGATGTGGCTTCATGCTCCATAAGGAGTGACAAGGACAATGATTATGATGAAAGCTATACTGTCCTTCATGAGAAACACAGAAAGCACATATGGCCGTCACTAGTACCGTTTTCAGAAAAACTCTATGGAGACATGTTGTGTTTTCATACAGAACGATTCTGTTCCAATAGCTTTTAGAGACACCCGGATGTTGACAGAGCATGCGCAGAGCATAGCGTCAGTAATCGGACTTCCTCCCTTCTGAACGCGGGTTCCAGTCAGTCAAGCGACATGCATATAGCAGAAACCAGTTGATGTGTAAATAAAGTGCATTATTACTTCGATACCGTTCTGGTTCTAATTCATCACATAAAATAACATAACAAGACACAAATAACTACAAGCTGACTGTTATGATTAAAATTCATAACGATTATGTCAGTTTAATAGTTAGCTCAACAGGGCTCCTTTTCTGATAATTTTATATGGACTTACTTATTAATAAAGGAAGTGATGTCATGCCTATAAGGTGTAGAAGGCAGACGTGAACATTGAAGCAGAAGTGAGGTGATCGTCTGCAAAAAGAGATACAGCTTGTGTTTGAATGTGACCGGATGTATATGTATTGAGCTCCTGCAGTACACTGCATCATTCTATCACCAGGACATCAATATACTTAGTTAAGGTGCCCCTGGTTCATTATAGTCAGGATATGTGTGCCTATTCATGAAGATGTCCTGTGGACTCTTAAAAATAAAGTTTGAATTATTGCCATTGACCAGCATTTGATGGTGAACGGACTGGACAACTATTCCCTACTGCATTTGCCATTGGGCCTATATTTTATTATCATGGAGCTTGCGTCCAGTAAAATAAACTGCGTATTTGTGAATTGTGAAGGAGGTGTTTGTCAGCTCACTGCAGTTATGCTGATTTGTGTTATGTGACCATCCCCTAGTGTATACTTTGGCCACGGAGACCTTCTCATGAACATGATATCATAATACGACACGCATCACTGACCACTACTTTCTTTGAAAATATTCAAGTAGATGTCTGAGTCAAAGTAAATGGAACAGTTTTAAAACAGGTCAATACATTCAAATACCAGGGCACATTAATAACAATGGCACGGGAGCCGCGCTGGTGTAATGGCTTCGGCGTTGTACTGGCGACCAGGTGTTCATGGTTCAAACCCGGGCATCAGCGTTTGAAGAAATGTTTACGGCCGGAAATTTGACTGAATAGCCTGAACGGCTCCTGTGATAAACCCTCTGTGGATGGGAAGGAGCGAAGCTCCTGACCGGGTTGGAAGGAAAGTCCTCAGGTTCCCCAGCCTCGCAATGACATGTCATTGGGCCGAAGGGCTGAAAGCCCAAGTGCCGCTGGTTAAGGAAAAAAAATAAATAAATAACAACGGCTGGAAGATGCATCTCAGAAGTGAAGAGCAGAAAAGCTCAGGCAAAAACAGCATTCTATAAAATGAAGAGTAATTTATGCAACGGTTCTTTGTCAATGGAAGTAAGAAAGAGAGTTCTTCAGTGTTATATAGAACCAATCCTGACATATGGGAGTGAGTCATGGACAATTAGTAAACAAACAGGGAAGGTAATAGAGGCCAGAGAGATGTGGTTTTACAGAAGAATGTTAAAAATACCATGGACAGCCATAAAGAGGAATGAGGATGCCCTGAAAGAGGCCAGTGCGCAAAGAAACTTATTTCACAAGTTAGAAAGAAGCAATCTACTTTTCTTTGGACATGTTATGAGAAGAGGAAAGCAGGAATATATCGTAACAACAGGTAAGATTGAAGGAAAAAAAGATAGGGGAAGACAAAGAGAGCAAAGACTGGACAGTTTGACATTGTGGCATGGAAAGGAGTCATCAACAGAACTGATAAATTGAACTGGAGACAAAAAGTTGTGGAGAGACATGATCTCCTATGCCACTAGGCATGGTACTTGAAGGAGAACTATGCGTCTGAGAGTGTTCTGAGAAGAAGAAAAATGCTGTCCTTCCTTTAATATTTTGTGTTTAATCTTCATCATTACCTTTGTCCTTAAGGATCATAGGTCTTCTACAAATTCTGGCTGGCTTTCCTGTCTTGTGCCATCTGTTCAAGCTCTTTCAATGACTTCTTTGATCCTTAATGTCTGTTACCAGTTGTCTTCTCCGTGTGTTTTATGATCTCACTCTACCTTTCTTAGCCTGGGGATTCCAGAACACAGACTTCCTTGTAATGCTATCTGTAGGTTTTCTCAACGCCTGTCCTTCACAATGTAAATTAGAGATCAGTACATATCCCACTACTCTGCAGAAGTCCTATCTCCCCATAATTTCATTTGTGACTCTGGTTTCTGTACTTTCACATTACCCATTCATATTCTATCTAAACTCAGACATTCTCTATTTCCCATACTCGCTGCACGTATGTAACTTGAAATGTTTTTGTATCCGACATGGCTGACATAATACTGTAACATATTAGTGTTGTATTTACAATCTAATTATATGTAGAAAATTTATGACTAGTGGTATAAACACGTACAAACACACACACACTGACCGCACTTAGCAATAGCGGGGCCCAATTTTGACCCAGCTGATGATAGTCACCTGAACTTAAAATTATTTCAAATTATGTCCTGTAATATATCATATTACAACATTTTAAAAATATAACATTTTCTATTTCTATTAGCTATGTATTGACACAAAACATGTTTTAAAAAAAAAACTTTGCTTAGAAAGAAATATTTCTTGCTTTCTATTCCGCAAACACTTGGACGATTTTGTCCAAGTTTTACTTTGTCCCCTTTCACCTAATTTTATGCATAATACTCCATGTCTGTTGAGTCTATCTTGGAGCATGTTTAAATTCGATTGGAGTAAGTTTAGTTTAATTTGGAAAAGCTCACTTCCCTTAACGATAATTGTGGGCTTTCTTTTAAAAGTTGAGACGGAACACCTGATTTATTTTCTCTTATGTTCACTGTCATTTCCCTGACCTTGGATATTCAATCAATCTATACCATTTAGCTCCCAAAGAAGCATTGACCTTCAACAAATACTTGCCCCGTCCTACTTTCAAGTGTCATCTGTTTAAGTTCTTTCTACGTCTTCCTAATCACTTTCACGGTTTGTCTCCAGTTCTTGTCTCCATGTGTTTTTGGTATACCCTGCCCTTCTTGTTCTGGGGATTCTTGAACAAGTACTACCTTGTAATGCTATGAACAGGTTTTCCTAAATGTGTATCCTATGCATTGCCAGACTAAGTCCTGCTGGTGTGTTTGTGTGTGTTCACAACAGTATTCAGTTGTAAATACTGTACAACATCAATATATTACAATATGCGAAGAATATTAGCACCATACATGCCACATGCTATGGTTTACCCATAATCTGTGCAAGGTGTTTGCGTTTTCAGATGTGTATAATAATTTCTGTACAGGTTTTCTAACCCATTCCCCTTATTACTGTGTCTCAGAGTTCTTTTATAAGGTCCTATTGAACACAGGATTTCCCAGTCTATTAGTGATAATTAAACACAGAAATAGACTAAATGATGACACCATCACATTATTTTTACAGTGTAAAATAAACTCAGACATTTATTGTTTGGGTTTTAAAATAAGTGAAGACCTGCTTTAAAAGGCAAAGTCCCTGTGTCTCATTTATAATGCAGCCCACTGTAATTGAAAATATTTTTACACGAATTAACTATTTTGATATGTTTTTTGCGGTCTTTGTACAGGTTTTGTGGGTCTTTGTACAGGATTTTGGATTTTTTGTACAGGTTTTTCATCTCCGAGGTGTGGCATGTATGTTAGCCGTGTCTGATAACAGAAATATTTTAAGTCAAATGTTGTGAACATACAGTATATGTATGCGCCGAAACACGATTGCCATGTACAATGTCTCCTTTTAAAATTACAGTCAAAGTGATACAGAATCCGCCAATGCCGGTCCCAAGCCCGGATGAAAAAGGAGGAGGGCGGCCTGCATGGAGGCCGTAAGGAGGCAGCCCCTCCACCATGCAAAGGCACAACAGGCCAATCACCTGTTTGTCTTAAACTATGATTACGAGCAATACAAGAGAGAAAACCGGACTGATTCTAAAGGCGACGAACTGGAACGAAGACAGCCGATAGGATAGTCTGGCGCTCTCTCTTCCAAACCTCTACACCTCACGGTAGAAGGGGAACGACTAAGTAAGTAAGTAAGTGATACAGAAGAAACCACAACATGAATGATATCCCTTTAATAAATATAATTGGTTATCCCACATTGGATGACAGGATTACGCCCCTTCCTTTTAAATATTTTAATTAACTAAATTTACTAACTTTTCTTAAATAGACAAAGTTTACAATAAAACTTACTGTAAGAACGTATAGTTTAAAACATTCTTTAAATTTTATAGAGCAAATGCAGTGTTTACATCGTGTTTTTATTCATTTGTATAAATTAATTTAATTGTTATAAGATTTAAAAGCTATTCTGATATCTTACATCAGTGCAGGACATTTTGCAATTTTTATTGTTTTGCATTTCATTTATAATTAATATAGTGCAAAATATACAATTTTTTTATGGCGCTTGTGTGCCTAAACAGGCCATAAATCGAGGATTCCTCAGCAAGAGAGAGGTTGGTAAGAAAACGAAGATGGCTGTATACCGCTCCACTTATGTCCCAGTCTTGACATACGGATACGAGTCATGGGCAATGACTACAACCCATAAAAGCCAGATCCAAACCTCAGAAATGAGGTATCTGAGGAAGGTGGTTGAAGTAACAAGAAGAGACATGGTACGCAACCAGACGATACGTCAAGGCCTTAAATCCTACCCCCTGCAGACCCAAGTAGAACAGTCCCAATTAAGATGGTTTGGCCATGTCTGCAGAATGGGAGAAGATCGGATACCACGACAAGCATGGGAAACAAAGAGCCAAGGATCCAGACCCCGAGGACGACCCAGAGTCCGCTGGGAGGACAACATTAGACAATCTTTGAAGGATCGAGGACTAGAATGGAACCAGGCCAGGAGGAAGACAGCCGATAGGATAGTCTGGCGCTTTCTCTTCCAAACCTCTACACCTCACGGTAGAAGGGGAACGACTAAGTAAGTGTGCCTAAACATCAGTAAAATTCATTGGTACAAAGTAACCACAAACACTTATATCTTCACGGCAGATTTGACACTCCGATATAAATTGTTATCGTAAAATGTATTGCCAAATCACAACAACAAATTATGACGATAAATAGGTTATCGCTGATACGCTGAGTATCGTAAAATATAAGATGAAATTTAAAAGTGTCTTGTGATTCGAAAAGTATTTATTCATTGCCAAGGATACTCTAACTATGGAAAGTAAGAATTTCATTACTACTGTAGACTTAGGGATGGATGCCATTCCCCCCCCCCCCCCCACCCCCCCTTAACCAGCGGCACCTGGGCTTTCAGCCATTCGGCCCAATGACATGTCATTGGGAGGCTGGGGAACCTGAGGACTTTCCTTCCAACCCGGTCAGGAGCTTCGCTCCTTCCCATCCACAGAGGGCTTATCTCAGGAGCCGTTCAGGTTATTCAGTCAAAATCCCGGTTGATGACACTCCTACAAATGCCAGCGCCCGGGCTTGAACCTTGAAAACCTGGTCGCTGGCTCAACGTTGTAACCATTACACCAGCGCGGCTCCCGGATGGATGCCATAGAAGGAGGAAACCTGCAGCGGGCAGGGACTTTACTTCAGTTGGTATCAGGATCTCAAGCTGTGGCTGTTGTTGTTGTTTTGAAGAGTTGATGTTGTCCGTTATTGCCTCTTCTCGTTCCATCTTGGTCTACCCTGTTCAACCTGAAAATTGGTTATAATTGGGGTATTTAGTGTCATTTTACTTACTAATTTTGTATTCAATTTAAATAACTATCGTCTTTTGCAGTTGATGGTTTTAATTTATGTTAGTATTTGTCATATTATTTTCTCTTTTGTATTGTTTATAGAAGCGGAAGGTTTTATATGTGTGAGATGATAGTGCTAGAGTAGAAATAGTATTCTCTCCAGAATGTGTGAGGTCCCAGTGACAGAGAAGTACACTGGTATCACTCGATAGTCACGGCTGTGAAAGTATCTGGACTGAAAATATTCAGAGAACAGTCAGACCTTACTGCGCCACCTCCGCTATGTGACCACCTGTGATATAATAAAAATTCAACCAAACTCAGTATCAACTATATTGAATGAATAAAGCTGGTGAATACAATTTATATCCTCTTTATTTACATCTATCTAATTGTGGTGATTGTGTGTG
This sequence comes from Oreohelix idahoensis, assembly GCA_024509875.1. Taxonomy (NCBI): domain Eukaryota; kingdom Metazoa; phylum Mollusca; class Gastropoda; order Stylommatophora; family Oreohelicidae; genus Oreohelix; species Oreohelix idahoensis. Next base: position 113,607 of record JAMPIV010008422.1, read on the forward strand.
ACTGGTGATACAAAAGTTATATTTATACAAAACCAAATTGGCGAATTCAATTACAGTTTTTTGCAAGTTAAACTAAAATGTCATTTCTTTAGACTCTTCCAATTAGTTGGGTAATAGACTTCTTCACTGTCTTATTCACTTTATAACTTTCACTAGTTTATCACGCAAATTGTCATCACAAAACTCTGCTTGACAATTATCACTTCTTGGTTGCACGATTGTCACAAATATCACTCATCTGTTAGGTTAATCAGTGTTCATATGAGATGTACAGCTTCAGTAGGTCTTGCTTCTACCAATCCAGACACTGCCGGGGCGATTCGCATTGATCATCGAGCAATTCTTGATCATTGACCTCTGACTTTTGGTTGACAAGTATGAACCTGCAGATAATTGTAGGATATGTGGCTATTTGTGGATAACAATTACCACATTCCTATTGTAGGTGAGATGAATTTGTTTTCAGATGTATGCGTGAAAATGCATGATTATGGATCAGTGACAAGACAGGTGTCTACTGTGGAACATTTTATAAAATCAAATAATACAAAATAATATGTACACACATATATGGTATGAGGTTATAGTATCCCCCTGCCTGACACGTTAGCTCTGTAAAGTGCAGTAACTTGATGACAGAATGAATAAGCCCTGATAATGATTGTGCTAGCCCTGATACGGACTCGGTCACGGTGGTTATATTTCGGGTTCCAATCTTCAACAATCCTATCAAGTAATCAATTAATATGCATGATACTTTCATAACATAAAGATTAAACAAATCCTGAAATAAAGTTGTAATTACTGTATTATTTTACATAGTAACTTTACATACCCTCGCAGGATCTAATTAAGATCAGTAAAGACTGGCTTTAGTGGAGTAACAGAACTGCCTGGCTGCAAATAACAAGATATTGGCCGTGACACGTTTTTCTCTCTCTCCAGCCGTTGTCCTTCTGTCTTGCCTCGCTGTACAAGTGAATTTGAAATCATTTACGTCCGCCCTTATATATGCAGCTACCGGACGTACAGGAAACAAGGCTCGCAACTCCAGCAAACTTCCCAAAAAAGTTGTAACTTCGGGGGGTTTGTGCTAGAGGTGTTTCAAACCTTGGTCTCGTGCATTTCACCTTTCCCAGTTCAAGCCTTTGGAGTTATATATATTTCCGTTCTCCATGAGTTGACCTTTATATCCATATGTTGTTTTCCTATATCTGTCGTGTTAACGATTTTATATTGAATTATAAATAGGAAAAACACAGGATTTCTCAATGCACGGACACTATTCTTGCGAAATTCTTCACAACTACTTACTCCCTTCTGATTTCCTTGTACCTATACATAAATGAAGATATTCCCGTCAAAAGGAGACCATTCTCATCCTTGTCTGTCATTCCGTTCTCCTTCCCGATGTCTAATTCTAACCATGATTTCGGACGATTTATTCTTCCTTATACACTCGCCGAAGTCATTCTATCTGACCGTGGGAAACCCCTTCTCTGATTGGCTGCCCTAGATACACACAGGAAAATACCCCTGCATTCCTTTGTTCAGGTCAGCACACTGGTGTCCCACTTTTCGGTCTTCAAACATTTAACTAGGCAATGCGTAACATGCGACAGAGCCTCCCTCTCTTTTAAGCTGTAGATTTCTACAGCTAACAACTGTAAGCTTTGCCGTAGTTAATGTTCTTCTTACTCTCGTTCTATCTCAGTTGGGTGTCGAGTAAGAAAATCTGCTCCTACATTTTGTTTTCATGGATATAGATTTATCCTTCGCTATCTCTCTTTTCCCAGTTCGGCTTTTCATCCAGGCCCTTACCGCTGGTGAAATGGGGTCGGTAGGTTTCCCTTGAAGTTTACCGCCCTCTTTTCGTTGATAGTTGGTTGCGGTTTTCCCTCGCAAATTCGTAGGTGTTTGATTTTGGCTACGTGATTTGTTCTTTTCTTCCAGTGCATGGGTTTCAGACTGAAATTCAACCTGTGTGGGATGTTTCTTTTCCCCTCCAGTGCAAATCTCGGGAGTACCCATGATGGCTGGTTTGCTTGTAGACTTTTGAAGACTCTTCCGCCGACTTTCTGAATCTACATGAGTGCACTCTGGACAGGAATTTACATACCAATTGATGTCTTCCGTAATACCTGGCCAGTAGTACTGGGTGGCTATTCTTTGTTTTGTGGCACCATTACCCAGGTGTTCACTCAAAGTTATGTGCCCCCAGCCTATAACCTTATTTCTATAGGTGGATGGTACAACAATTTGACCATGACTTTTCGTCCCTCTGCCAGCTTTCCTGTGCAAGAGTCCATGTTCCATATAGAAATTTCCTTTGATTGGATTGTTATGTGTTTTTGACATTTTGCCAAAACAAGGCTTCAATGTGCTGTCTGCTACTTGAGCCTTTTTCATCTCAATCAAATCAAATTTTAATTTGGTGTCCCTCTCTATGTTCCTGGAGTCAGACCTGGTCTGGATTTCTGCCATAACCATAGGTTTTTCACCGGGTTTCCCAAGAAAACATATCTACGCCCCAACATCAGGGGGTAAAAGGGATCATCTAACACTGCTGCATTTATCTCCCCTTCCACATAGCGACAACTGACATGAATCTTTGCTATGGGTAAAGTGAGGGGTAATGCTCCTTTTAGTGGCCCTTGAATATCTACTGTTTCTGTGGTGATTTGTTCAGGGCGCACCAGAGATGCACACACGACTGCGTCATAGGACAAACCTGTGTCATACATTCCTGTGACTTGTTTGCCATTCACAGTCACTATCTCCTGTGTAGGTGGGTGATGGAGGCTATTCTGAATCACCGTCAGTTCCTTCCTATCAGAAGTCCTCACCTGTAAGCATGCAGCATGATGAAGAGGTTTTTTCCCTCCCACATTTATCAGTGTTGTGGTTGTTCATTTTGCAGAACTTACACATTTTTTTCTTCCCTTCGTGAGGGTTTATTGTTATATCCTGGAGGGTTCTTGTCTTTGTAGTCATATCTTTGGTTGTTCTTGGTTGTATTGTCCTTTTGTTCAAACTCGTTTTGGTTTTGTGGTGACTTGAAACTATCTCCCTGCTTCCTCTTGTTTCCTTGAGTCAGGGGGTGAGCCAGTTTTGTGACTTTCTGCATAGATGATTATTTCATCTAATCTCTCTCTTTTATGTTCTACTAGGAATGTCTTCGTCTCAGGAGACATGGACTCCAGGAGTTGTTCTATCAACATCATCTCCTTGATCCCTTCAAAATCCTGATTGAAGTTTCCTAACTGACACCACCTCAGCAAGTAACTTTCCAACCTTGCTGAGAACTGCTGATATGTTTCTCCTGTCTGGAGCATAGCAGTTCTAAATCGCCTTCTATAAGCTTCTGCGTTTTGTTCGTAACGCACCAACAATGCTTGTTTCAAGGCTTCATAGTTTTCCTGATCTTCTTTTTGCATCTTCAAGTAGACATTATAAGATACACCTCTCAATCCCTGTGACAACTTCAAATTCCACTTTTCTTTTTCTAGGCCATAAGTAGTGGCCAATCGTTCATATCTATCAAGGTAATCCTCTATTCCCTCTTCTTTCTCCACAAATGGGTCCAAGTGGAAGTTCATAGCTCCATTGGAGGTGCTTTGGCTGGCGCTGGTATCCGAATGAGATGACCTACTACCATTAGTAGTAGCCACTGCCTGTATTTCAAGCTCTTTTAATCTCAGTTCATGGTCTCTATCAGCTTGTAGCTTCCTTTCCTCAGCTGTTAATCTTCTTTCTTCAGCCTCCAATTTCTTGGCTTGAGCCTCAACTTCCAACAGCAGCCTCTTTTCTTCAGCTTCCATTCTTTTGGCTTCTCTCTCAGCTTCTAGTCTTTTGGCTTCTCTCTCAGCTTCTGCTTGCAGCTTCCTTTCCTCTCTATCCATATGTTTGTCCACTTCAGTTGTGACATACTGGACGAGAGCATCACCTGTCAAGTCCAGCTCTTTTCCCATTTGCATGATCGCAGTTCTGAACTTCACTAAGTCAGCCATTATATTAAGTTAAGTAGGGTATGAAAACTTACCTAAACTTACTTAAAATAATTATCAAATGGACAACACAATTAATCGTGCAACCTTGTGATAGTCAATATTTACTAAGTACTCTAAGGTACTGTTACTGAGAAAAAAATCTTGTTCTAGAATTTCAAAAAAAAAAAATTTTTTTTTTTTTTTTTTTTTTTTTCTATTGGTGGCCCAAGATAGACTAAAGATAGATGTATTAGATAGAGGATGGCTCAGGATATACGAGAATATCCCGCGATCGAGCCCCCACTGTAGCGGAAGGTTTTATATGTGTGAGATGATAGTGCTAGAGTAGAAATAGTATTCTCTCCAGAATGTGTGAGGTCCCAGTGACAGAGAAGTACACTGGTATCACTCGATAGTCACGGCTGTGAAAGTATCTGGACTGAAAATATTCAGAGAACAGTCAGACCTTACTGCGCCACCTCCGCTATGTGACCACCTGTGATATAATAAAAATTCAACCAAACTCAGTATCAACTATATTGAATGAATAAAGCTGGTGAATACAATTTATATCCTCTTTATTTACATCTATCTAATTGTGGTGATTGTGTGTGACTGGTGATACAAAAGTTATATTTATACAAAACCAAATTGGCGAATTCAATTACAGTTTTTGCAAGTTAAACTAAAATGTCATTTCTTTAGACTCTTCCAATTAGTTGGGTAATAGACTTCTTCACTGTCTTATTCACTTTATAACTTTCACTAGTTTATCACGCAAATTGTCATCACAAAACTCTGCTTGACAATTATCACTTCTTGGTTGCACGATTGTCACAAATATCACTCATCTGTTAGGTTAATCAGTGTTCATATGAGATGTACAGCTTCAGTAGGTCTTGCTTCTACCAATCCAGACACTGCCGGGGCGATTCGCATTGATCATCGAGCAATTCTTGATCATTGACCTCTGACTTTTGGTTGACAAGTATGAACCTGCAGATAATTGTAGGATATGTGGCTATTTGTGGATAACAATTACCACATTCCTATTGTAGGTGAGATGAATTTGTTTTCAGATGTATGCGTGAAAATGCATGATTATGGATCAGTGACAAGACAGGTGTCTACTGTGGAACATTTTATAAAATCAAATAATACAAAATAATATGTACACACATATATGGTATGAGGTTATAGTATCCCCCTGCCTGACACGTTAGCTCTGTAAAGTGCAGTAACTTGATGACAGAATGAATAAGCCCTGATAATGATTGTTGGTAGTCCTGAAAAGAATTGTTATTAGTCCTGTGCTAGCCCGGACTCAGTCACGGTGGTTATATTTCGGGTTCCAATCTTCAACAATCCTATCAAGTAATCAATTAATATGCATGATACTTTCATAACATAAAGATTAAACAAATCCTGAAATAAAGTTGTAATTACTGTATTATTTTACATAGTAACTTTACATACCCTCGCAGGATCTAATTAAGATCAGTAAAGACTGGCTTTAGTGGAGTAACAGAACTGCCTGGCTGCAAATAACAAGATATTGGCCGTGACACGTTTCTCTCTCTCCAGCCGTTGTCCTTCTGTCTTGCCTCGCTGTACAAGTGAATTTGAAATGTTGTTGTTGTTGTTGTTGTTGTTGTTTTGATGAAATGATGGGTGGAGATCGGGCACTCAACCTCTGATCATTGTTGCCTCTTCTCTTTCCATCTTGGTCTACCCTGTTCAACCTGAAAGTTGGTTATAATTGGGGTATTTAGTGTCATTTTCTTTACTAATTTTGTATTCAATTTAAATAACTGTTGTCTTTTGCAGTTGCTGATTTTTATTTATATTAGTATTTGTCAATTTTATTTTCTCTTTTGTATTGTTTCTAGATAACTATTGTCCTTTACACTTGGTTTTAATTTGTATTAGTATTTGTTCTTTTTGAGTTGTTGTCCCTTTTTTTTTTTTTTTACCTTGTCTTTCCTTGTCCTATGAGTAGTTATTTTTTTTTTTTGTTAATGCTTTGTTAGTTCTTGCTGCTTAATTTCTATTTAGTTGGATGATTTTCCTGAAGTTCTAACCTTATATTTTTTCCTTTGTTTTATGTATATATCTTTTAAGTATTGATTGGGCATCTCTTGGGGCATCTATACTTAAAACCTTATCACCTGTTAAGTCTATATTGTGATTTCTATAGTAAGTTTTTAATTCAAGCCTTTGTTGTTCATACTTTTTACAGTGGATCAGGTAGTGGTCTATGTCATTCTCTTCCTGACATTCTTGGCAGTGTGGTTCTTCTACCATGAAGTATGCTGCACCGAGTCGGAGACGCCACAGTTTTTTGTTCGATGGTATCTTTAATTCTTCTCTGACCTGGCATGTCCTCGTTGGTTCTTTCAGCAGTTTGAACGCGTGTCTGCCTTTTCTACTTTCCTTCCATGTTGTCTTCCATTCCTCGTTTATAGTTTCCTTCACTTGGCTCTTGATCTCTGACCTTCCCAGTCCTGCTTTTATATTGTTTTTACTTGTTCTTCCCTTCTTGGCATTCTGGTCTGCCAACTCGTTGCCAGCTATACCTATGTGTGCTGGAACCCACACTAGCCTCACACTACATCCTCTGTTCTCTAGTGATGTATTAATTGCTAGAATTTCTTCCTTTATGTCTGGCCGGCTACATTTACCTGGGTGTTCTAGTGCTTGTAGTGATGATAGTGAGTCTGTAAATATCGTAACAGCTTCTGGTGGGTTATCTTCGATTATTTCTAGACTTTTAAGAATTGCTACCATCTCTGCAGTAAAAATCGATGCCCCTTCCGTTATACTGTAGCTCTTTTTTATTCCCCATTGTGGTATTACAACTCCGGCACCTAGTTGCCCACTATCACCCTTGGATCCATCAGTGTAGACGGCCAGACTTTGTTTAGTTAGTTGCTCTATGAACTTTCTACTTATCATTTTGGCTTCCTTATCTTCTATGTTTTGTTTGATCTTTTCAGTAAGTGAGTAGTCTATGATTGGTGATTTTAGTTCCCAGGGTGGTATTTTGCTTCTGTATTTATTACTATTTTCAATTGTGTTTGATAGTTCTTTGAACTGCATTAGGTCTTCTATAGTTCTCCATCCTGTTGGATATCTATCTTTATTTAAGGGGACGTCCCATACACTTGGTTGGTTTTTTTGACAAATGCTTTATGTGCTGGGTGGGTCACTTCTTGTGCTACTTTACTCCAATAATTTAATCTCAGTTCTTTCCGTCTTAGACCAAGGGGAGGTATGCCGAGAGCTACTTCTAGAGCTTCTACTGGTGTCGATATAAATGCACCTGTAATAGTTCTCATGGCTGCATTTTGAATCCTGTCCAGTTTTGCTTTGTTAGAAGCTGCAGCTGAGTCATAGACTATGCTGGCATAATCCAGTTTCCCCCTGATGAAGGACTTGTAGAACATAAGCATTATTTTATTGCTGGCCCCCCATCCATTACCTTTTACAATCCTTAGTATATTTAGGGGTCCCCTACAGCTTTCTACCAAATTGTCTATATGTTTATTATAATTTAGTTGTTTATCTAAAGTTACGCCCAGAAATCTAGTTGTTGAGGAGGTACATATTTTCTGTCCTTTAATGGTTATATTGATTTTGTTATTTTTTTTTAAATTTCCTTTGCTGAAAATCATACCTACTGTTTTGTTTACATTAATTTGGAAGCCCCAACTTTTCATCCACTCTGAAACTTTGTCTATTTGATTTTGAAGTTTTTTGTAAACATGGTCCAAGTTTTTTCCAGATCGCCAAATGGCACAGTCATCTGCAAATTGTGATACTGCATTCTTTATGTCATTAAATTCATCTGCTAAATCATTTACAGCTATAGTGAAAATTGAAGGAGAGATCACTGATCCTTGAGGAATCCCATTCTGTTGTTCATATATTTCTGACCTATCATTATTCACCTGTACAGCAAAATACCTGTCCTGTAAAAAGTTTTCTAGATACCTATAGGTTTTACCAGTAATGCCAATCTTTTTCATTTTGTAAAGAGCTCCATCGCGCCAGCATTCATCATATGCTCTAGCTACATCTAGAAAGACTGCTACTGTTTTCTCTTTCCTCTTGAACCCTAGCTTTACATCATGTTCTAATCTTACAAGCTGGTCTACTGTACTTCTGTCTGCTCTAAACCCTGACTGGTTTGGGCTATATAACTGGTTTTTTTTCCAGGTAGAATTTAACTCTTTTATTCACAACAGTTTCCAGTATTTTACCTAGTTGTGATGTTAAGGAGATAGGCCTATATGAACTTACTTCATGGGCTTCCTTATTGGGTTTTAGAATGGGTACTATCATAGCTACTTTCCATGCTTTTGGTATCTTTCCTAAGTTCCAGATTTTGTTATAAAGTGAAGTTATTATGTTTATAGTTCTTTTGGGTACTTTCTTAAGGATTTCATAACTAAGTATATCTTGCCCTGAGGCAGTATTAGATTTATCTTTTATTGCATTAGTTACTTCTTCCTCTGTTATATCAGCATCTAAATAGTTTGTTTCATCTATCTGGTCTGGTATTTCTTTTAAAAACTGTATCCTAAGTCTTTCTCTTCTCTCATTTTCTTCCTGTCCAAGGCTACTTTTTGCACTGACTTTATAGAAATACTCGGCAAGGGCATTAGCTTTTTCTTTATCTGTTTCTGCTCTCTTTGGTAGTTTGATTGTTGGCATTATTGTTTTCTTATTGTTCCCTTTGATTGCCTTAAGCTTTCTCCATACTTCTCTAATTTGAGTGCTAGGTTTAAGTGACTGACAAAACTCCTTCCAGTTAGTTTCTTTGGCTTTGAATATTATTCTGTTAGATTCATTCCTAATAAGTTTATACTTATCATAATTTTCTTCTGTTCTGTTATTTCTATATTTTTGTAAGGCCCTTTTTCTTCTCTCATGAATTTCTGCACAGCTTTTATTCCACCAGGCAACTGGTTCTTTATTCCATTGAGTTTCTCTTTTCTTATTAATGTTATTTTTTTGTTTAAGGTGTTGTGGCATATTTTTATTTGGTATATACTTTATTGCTATTTTCAGAATTTCATTGGTCAGTGTTTCTGCCCACAAGTCAGTATCATCTGATTCCATGTCTTTATATTCCATCACCTCCAGCTCTGATTGGAAAGCTTCCCAGTTTGCTTTTTTATAGTTGAAGGTAGGTTTCTCTGGTTCTGGGTTTGGAATGACATTTTCATGCATGGTTATTACAATGGGCAGATGATCTGAGTTTGTGTCTTGTAACACTTCCCAATTTACATTCGCTAGGTTGTTAGTTGCTATACTTATGTCTATTGCTGAGTCTGCCCTATTAGCTTGTGGATTAATTCTTGTTGCAGATCCATCATTTAGTATTAGTAGTTCATTGTTTTCTATGAAGTCAAGTAGGCATTTTCCTGCATTATCTGTATGTTGTCCACCCCAAGCACAATGATGGGAATTAAAATCGCCTACTATGATTGTTTTGGGGCCTAGTCTGGTGCTTATGGCTAGTATTTCTTCATCTTTAATTATGCCATCTTTAGCATATACATTTAGAATTGTTAGATTGTTTGGTTCAGCTGCTATAGTAACCTGGATACCTTCTATATTGGTTGTATTAAAAACTTCCCAGTCTATGATTTTAAATTTTTCGCTAACTAAGACTGCGACACCACCTCCTCTACCTTCTTTCCTATCGTGTCTAAGTATCTTAAAGCCCTTACAACTATATCTACTATTTGGGTTTAAATGGGTCTCTTGAAGAGCATATATATCAGTAGTTAATCCTGTCTCTGATAGTAGGGGTGCAAAATTCTTTTTGATACCCCTACAATTCCACTGTATAATTTTAAATCTTTCTAAATTGAATTTTAACATCATCTATTATCCCTTTTATTTTGGTTAACTATCAATTTGCTCTTAATCTGTATTCCCTGCACTCGTGGACCCATCATCAATCAAGTTCTCTAGAAAAGCCTTATTAAAACTTATCATTGTATCCGTAACTTTTTCTGTTATGTATGGTAAAAGTGCATCAACGTGTTCTTTGATAGAGCTAGTTTCTTCTAGGTTGACCACTTTCCTATTTTCATCTAATGCTACATTCCCCTTCTCTCCCTATGTTGATCTCCTGCCTTTCACTTTCCATTCTTTTTAGTATTATTTCACTTTCTTCTTTTAGTTCGGAAAGTTTGACTAGCATTATTTCATTTTCTTCTTTCAGTGCAGTCAGTTTAGCCACATCCTGGGTAATTTGGAACTGTATGGCTTTCACTTCTTGTAGCAATGCCTCTGCACTTTTCAGTGAATTCACATTTTCCAGAGTTGTAGCTGACCTGTCTGGCTTGCTGCTTTCTTTTGTTTTGTTAGTTATTTTCTGTTCTTTTGACTGCTGCGTTTTAATAGTTTTAATTTCTTCTTTAAGAGATTTTATTTCTTCTACAACTTTACTGTTTGTGTTTTTTGCGTTTTCTTTTATTTCTTTAATTACTGTTTTAAATGGTGTTCTTGTTATGATGGATTCTTTTAGTGCTTGTTTGGTTTGCTGGTACACTGGACAGCCCTGATACCTGGCACTGTGGTTCCCTTTGCAATTGGAACACTTTCTGTTCCCATTCGCCTTTTTGTAGTCGGTATCTGCCTTTGCCTTTTCACACTGTGTAGAGGGGTGGTTACTGGAGCAGTACCGACAAACTGTTCTCCCCTTACAATTGTTCCTTCCATGGCCGAATTTCAGACAGTTGGAGCACTGTAGCACAGGGGGAATGTAAGCTTCGGTGTGCTTCTTGGTTTTCCCAAATAGTAGTGTTTTAGGGGTTTCCCTCCCTTCTGCCGTTATTATAACCACTGGGGTTACAATGCTCCCTTTCACCATTATTCTGTCCACATGTACCAACTTTATGTCTGGGTTCTGTTTTGCGATGCTGTTCATAACTTCCTCGCTTGAAAGGTTAATGTTTATCCCTTTTAACACACACCTATTGGTCTCTTTTGCCAGCTCTATCTTTACTTTTATGTCGTGTGCCAGAGTCACTGTTTTTTGCTTCTACTTTGAGTTCCTCTAACATCTCTTTTATTCTGTCGCTCTGATTTGGGGTAATTATTATGCCAAAATGGGTTTTTGAAATTTTGGCTATCGCCTTTTTGCCTAACACAGGATCAAGGATTTTTTATAATTTTGTCTTCATCTAGTGCTTTGATCTTGACAACCTCACCAGCTACTTGTGTTATCTTTAACCGACATATGTTTTCTACATCTTTATTTTGGGAAACTGCCTGGGATGCTTTTATGTCTTGAGTCTTCTTTGGTACTTTCATTGCTATTTTTTTGGTTAGAAATTTCTTCTATGGGGGCCTGACTATTCTCTTCTAGTTTATCGTGCCTGGTGTCCCTATCTTTGTTTTTAACTGCTTCTGCCCACGTTTTGCCTTCACCTGACTGTGATCTAGTTAGGACTACAGGTGCCATGTTTGGTTATGAGCTATGTCCTAATTTCCTATTTGAATTTCTTTACTTATTGTTCTTTCCTATTTCTTTTAGCTCCCTTTCTTTTATTTTGTTATTAATTTAATTATTTTATTGTGCTATCTTGTTCTTATTCTTAGAAGTTTGGTCTATTTTGGTTCAAATCTTTCGATCTGGTAAATCTAAAATTCCCTTAACCACTAATATTTATTATTAATAATTGATTAACACTACTAGGATCTATGATTACAGTTTAGGATGATTCAACTTTTTGCTATTTTCTGATGAGTTAAGTAAAGTAAAAATGTCTACCGTACCACGCAATGGAAAGCACGTGGCGCCTGGGCCTATTAAAATTTATTTGTTTCTTTTTAATTTATGGCTATTCCTATTTTATATTATCACTCCTAGCCAGTATCAAGCAATCAACAATTATACTAACCGCTTAAATTGTATACAAAATAGAAACAGCAAATAAATTAAATTCAACTTATCTGGTTTGTATTTCTCCCGGTTGTGTGCGAACGCTGCGTGCTCAAGGTGTATGTCTTGTGGGTGAATTTGAAATGTTGTTGTTGTTGTTGTTTTGATGAAATGATGGGTGGAGATCGGGCACTCAACCTCTGATCATTGTTGCCTCTTCTCTTTCCATCTTGGTCTACCCTGTTCAACCTGAAAGTTGGTTATAATTGGGGTATTTAGTGTCATTTTCTTTACTAATTTTGTATTCAATTTAAATAACTGTTGTCTTTTGCAGTTGCTGATTTTTATTTATATTAGTATTTGTCAATTTTATTTTCTCTTTTGTATTGTTTCTAGATAACTATTGTCCTTTACACTTGGTTTTAATTTGTATTAGTATTTGTTCTTTTTGAGTTGTTGTCCCTTTTTTTTTTTTTTTTTATACCTTGTCTTTCCTTGTCCTATGAGTAGTTATTTTTTTTTTTGTTAATGCTTTGTTAGTTCTTGCTGCTTAATTTCTATTTAGTTGGATGATTTTCCTGAAGTTCTAACCTTATATTTTTTCCTTTGTTTTATGTATATATCTTTTAAGTATTGATTGGGCATCTCTTGGGGCATCTATACTTAAAACCTTATCACCTGTTAAGTCTATATTGTGATTTCTATAGTAAGTTTTTAATTCAAGCCTTTGTTGTTCATACTTTTTACAGTGGATCAGGTAGTGGTCTATGTCATTCTCTTCCTGACATTCTTGGCAGTGTGGTTCTTCTACCATGAAGTATGCTGCACCGAGTCGGAGACGCCACAGTTTTTTGTTCGATGGTATCTTTAATTCTTCTCTGACCTGGCATGTCCTCGTTGGTTCTTTCAGCAGTTTGAACGCGTGTCTGCCTTTTCTACTTTCCTTCCATGTTGTCTTCCATTCCTCGTTTATAGTTTCCTTCACTTGGCTCTTGATCTCTGACCTTCCCAGTCCTGCTTTTATATTGTTTTTACTTGTTCTTCCCTTCTTGGCATTCTGGTCTGCCAACTCGTTGCCAGCTATACCTATGTGTGCTGGAACCCACACTAGCCTCACACTACATCCTCTGTTCTCTAGTGATGTATTAATTGCTAGAATTTCTTCCTTTATGTCTGGCCGGCTACATTTACCTGGGTGTTCTAGTGCTTGTAGTGATGATAGTGAGTCTGTAAATATCGTAACAGCTTCTGGTGGGTTATCTTCGATTATTTCTAGACTTTTAAGAATTGCTACCATCTCTGCAGTAAAAATCGATGCCCCTTCCGTTATACTGTAGCTCTTTTTTATTCCCCATTGTGGTATTACAACTCCGGCACCTAGTTGCCCACTATCACCCTTGGATCCATCAGTGTAGACGGCCAGACTTTGTTTAGTTAGTTGCTCTATGAACTTTCTACTTATCATTTTGGCTTCCTTATCTTCTATGTTTTGTTTGATCTTTTCAGTAAGTGAGTAGTCTATGATTGGTGATTTTAGTTCCCAGGGTGGTATTTTGCTTCTGTATTTATTACTATTTTCAATTGTGTTTGATAGTTCTTTGAACTGCATTAGGTCTTCTATAGTTCTCCATCCTGTTGGATATCTATCTTTATTTAAGGGGACGTCCCATACACTTGGTTGGTTTTTGACAAATGCTTTATGTGCTGGGTGGGTCACTTCTTGTGCTACTTTACTCCAATAATTTAATCTCAGTTCTTTCCGTCTTAGACCAAGGGGAGGTATGCCGAGAGCTACTTCTAGAGCTTCTACTGGTGTCGATATAAATGCACCTGTAATAGTTCTCATGGCTGCATTTTGAATCCTGTCCAGTTTTGCTTTGTTAGAAGCTGCAGCTGAGTCATAGACTATGCTGGCATAATCCAGTTTCCCCCTGATGAAGGACTTGTAGAACATAAGCATTATTTTATTGCTGGCCCCCCATCCATTACCTTTTACAATCCTTAGTATATTTAGGGGTCCCCTACAGCTTTCTACCAAATTGTCTATATGTTTATTATAATTTAGTTGTTTATCTAAAGTTACGCCCAGAAATCTAGTTGTTGAGGAGGTACATATTTTCTGTCCTTTAATGGTTATATTGATTTTGTTATTTTTTTTTAAATTTCCTTTGCTGAAAATCATACCTACTGTTTTGTTTACATTAATTTGGAAGCCCCAACTTTTCATCCACTCTGAAACTTTGTCTATTTGATTTTGAAGTTTTTTGTAAACATGGTCCAAGTTTTTTTCCAGATCGCCAAATGGCACAGTCATCTGCAAATTGTGATACTGCATTCTTTATGTCATTAAATTCATCTGCTAAATCATTTACAGCTATAGTGAAAATTGAAGGAGAGATCACTGATCCTTGAGGAATCCCATTTTGTTGTTCATATATTTCTGACCTATCATTATTCACCTGTACAGCAAAATACCTGTCCTGTAAAAAGTTTTCTAGATACCTATAGGTTTTACCAGTAATGCCAATCTTTTTCATTTTGTAAAGAGCTCCATCGCGCCAGCATTCATCATATGCTCTAGCTACATCTAGAAAGACTGCTACTGTTTTCTCTTTCCTCTTGAACCCTAGCTTTACATCATGTTCTAATCTTACAAGCTGGTCTACTGTACTTCTGTCTGCTCTAAACCCTGACTGGTTTGGGCTATATAACTGGTTTTTTTCCAGGTAGAATTTAACTCTTTTATTCACAACAGTTTCCAGTATTTTACCTAGTTGTGATGTTAAGGAGATAGGCCTATATGAACTTACTTCATGGGCTTCCTTATTGGGTTTTAGAATGGGTACTATCATAGCTACTTTCCATGCTTTTGGTATCTTTCCTAAGTTCCAGATTTTGTTATAAAGTGAAGTTATTATGTTTATAGTTCTTTTGGGTACTTTCTTAAGGATTTCATAACTAAGTATATCTTGCCCTGAGCCATTTACGTCCGCCCTTATATATGCAGCTACCGGACGTACAGGAAACAAGGCTCGCAACTCCAGCAAACTTCCCAAAAAAGTTGTAACTTCGGGGGGTTTGTGCTAGAGGTGTTTCAAACCTTGGTCTCGTGCATTTCACCTTTCCCAGTTCAAGCCTTTGGAGTTATATATTTCCGTTCTCCATGAGTTGACCTTTATATCCATATGTTGTTTTCCTATATCTGTCGTGTTAACGATTTTATATTGAATTATAAATAGGAAAAACACAGGATTTCTCAATGCACGGACACTATTCTTGCGAAATTCTTCACAACTACTTACTCCCTTCTGATTTCCTTGTACCTATACATAAATGAAGATATTCCCGTCAAAAGGAGACCATTCTCATCCTTGTCTGTCATTCCGTTCTCCTTCCCGATGTCTAAGTCTAACCATGTTTCGGACGATTATTCTTCCTTATACAATCGCCGAAGTCATTCTATCTGACCGTGGGAAACCCCTTCTCTGATTGGCTGCCCTAGATACACACAGGAAAATACCCCTGCATTCCTTTGTTCAGGTCAGCACACTGGTGTCCCACTTTTCGGTCTTCAAACATTTAACTAGGCAATGCGTAACATGCGACAAATGTATACATCTTTTAAGTATTGATTGGGCTTCTCCTGGGGCATCTATACTTAAAACCTTATCACCTGTCATGTCTATATTGTGATTTCTACAGTAAGTTTTTAATTCATGCCTTTGTTGTTCGTACTTTTTACAGTGGATCAGGTAGTGGTCTATGTCATTCTCTTCCTGACATTCTTGGCAGTGTGGTTCCTCTATCATAAAGTATGCTGCACCGAGACGGAGACGCCACAGTGTTTTGTTCGATGGTGTCTTTAAATCTTCTCTGACCTGGCACGTCCTTGTTGGTTCTTTCAGCAGTTTGAACGCGTGTCTGCCTTTTCTACTGTTCTTCCATGTTGTCTCCCATTCCTCGTTTATAGTTAGCTTCACTTGGCTCTTGATCTCCGACCTTCCTAGTCCTGCTCTTATATTGTTTTTACTTATTCTTCCATTCTTGGCGTTCTGGTCTGCTAACTCGTTACCAGCTATACCTATGTTACATAGTATGTATGCTGGAACTCACACTAGCCTCACGCTACACCCTCTGTTCCATAGTGATGCATTAATTGCTAGAATTTCTTCATTTATGTCTGGCCGGCTACATTTACCTGGGTGTTCTTGGGCTTGTAGTGATGATAGTGAGTCTGTAAATATCGTAACAGCTTCTGGTGGGTTATCTTCGATTATTTCTAAACTTTTTAGAATTGCTACCATCTCTGCTGTAAAAATCGAAGCCCCTTCAGTTACACTGTAGTTCTTTTTAATTCCCCACTGTGGTATTACTACTCCTGCACCTAGTTGCCTACTATCACCCTTGGATCCATAAGTGTAAACGGCCAGACTTTGTTTTGTTAGTTGATCTATGAACTTTCTGCTTATTATTTTGGCTTCCTTATCTTCTATGTTTTGTTTGATCTTTTTAGTAAGTGAGTAGTCTATGATTGGTGTTTTTAGTTCCCAGTGTGGTATTTTGCTTCTATATTTATTACTATTTTTAATTGTGTTTGACAGTTCTTTGAACTGCGTTAGATCTTCTATAGTTCTCCAGCCTGTTGGATATCTATCTCTTTTTAAGGGGACGTCCCATACACTTGGTTGGTTTTTGACAAATGCTTTATGTGCTGGGTGGGTCACTTCTTGTGCTACTTTACTCCAATAATTTAATCTTAGTTCTTTCCGTCTTAGACCAAGGGGCGGTATGCCAAGAGCTACTTCTAGTGCTTCTACTGGTGTTGATATAAATGCAACTGTAATGGTTCTCATGGCTACATTTTGAATTCTGTCTAGTTTTGCTTTGTTAGAAGCTGCAGCCGAGTCACAGACTATGCTGGCATAACCCAGTTTCCCACTGACGAAAGACTTGTAGAACATAAGCATTATTTTATTGCTGGCCCCCCATCCATTGCTTTTTACTATCCTTAGTATATTTAGTTGTCCCCTACAGCTTTATACTAAATTGTCTATATGTTTATTCTAATTTAGTTGTTTATCTAAAGTTATGCCCAGAAATCTAGTTGTTGAGGAGGTACATATTTTCTGTCCTTTAATGGTTATATTGATTTTGTTATTAAAAAAAAAAAATTCCTTTGCTGAATATCATACCTACTGTTTTGTTTACATTAATTTGGAAGCCCCAACTTTTCATCCATTATGAAACTTTTGTCTGTTTGTTTTTGAAGTTTTTGGTAAACATGGTCCAAGTTTTTTCCAGATCGCCAAATGGCACAGTCATCTGCAAATTGTGATAATGCATTCTTAATGTTAAATTCATCTTCAAATCAGCTATAGTGAAAATTAAAGGTGAAATCACAGATCCCTGAGGAATCCCATTCTGTTGTTCATATATATCTGACTTATCATTGTTCACCTGTACAGCAAAATACCTGTCCTGTAAAAAGTTTTCTAGATACCTATAGTTTTTACCAGTAATGCCAATCTTTTTCATTTTGTAAAGAGCTCCATCTCTCCAGCATTCTTCATATGCTCTAGCGACATCCAAAAAGACTGCCATGGTTTTCTCTTTCCGCTTGAACCCTAGCTTTACATCGTGTTCTAATCTTACAAGCTGATCTGCTGTACTTCTGTCTGCCATAAACCCTGACTGGTTTGGGCTATATAACTGATTTTTTTCCAGGTAGAATTTAACTCTTTTGTTAACAACAGTTTCCAGTATTTTACGCAGTTGTGATGTTAAGGAGATAAGCCTATATGAACTTACATCATGGGCTTTCTTATTGGGTTTTAGGATGGGTACTATCTTAGCTACGTTCCATGCTTTTGGTATCTTTCCTAAGTGTCACGGTGACTGATAATTTATTTTACCATCACGTCCCATTTTTATTTCTCTTTTAATGTTCGGGTTTCCTCGACTTTTTGTATTTTTCTTTCTTTTCGGATTTTACCTACGTAGCCCATTATTCCCCTCTCAGACCCCACCCCGCGGTTTGTTTTCGTTTTGGCTTCATCATGAATTCCCTACTGGTCAGTAGCGGTCAGCTCAGCTAACGATAATATTACCTGAGCTGCACCTGGCGTTTGTCTGACCAGAGGAACATCTCTTGCTGGTAACAGTGTTTGATCACGAGTGAGAGGGTTTCTTTGAAGAAGCGGACCGCTAGCGGGAGGTACCCTTTGAGTTCTGGGTAACCGATTTCATTTCCGATTTAAGGGGAGACAAAACTCACGCTCGTTCGGAGATTTGGTTGTGGCCCTTGGAAACCGCAGTGAGTGCCAGAATAACATTATGTCATATGTAGGCAACTTTTCGCTGCTGTCTTCTGATGTGTCCCTCAAGAATAATATTTGTCTTACCCATGATTGCGTTATACGCAGTTCATCCGTTGGAACACGCGATGGATAGTGTCTGGGGTAGACTATAAAATTAGATAGATTTAATCAGTCAAGCATACTCGTAAAATTTTCCTGCCCGCGATGACCAAATGAGACTAAGGCAGACGTTAACACAAAACTAAACGGTGTTGCTTAATTTCTCATCATCTCGGGGTAAGTAGACATCTCTTATATATATATATATATATATATATATATATATATATATATATATATATATATATATATATATATATATATATATATATATATATATATATATATATATATATATATATATTCATGTTAGCTTTTATATATATACCTGATAGGTGTGTGACTTGAATTAATTTGGAGGATTTCTCCCGGTAATTAATTCAGTGATAATGTAGCGCCGTCCAGCGTCTTAGTTAACGGGTGACGAAGCAGTCAGGGGTCAGTGTTATTGTTTACAATGGGTAAATGGTAAACTTACGATAACAGATACTTACTAGGTGTAGAAACAGAGTAGTCCATTCAGTGCTTACCATTGGGATAAGAGTAGGCTAAAATAACTGTCATTACTGTAAGGAAATGTCAGCGGTGTGGGTTATTCATTTAAAACTGAATAGTGACGTGCAGGCCCCATAGCACTGTATTATTCTGACAGAAAAACTTCTAATGGTTGTGTGGAAATTTTATATGCCTACTTGTGTAGTTAAACACCAGTTTATAACTTTCACAGAAAAGCAGTCACCAGCCATAGATAACATTATATCTTAGGTTTCAGTCACAACTGTATTATTATAGCAAAAACATTGCATTTTCCATGTATTCAATTTTGGGAGGTTAATACTTTTTCCCTTTTTTTTTGTGAACCGACCCCAAGGGGGCGCATACCATTTGTTATGTAATGTCAAATGCTGTGTTTTCATGTAAATTCACTTAATGTTGCAAGATGAATAGCATATCCCGTCAGCTGGAAATACAGGGCTAGATATCCCTTATGTTGAGTTGAAAGAAGACGGAGTAGATTTTGCTGTCAGAACATTTACTGACAGGTACAAGTATGTACAAAATATATTAGCCTATGCTGGCGCATGCTGATAATTGATAGAGTGGAAGGAACAGGAGGGCGACTTATATGGAAATTACAGCCCAAGACTATCATAGCAACGATTAAAATAATTCTAAATCCCGTAGTGGAGCATAACTGTTTAGTATAACGTTATTGTAATTATATTGTTTGCTTGATGTAAAGGTCGTCTCTTTTTGGGTCTCAGTTTCAGGATATACTGCATTGCTATCGAAAGAGTCCAGTCAGGCGACGAACGTAACATTCTCATCGCTCTAACGGCTCCTGAACGCAATTAGCATCACGAGTTGTCACCCCTACCTGAAATACAACTCTTTGTCAACGCCCATCCCTCAAATGGGAAATAAGCTCACGCAGTGAGCAACGAGCCATCGCAAATTCTGGAAAGCTTATATTGCAGTAGTGGTCTCATACTCGCCTCTTGATCACCAGTCAGAGGATTGTGGCTTCCAACATATCTATCAGCCCAGCGTCTTCAGCAGAATTTAAATCGCCAAACGTTGTGCTTAAACGGAGCACTCAGTCACAAATAAGTGTTCAAGCCAGCCCAACCGGATTTATCACCAAGTACGCAAGCCAAATTTCATGCGCCGGATTATAGCGCAATGGACCATTTGTCCTAAAGTAACCTCGTCTTGTGTGCGTTTCTGGTCATTTAAAACCCCGCACGTATGAGCGGTCAGCCGAAGATAGACAGAGTCATATACAGCCTATCTCGCCAGTAGGGTGTAACCAACGATAGCGCCTACAGTGGATTTATTTATGGTTATTTCATAACCTATGGAGGATATCTACACGTAAAAACACATACTGGAGCTATTGCATTTGGTCCCACGAAAACGGACGGATTGGAACTCTGTTTATTCATTTCTGGATGTTCTACAGGTTTTATGTTGGTGGTTTGTGTGTTCGTTGGTGTGTAATTGCATATTTGTATACTCAATGTGATTATTGAGATTGTCTTATGTGGTTGTACTGAGTGATATACACTATTTTTATATATATTTTGTTTCTTTAATAAATTTTACTCATTTATTAACGCGCTGTTCACGACCCTTTCATCCATACTTAATATTACAAGCTCTTTACTATAGTCTCTATTTTTGACAAGAGAAAAGAGAGAGAGTGGGTGGTTCTTAGACTATTTAAGTGTGTTGAGGCTTGGAGAGAGAGATAACTTTAATGAATCCTCTTCCAGGTTGGTCACAAGTTTACCCTATTTACACAATATCTATGTGTAATCTATAATTTTGCCAGTTCACTATCATTGTCGATTTCACTACAATTGTCTAACTCGACAAATACTCTTACACTTTGACTCAACCACGACACTAAGCTCCAGATTTTGTTATAAAGGGAAGCGATGATGTTTATAGTTTTTTTTTGTGTGGTTCTTTCTTAAGGATTTCATAACTAAGTATATCATGCCCTGAGGCAGTATTAGATTTCTCTTTTATTACACTAGTTACTTCTTCCTCTGTTATATCAGAATCTAAATAGTTTGTTTCATCTATCTGGTCTGGTAGTTCCTTTAAAAACTGCATCCTAAGTCTTTCTCTTCTCTCATGTTCTTCCTGTCCAGGACTACTTTTTGCACTGACTTTATAGAAATACTCAGCAATGGCGTTAGCTTTTTCTTTATCTGTTTCTGCTCTCTTTGGTAGTTTGATTGTTGGCATGATTGTTTTCTTATTGTTCCCTTTGATTGCCTTAAGTTTTTCCCATATCTCTTTAATTTGAGTGCTAGGTTTAAGTGACTGACAAAACTTTTTCCAGTCAGTTTATTTCCGTTTAAGAGGTGGAACTTCTATATAAGTTCAGGACCATCTTAGAAAACATAGTGGCGGCCTTCGAAGTAATTTATCCACTGAAATATATAATTTTACTTCACAATACTGGGAGCTCGAAAAACACGTCTATCTTGGATGACTAGAAGTAACGAAAGGCCACGAGTATGAGCTGTTAGAATAAATTATCGCAGATCCATTACGTCATTAACAACCGGTGACGTATTAAATGTGCAGCGTTCAATATAAGTAGTTTCGTGCAAAAACATGAGTTTCTACAAATAGACACATTTCCTCAATAATACTGTCGATATGTCTGTGTGTAGCAATAATACATAACGTATTAATATTTATTCTTTAACAACTGGGTGAAATTACAAAATAGCTGTGCACTAAAACTCAACATAGCATGTACCAAAAATCTTTACATAATTATTTATACACAGGTCCAAATGGAAATCTTTGGTTAAATAAAATATACATCAGCTCACATTTCAGTCTCACGAAAAATCCTTCTAGGCGTAACTCTCAGCGAATGTTAGATTGGTAGCGTGCTTAATAAAAACTTCTAAAACTCATATCATCATCATCATCATTCCTTTTCGTTCCCTGTGGAACATAGGGAAGAAATAGTTGCTCTCCATCAATTTCTATTCTGGGCTGTCTTTTTCAGCTGTGCCCTAGTCATTCCAATTTCCCTAGTCTCCTTTTCAACAGTTCTTCTCCAAGTTCTCTTTCGCCTTCCTACTCTTCTTTTCCTCTGTGGGTTCCAGCCAAGGGCAACTCTGGCTATGCTTGATTTTTCTCTTCTGAGTGTATGTCCTATCCATCCCCACTTTCGTACCTTAATTTCTGTCTGTATTGGCTGTTGACCGCATCTTTTCCTTAGCTCTATATTTGTTATTACATCCGGCCATCTTATACGAAGGATCCATCGGAGACATCTATTTACAAATGTCTGTAGCTCGGCGGTGATACTCTTTGAGATATGCCATGTCTCTGAGCCATACAGCAAGACTGACTTCACATTTGAGTTAAAGATTCTAATTTTGTTCCCACCGGATATCGCTGAGGAGTTCCATAATGGTCGAAGGGCTTTAAAAGCACATCTGGCTTTATTTATCTTTGAGCAGACGTCACCAGTAGTTTGTCAATGTTGCTCCATAGATATGTAAAGCTTTCTACTTCTTCAATGACTTGATCATTGATCTTCATCGAGTCCGTCTGCCTATTATTTATTCTCATTTCCTTTGTTTTATTTACATTTATGTATAGTCCCATCTTTGCTGCTTCTGTTACTAATCTATTTGTTTTCTCCTGCATATCTTGCTGTCTGTGTGATAGAAGGCACAAATCATCTGCAAAGTGTAGATCCTCCAGTTGTTTGTTAAATGTCCACTGTATTCCAGTTTTCTCTCCATCTGTTGTATGTCTCACAACCCAGTCTATGACCATGAGAAAAATTGTTGGTGATAGCAGACATCACTGTCTGACTCCACTTTGTACTGTGAAATGCTCTGATAGTTTTCCTTTGTGTATTACTTTACATGAGGCCTCCTGTGACAGAGCTACGTAAATATAGATTACATGCACCAACACGTTTTTGCTCCCACCTTGCTTCCTTATTAGTTATGCACGTTTTGTTAATGCAGAACTTCGTACTTTATATCTGTCAAACTCATAATGGTAGCCACGCCTTATTTTTTTCTTTTCTCTATATCTTATAGGCACTAGGAATGTTTACTAACAGACAATGATGCACGTAGCGAGAAAAGGGGGAGATAAGTCAGAAGACGTACTTTTTGTTAGTTTCGTTGGTCAAGGGGAGATAATCACAGTTACCCCCCCTTACATCTGTTCGTTCATGAAGGTAATTAAGCTACAGACGAGACGAGATCAAATAGACGATTTGCTCGTTGCCAAAGTCTTGCGGTCGGCGAAAGGGGCAAAATTAACTTTCATTCCGAATTTGACCACAGATTTCCCCAAAGGTGTGATCTATCGCACTCGTTAGCAATTTTCTACTTAATTCATATATATATCCCAGCTTTCAAACTCAGTTTATCTAGTACCCACAGAATTTTCAGACGTCTAGCTTCGATATTCTAGATCCATTATACCAGTGGAATTTCTCAGTTTTTTTTTTTTCGATTGGATATAGTCATTTTGTGTTGCGGTAAATACTATAATAGCCTCTTGAGTGATTTAATTGTTAAGTTCGTCATTTATATTTCACTAGGATTTTGTGTGTGTGTGTTAATTGACTAGCAGAATTAAAATAATTTATACCTGAATTTTTCCGGCTGTAGTGTCGATTTAATTAATTGCTATTAACCAGTAAGAGATATTTTAATCGACTAGTAAATGCACTATTCATTATGAGTACTGACGAAATATATATTTATTTCTAATTCATTATGAGTAATTTTATAAATGACTAGCGCTTATTTCACGGGGTTTTTCTTATACGATAAAATAAGATATACACTTGTGGTTTCTATTCAAAATTAAATAACAGAGTGTATAATAAATTATAATTTTACGCGGGGAAGGATAGAATTGAGATTGTGGTTAAATGTTGTATTTTCTTCCTATATACAGTACGTGTCACAAACCCAAAATCTACCAGCGGCCTTAATCTGGGAAAAGGGTCTAAGTCTAGTCCAACAAATACAAGAAAACACATTCTTATAAAATATATCGGGTCTTCGAGGTTGACCT
>JAMPIV010008422.1:140000-207004 GCA_024509875.1 Oreohelix idahoensis
TTTAAGGTCGCAGTCTCCGCTTCCTCTGTTAGTATTTCAATAAATTCTCTTTTGTCTTGTCTGGCACTCTTTTTCACTTTCCTGTTTATCTCCGAGTATATTTTCTGCAGTTGTGTTTTCTCTTCTGCCTCATTACAGTTGTTTACTTGCTGTTTGATGTCTCTCCTTTCTCTTACGAGGTTCCATGGGTTTTCTGTGAGCCACTCCTTCTGTTGTTTATTTCTTTTGCCAAGAACGTCCTCACATGTGTTTCTGTATGCTTCCTGAATTTTGCACCAATGGTTATCTATACTCTCCTCTTTAAGGCTCTCCGGCGCTTCAAACATATTTCTCAACTTTAGGCTGAACTGAACTCTTGTGTCTTTGTTCATAATCTTCTGGGTATTAGTGACGGACAACTCAGCTGTCACTGAATTGTTTAGATGATGGTAAGAACCCTCTCATAACATCAGTACCCCTGAATTGTTAGAGGATGATACGTCCCTTGTATAACATCAGTATTGTTGGAGCTTTTCGTCAACGGGGAATTTTCACCACCTGGGCTCATTAAAAAATGCACAACAGAAACGTGGACTCATTAGCATGCAGCTTTTCCACGTGGATTGTCAACACGTTTGCTAATTAAAATGTAGACCGTTTATTATGCGAGTAACCAGGAGATCGCATGATAGGCTTTTAGTAGAGAGTTTAAAACACGCCCATTCCTATTTCGCCTAGAGCGATTACAAGCAAAGCATTTCGCTACACTTTTTTCTTTCGTCACTGGGCGTTTTAAAGGCGTTGCCAGAATCAAACGAAAGTAAGCGACATATAGATCTAAGGCACTGAGGGAATCTGTGAAGCAGACGAAGAAAGCGTCTCGTCAGGAAATTCACATCTCCGTGTCAACTAGAGAACACGCTCGAAAGTCTAAGACGGAACGGGGAAAGACGTTTTTAGCGGAACGCAGCGAATGGTAAATACGGAAACCGGGGGCATCATCTCTCCTTGGTCTGGCGCTGAATCTCGAAAAGTTCTCCTGAAGTTACTAGAAAAGGTTGAGATTCTAACATGTCCCCACCAATCTACATTCCACTTACTAATATATAGAGAGACCTCTTGAAAAATGCATTTTATCATTCGTGCCTGAGATTTAAAATACACTAGCGGTTTAGTTGAATCTTCTAGATGAATTTCATCTGAATCTGTCGGCAATATTAGAGTGCTAATTTCTGTTCTGTGCAGACGGAATAAATAATATTTTGTTAAGTAGTGATCAGTGGCCTAGTGCTTTCATTTTATTTCAACTAGATTTGTTGTTAATTTAAACTTATTAAATAAACCCATTTCAAAGTTCCGTTGTAACTAAATGATATAGCTATAAGTCAATTCCCAATACAGCTAGATGCTTAAATATAATTTTTTGAAGCCGTTTAAGGTAGGGCTTTTATAACTATTTAATACAAGATGTCGTTAGTTTCTGGTATATATAGATGGGTTTTTTAAAACTATTAAACTCGCGGTAGAAGGTCTTTACAAAAAAATCTACCTTAAGAAATATTTGGAAAGACCAGCAGCCAGCCTCCGGAGCATCTGTCTAGCTGTCGCCATATGAGCAACCGGAGAAGTTGAGGAAGTAATGGTATGGTATGCATGGATGTACCCATTGCAACCCACAAATCCCTTTTCAGATGTGTAGTAACTTTCGGCGTTCAATCGTCTCACCAGAGAACAACAAAATTAGAAACAGGCGCTACTAAAACAGTACAGTGCAGTCTTAACGGACGTACCGGGTCGAACAAATCTCATCGAAGTTGATATGAAATTAACAAACGAGACCATTGTTCGAACCAGAGTTTACCCCATTCCGTACGCAAAAGCTGATGCACTTCTGTCGTAAATTTATTTTGAGAGAAAAGAGTCGTAGAAATTAGTCCAGTTTTCCAGACTCGCATCTGCGCGCACACCGATTCGGTGTTTTCAAACACACACACGACGTTGATACAAACTATATTAAACGAATAGGGGAAATGTTGGGCTTTGGGTATATCCAACACACAGAACTAAATGAGTTTAGGTGATTTTATTCACTTTAAACATCAATTACTAAAAATATCAGATATTACATAAATTATCATAAGTACACAAATGCAAATAACAATTTTGGGAGGGGGTGAAGAAGATTGGTATCGACTAAGCCCTTCCCGCTCATTAGACAAAGACAAACCCAGTCCAGAGATAGATAATATCAGGAACACGGGTACGTTAACCTAACAGTAAAGTTAATTACTCTGAAAGAGGTGTTACCAAGTTAGGTATAAGTGATAGAAAAAAAAACCTGTTCTTCCCAGCTGTTCTTCCCTTTACTAAGCAAATGGAAAGGAGGTGGTTTTAAACAGAGTTAACAAATTATCAACTATCCCACTTAAAGGAACAATGTAGGGTATACAGAAAAGATATATGTTACCAGGTAAGCAAGTTAACAAAATGGTCACACAAAAGAATTAATTTCCTGTCATTCATACACGCGCTAGCAAAGGCCTTCACTCATCTTGCTCTCACTTACCGATTGTGAAAAAATCTTGCACTCCATAGAATAACACAACAGCAGTTACACCTCAACTAAATGTATGAGTGTTTGTTCAAGTTCTAGCCCCAGATTATCGGGTAGGCGGTCAGCACATAAAAGGATCCCGTAATCGCTGGAAAATGAATCTGTAGTTGTGTCTCTTTTCTTAATAACAGTTTCTATGGGAGGGCACGGTCTCTGATACCGGGGTGAGGATGGTGTGGTCTATTTGACTATGCCGCGGATAATAAAATTCTTACGCGTGCTGGTACACTTTATCCGTGAGGTATGGTTTAAGTCCAGTGAGAAAACTAGTCACATCACTGTTCAGGAAATTATGAATTATCTCTCTGTGTCAGTAAACTAACAAAGCTCGGGCCAGTGTTCTTCTTCCCGTTACGACTTAAGTTGTTTGATGGTGCGTTAAATTTGTCTTTGGGTGTGCTTTCTTTGCTATAAGTTAGATAGCGGAATTCCAAACATAGAATCGCCTCAAAGATTAAAAATTTACACAGTCTCAACAAGTTCTGCGTCAGGGGAACTCTACACACTGTTTATGCTTTGCTTTGCTTAGATTGATTTCTTTATTGCTTTCTTAATGCTGGGATCGCACAGGTTACGATCACTCTGTATGAAAGAAAAAAAAGACATGTAATATACCGAAAACAAATAACCTTCTAAAGCGCGATGAATTTCCCGTTAAGCCTATAATACACTCGAGTATTTAATTATGTATTTAATAAACACTGCGCGAATTCTAGTGGTTAAAAACCCACATCTATAAAACTAGGACTTAACTGAATTTATTAATTATAAATTCCTTCGCGACTTTAAAAGTTAATTTAAGCATCTATTATCTTTTGAAATAATATAATAGATAGATCATTATATTTAAAACTGGAACTCGTGAGATGGTTTAATTAAATAGATTTAAATTAACACAAAATCCCTTGAAATAGAATGACTAGACCACTGATCACTTTACACAATAATATATATTTTACCGCTTTGCACAGAATTAGAAATCACTGCAAATATATATAAAATCCAGGGGGAAAATCTATAACAAGATTTCAATAAAGCTAGTGCTTCTGTAAAGGTCTGGCCAGCGAGTGATAACGTGTCTAGTTCTAACATGGTCTATTTAGCTAAAATGGAATGTAAGTTGAGTGGGACATGATAAACTTGACAACTTATTTGATCTCACGAACTTTTGGGGGATCTGACCGCCAAATCAAGAGAAAAAGCCGCCCCTGGTCTTCGTATCCGCTCGCTGCTGCCCGTTTCGCTTTCCCCCCGTTCGCTCGGTTCCTCGATTGACACCGAGACGCGAAATTAGCGGCAAGCAACTGCGTCTCGTATCAGGGAAAACTAACAACTGTCTTTGATACGCCCGATAGTCTTTTCCAAAGATCCCCTCGGTCTGTCTCTTTGATCTCGTCGCTGTATCCTACATGAGTCCCGGTGGAATGCGTTCTGGCAAACGAAAAGTTACAACAAATGTTCAGGGGTTCTAATGTTATGAAAAGCTAAAGGTCCCTTTAAATCATCCATCATATCAGTGGAAAATCACACATATTATTCAGAAACTAAGACTGTACGTCACAACCGTTCCCCCACTTTTAGACATTGAAACCATTTTTTCATGTATTTCAATTTTTGACAATGTGAGGTGACGCTGATTGGTGATTTTTAGGGATGAGTTGGTATCACTCAGTTTTGCGCTCTTCTTCCTCATGTAGACCACTAGTTTCTACTCAGATGAAACTCAGTCACCCGCCGACATTCTGTCCTATGCCCCCGAAATATATTCCACTTTGAAAGAATAAGACGCTTAGAAGAGAGGGCCCAACGGCATGATCTAGCGTTAAATTCTTTATTGGACATACTCAAGAAATGCTAAACGGGAGCGTGGTCTGATTGGCACTCGTGAACAGATGTAGCCAATAAAGATAACTCATGATGAGGCTTCTGATAACCGTCCAATCAGAGCAAGACATTCCCTTTCAACTACGCTGTAGTATCCGATCCGCATTATTTAATACCGACTGCCATAGGCAACTGGAAATAGCATGATCAGGACACTGTTATCGCTTACGCAGTGTTTGACACCATGCCCTGAAACCTGACAGCCGTCGACTCTCAGTACAAAAGGTTTGCGATTGAGGGTCTACAGGCAACTCCTGCAAAATGGGGGGGGTGGGGAGGGGGGGGGGGGTATGGCAGTACAACTGTCCTTATCATAAGATGTTATAACGCGGTGTTCGCAATTTTGATGCAACATATGACCTTATCAAGAGGACAACCTTTCTTTGTGAGGGTCAGGTCCAGAGGTGCTAGTCATGATCGCGTTTGAAGTTATCTGGGATGTAACTTCTGATGGTTGGTTGGGTAAAAAAAAAGATATGTCACATAGCGCGATATGAAGGGAACGTACGTCGTCTTTCTTCGTTCGGGGTCTTTTTTGCAGCTCACCATTATTGTCATCCACGTTCTTTCTTAAAATGGGCAACTGCATCCGTGAGTAAATAGATGTGCCCCAGGAAAGTCTAACAGTTCAAACCCGAATGAGCCATTTGCTAGGTCTGGCTTAGAGACCCGTTTCCATAGTCTCCTGAGGAGCATAGCAACCGTAAGCAATATGTTCTTCAACAGGTTAATTCCGAATGCAATGAAGCGATGTCATCCCATGAAATAAATGGAGTATGGGGTACTTTGCAAAAGGATTTCAAGAAGCTTCCACATCATCCTGGTGAACACTCCTGGGTAGCGTATCTGCAAACCGAACGGCTCACGTTAAATGTGTAATGTGTTCCTTACCACAGTGCTGCAAGTAACAAAGGTTTAAATTTCTCCTTGCCAGGTATTTGAATCAAAACCTTTACAGCGACAATCTGGAGAAATCTTAAGCTTTGCCAGAGCTTGTTGAAACAACTCAGAACAGTTTGGAGAGTTTACCGGCTGGAATTCCGTACAAGCGTTTCGGCAACCTGTAATCAAAGCACACCGCACTTCCTTATTTGGCTCTGCAACAGCACTACACTCGAGCAGTCCGGAAGATGTAGACACACAAGATAAATCCCTGCCTGACGCAGCTTGCTATTTCTCCGCGAATATGCATCAGCTTAGCGAACAGGGAAGGGTAAACACTTGTTTTGAACAGGTTCCACGTTAGTTAATTTCATATCAAATTCAATGAGATTGTTTCGACCACGTACATTCCTTAAAACTGACACTGTACTGGTTTTAGTAAAGCCCTATTTCTGTTTGTTGTTCTGGAGAATATAAGAGTCGCCAAACTTGACATCCTTTAAAGGATTCTGTGGGTTGCCATGGATACTCCAAGCATCCATCATCATCTTCCTCATCTTTCCGATGCATGGCGACAGCCAGGAGATGCTCCGGAGGATTGGCACCCGACCTTTCCAAAATATTACTTTAGTCAGATTTATGTGGAAGAACCTTCCCTTTCCTTTGATGGAGATCTTGTAGTTGGTGTTATGTACGTGAGATAGATTGCCTTTTTTTTAATGGGTACGGTAAAACCGGTACGACTTAGCCATTTTCCTCCGATGCGAAGTTTATTGCTTTTTAATTTTTTTCCTGTTTGGAAAGTAGTAGCAATAGGGAATGTTTCCTCACCTGGTTGTCTGGTTGTAGTTCTCTCTCTTTTGCAGCTTTGTGTTTGTATTCTTTTTAGTTTAATTTTTTTTTTTGCGCGCGGGCTTTTTCCTTTTTTAAAGTGTTGGGTAGTAGCTAAGTGATCCCATCCCATAGCTTTAGAGCCTTTATTCCTTAAGCCTCAGATAACATACTTGCTTGCAAGAGACGAACTAGTCTCGTCCAGCCTTCCGGTCTGTCCTGGACCGAAGTAAAGGCTTCAAGTGGCCCTTAATAGGTTCCTGCCAAATAAAATGTGTAGCTGGCGCAAAACCCAAGACGCATGGTTACCTCACGGTAGGCGAATAAGGCAGCCGATATAAATTGTGATCCCAAGTCTTCCGTTTCTTCCCTCCAGACCCATCTTACGTAACATCATGGTTAGGGTACCGTAAAAACTTCCACGAGCCCATTTCGCCGGATTGGTATGGACTTGTGTGGATTGTTTTGGCCCTCAAGATTCTGAAAGATCTCCTCCAAATTAACTAGGCTAAATACGTAATTGGGATCCATTGTCCTTACCAAAACTTGTTGAGGGAATCCCACATATGTGTTAAAAATTTTGCACAAGGGCTTTCGGCGACATGCTTTGAGAATTATGTGCTATGGTACGGTACGGCGTTCGAGGCCCCACATAGTGCAAGTGTCAAATAATCGGTCAGGATGAAACCTGTTCCATCTTTTGATGTCTGTTCCAGAGCACCAATAAATGTCGTACAGTCAAACCCGTTTAAGATGGAGGTCCCCTACTATTGGCATTTGCCACCCATAGGTACTGGGGGTTTCAAGTTGCTTGGGTGCTACCCGTTGGCCACTGGGCGCAAGAAGGTTCACGTACCTGACGAATGATACAGAGAGTTACAGCCCATTCCTAGAGCCACCAATAGTGGTTTTTTTATTCGGCTGAACTATGTGGCGGTTAATTTGTCCACATTGTGGTCCGCTAAAGGGAAGAAGTAGCGCCCATTTCAAAGATCTGGATTCTGTTATTGGAACGTCGGTACTAGGGACTGCGTTTATATGTCCGTGAGCCGGGTTGCCCGATCTACGATACAATACACCATCACCATCTTAAAAAGATGTCTCACGATACGTTGTGTCTCTGGGTCCCTTAGCCATGGCAGTTTTTTTTAAAGCAAGGCATCCACGAGTAGGCGGTCCTTTTGTGTTGCGCCTCCTTCAGTTCATTCGGCAACAAGTTTGGCGCAGGCTCCCTCTCCTTCTTGGCTTGCCACCTATTTGAGGTTTCACCGCTGCGGCAACAATCGGCTTCCTCTACCTAGGGTCTCCCCAATGAACAAATATCTACATCCAAGAGGATAACTGGGTAGACTCGGAATCAATCCATTAATGGCCGGCTTTAATAAACGAACTCTGGACACAAGTCAAGAGTGTATTTCTAACCAGTGCGATAGGAAGCGTCCTGGGGTGCATCACTCCTGAAAAACTCCACTAAGTATTGACGGTTTCCTCTGTCCTCTCCTGACCGGGTTTGACTAGCGTGCCTATAGCGACAATACAATCAAAACTTATCCCAGTGTCAAAAAGATCAAGTAGTAGAGGTACCGTTTCAAAATTACAGTTTCCTCGAGTTACGAGATGGTACGTTGGTCCCCCTCAGTGTCTTGAGAGAATCACTGCGAACATTGACTCTACACCTTTCCGAGGCTGTATGCAAACATCCAATGCGGTTTGCTAAAAACCGATTTAGTTTGCCTGATCAGACGATTTCCTGGTGTAGGGGTCTACCTTGTTTTCCTTGACCTTGGATGGCCA
This sequence comes from Oreohelix idahoensis, assembly GCA_024509875.1. Classification (NCBI taxonomy): domain Eukaryota; kingdom Metazoa; phylum Mollusca; class Gastropoda; order Stylommatophora; family Oreohelicidae; genus Oreohelix; species Oreohelix idahoensis. The sequence continues at coordinate 147,985 of JAMPIV010008422.1, forward strand.
GTCGCTGCCACGTAGGCTTGTTGGGATTTGATCAGAATTGTTATGTTCGGGGGAATCGGGTTTTGACTAGAATTTCGATTTTTCCTGGGGAGGTTTTCTGGGTATTTATGTAATCTCTGTTGGTTTATAAATTGTTGAGAGGAATTAGGAAGAATAGGAGTGACTGTTTCTAGATTCTGTTTATCCGAGATGATGGCTTACATCTGTGGGGTTTCTACGGTTAGTAGTGCATGGTGAAGTTCGATCGTGACCATTGGCATCAGTTGCTATAGAGCTTCGGGCTTTATAATGAGTATGTGTCTTCCAAGCCCCACCTGACTTGCCCCCAGTTCCACGCCATAAAATTCTCACGTGTTCCATTCGTACAAAGTGGATATTTTATCTTGCATCCGCAGCAAGAATGCAAGTTCGAGGAGCATCCCCATCATATGATATGGACGTGAAGGTCAGATAATTCAATGCACTTAATCAGATAACCCGTGAGACGTGAAGAGAACTGGGGAAATGTTTTCCTAGTGCCGTCTCTTTTCGGCATGTATTCTTAGTGACATCAACTTGCAGAGAAACTTTCGGGCAGTCATCTCAAACTGCTGTAGTAAGGCCTTTTTCAACATGTCGTAATCATGTTGATTCGGTCCCAGCTTTGTGTACACGTCATAAGCATTGCCTTTCAGTGACGTTGAAAGTTTGAGCGCCCAGCGGGTACTCTCTAACCCATAAAGATTCGCGAGTCTCTCGAATTTTTCTAGGTAGCTGTCAATTTTTGATGTCGTTAGGGCTAGGAAAAAGATTCTAAAAGAACAACGACATAGCAGATTAATTGAGGCATGAATTGATTACTGGAGAGGTCTCCATGGATTGAGACTACAGGGGGCTAAGACGGTACTGTCTCCGTTAGTCGAAGAAGAGGCGCCCCGAGTCTCTAGAGCCTTAATCGCCAGTTGATGCTTGTATTTCCTTGTCCTGACTCTCCTCACTCTCTCTGCGAGTTTCCATCTCTGCTTCAATTTTCTTTTGTTCCAAAAGATGTTCTTCCGCTCCTTTCTTATCTGCCCTCATCTCCTGGGCTTCGCTCCTCTCTGTAGTCTTTCAATTTCTCTTCCTCTCCTCTTCAGCTTCGGCTCACAGTCTGTTGCATCCTTCCTCTCAGCTTTCGGCTCTCTCTGTTGCTCCGCGTACCGCGTCATATATTTTCCCATTTCCTGGTTAATAAACGCCGTTTGCAGCTTCTGCATCTAATCCTGCCTCTTTCGCTTCCAGCCTCAAGATGGACCTCATCTTTATCCTCTCTGCCATTGTTAAAGAATAAGATGAAGTATGCTTAGAGAACACTAAGAAGAAACGCGAAAAGGGAGGAAATCTCTAGAACCGCTACCGAGAAAAAAAAAACACAAGATACAAATTTACCTGTGTTACCTCCTACCTGTACTGTGCAAACTTATCGCTGCTATTATCTGGCAATTAAGGCTCTAAACGCAAGCGACTATGCCACTAAATGGTAAGTTACACTGGAAAAGAATCTACTATTTAAACATAACAGTCGAGAAAAATTTATATTAAAACAACTATTTAAAAGATAAAAAAAAATTTTCCCTACAATTTTTAATCTCTGACAACAAACTCGTCCCTAAAGTCCAATTATTGAGATGAGACGTTGTTAACTTAAATTTTTCCAAAATCAGAACAATCCGTTCTTTAGCTAAGCTCAACACTCTTTTTTAACTTCTAAAAACCTTAGTGACTGTAAAAACAATCACCCGCAATCCCAGCAACTTTTAATAAAGAAAGAAAATAAATTATAATTATCACCGCCAGAGGCTAATAAAAAGTGGCAATATTTTTGTTTATCTGTACTTTCTACTGCTGTGGAGAGAAAACAACCTGTAAATATGCTGTGTGGACAACCCAAATACTTAAAGATCGTTTGTCTAGGGGTGTAATTATTTATTTATTTCCCTAATTCACAAATATAAATCATTCACACTCTACCTAGTAGTAGACCCAAACTAAATCAGACTCAAAATATCTTTAACCCGGCTTATGCGATTGCCTCAAAATGTAGCTCAAGATCCCAGAACCAGCCCACAAATATGTTGTGCATCAAATGTTATCTCAAAATTAATCCCAAGACGAGCCAGCCAAATATGGTCGTAAATATTATTTTGAGAGAAAAGAGTCTGTAGAAATAGTGGTCCGGTTTACAGTGGAAAATGATGATGGAAAGCTCAGTGATAGAAAATGTAGAGATTTAATAGTTACTTCACAGCGTGCTGGAGGAGAGTAAAGACAGACTTATTTACGACAAATCGTGTCTCTCAATCTTCTCTTTCACTCTCCTGGTCAAACAATTATTTGCCAGTTTTCCAGACTCGCATCTGCGCGCACACCGATTTGGTGTTTTCAAACACACACACGACGTTGATACAAACTATATTAAACGAATAAGGGGAAAAGTTGGGCTTTGGGTATATCCAACACACAGAACTAAATGAGTTTAGGTGATTTTATTCACTTTAAACATCAATTACTAAAAATATCAGATATTACATAAATTATCATAAGTACACAAATGCAAATAACAAGTTTGGGAGGGGGTGAAGAAGATTGGTATCGACTAAGCCCTTCCCGCTCATTAGACAAAGACAAACCCAGTCCAGAGATAGATAATATCAGGAACACGGGTACGTTAACCTAACAGTAAAGTTAATTACTCTGAAAGAGGTGTTACCAAGTTAGGTATAAGTGATAGAAAAAAAAAACTGTTCTTCCCAGCTGTTCTTCCCTTTACGAAGCAAATGGAAAGGAGGTGGTTTTAAACAGAGTTAACAAATTATCAACTATCCCACTTAAAGGAACAATGTAGGGTATACAGAAAAGATATATGTTACCAGGTAAGCAAGTTAACAAAATGGTCACACAAAAGAATTAATTTCCTGACATTCATACACGCGCTAGCAAAGGCCTTCACTCATCTTGCTCTCACTTACCGATTGTGAAAAAATCTTGCACTCCATAGAATAACACAACAGCAGTTACACCTCAAACTAAATGTATGAGTGTTTGTTCAAGTTCTAGCCCCAGATTATCGGGTAGGCGGTCAGCACATAAAAGGATCCCGTAATCGCTGGAAAATGAATCTGTAGTTGTGTCTCTTTTCTTAATAACAGTTTCTATGGGAGGGCACGGTCTCTGATACCGGGGTGAGGATGGTGTGGTCTATTTGACTATGCCGCGGATCATAAAATTCTTACGCGTGCTGGTACACTTTATCCGTGAGGTATGGTTTAAGTCCAGTGAGAAAACTAGTCACATCACTGTTCAGGAAATTATGAATTATCTCTCTGTGTCAGTAAACTAACAAAGCCGGGCCAGTGTTCTTCTTCCCGTTACGACTTAAGTTGTTTGATGGTGCGTTAAATTTGTCTTTGGGTGTGCTTTCTTTGCTATAAGTTAGATAGCGGAATTCCAAACATAGAATCGCCTCAAAGATTAAAAATTTACACAGTCTCAACAAGTTCTGCGTCAGGGGAACTCTACACACTGTTTATGCTATGCTTTGCTTAGATTGATTTCTTTATTGCTTTCTTAATGCTGGGATCGCACAGTTTACGATCACTCTGTATGAAAGAAAAAAAGACATGTAATATACCGAAAACAAATAACCTTCTAAAGCGCGATGAATTTCCCGTTAAGCCTATAATACACTCGAGTATTTAATTATGTATTTAATAAACACTGCGCGAATTCTAGTGGTTAAATAACCCACATCTATAAAACTAGGACTTAACTGAATTTATTAATTATAAATTCCTTCGCGACTTTAAAAGTTAATTTAAGCATCTATTATCTTTTGAAATAATATAATAGATAGATCATTATATTTAAAAACTGGAACTCTTGAGATGGTTTAATTAAATAGATTTAAATTAACACAAAATCCCTTGAAATAGAATGACTAGACCACTGATCACTTTACACAATATATATTTTACCGCTTTGCACAGAATTAGAAATCACTGCAAATATAAATAAAATCCAGGGGAAAATCTATAACAAGATTTCAATAAAGCTAGTGCTTCTGTAAAGGTCTGGCCAGCGAGTGATAACGTGTCTAGTTCTTCATGGTCTATTTAGCTAAAATGGAATGTAAGTTGAGTGGGACATGATAAACTTGACAACTTATTTGATCTCACGAACTTTTGGGGATCTGACCGCCAAATCAAGAGAAGAAGCAGCCCCCTGGTCTTCGTATCCGCTCGCTGCTGCCCGTTTCGCTTTCCCCCGTTCGCTCGGTTCCTCGATTGACACCGAGACGCGAAATTAGCGGCAAGCAACTGCGTCTCGTATCAGGGAAAACTACTGTCTTTGATAAACGGCCCGAATAGATCACACCTAAAATTCCACGGTGCTGTCTTCTTTTGATCTCGTCGCAGTATCATACATGAGTCCCGATGGAATGCGTTACTGGACAAACGCAAAAGGTTACAACCAATATGTTCAGGGGTTTATACATGTTTATGAAAAGCCTAAAGACCCCTTTATAAAATCCATTCCACATATCATGGAAAAAATTAACTAGTCAAAACTAGACGTACACGTCACACAACTTACGAGGTGGTAAGAGAACATAGACTAGCTGCAACATGCAGGAATTATCAGTGAGTCGACATCTCCTTACAGTACGGAGTGTAAGTGCTGTTACAGAAACCCAGACAAGGTAAGTTCAGCTTTGTGTATAGATTTACCGGTTGCTAAACGCTGTGTAACACGGAATTCCAGCCCGAACACACTCTCCAAGACTGTATTCTGAATATGTTCACACAAGCTCAGCGCACATAGCAATAATATTCTCCCTAGATTTCCCTCAGTTAAAGGTCTATTATCAAATTACCAGTCCAAGGGAGGCAATTAAAACCATTGTATAGCTATCAGCACTAAAAACCCCAGAAACCGAAAACACAAACCGCGTACAAGAAGGAACATTACACAGTTTAATTTTTTGTTATATATTATTGAAGCCGTTCGGTATAGCATTTAACGCACCAGGAGTGTTACATCACCCCCCCCAGACAGCAGATGATGTGAAGCTTTCATGAAACCTTTTGCACAGTCCCCCAATATCCATAAATTTCATGTGATTTGAACATCTTTAATTGACAACGTGAACAACCTTTGACGAATACACTTATTTGCAAACGGTTTGCTAATGCTATCTCAGGAGGGACTACCAAAGGAAGTGAAATGGTACTCGCTTGCCAGGACTCTAGCAAATGTCTCATAGGGTTTGAAAAGCTATGACTTCCGGGGGGCATACTATTTCTCACGGCTGCATGTGGCCTGTTAAGAAGAACGTGGGAGAAAATAGTTGTTACAGCCAAAAGGCTCACGAACGAAGTAAAAGACGTGCGTTCCTTCCTATGTACTATGTGCATATTATTCAAGAATACTGTACAGAATTTCAACGGACTGACAGCACCTCTGGACTGACCTCACAAAGAAAGGTTGTCGGGGGCTGATAAGGTCAATGTGGGATCATACAGTGCGAACACGCGTATACAGCGCACTTTAAAAAGGACAGTTGTCTGCATACCCCAATTCTGAGGTTACCTGACCTCAAGAAACCTTTCGTATTACGGGTCGATGCGTCAGGTCAGGCGCATCTGGGTCAACACTGCTTCAAGCCGAGGAATCTCATTGAACCCGAATATAAGCTATTTCCAGTTGGGCTTACGGCAAGGTTATTTTTAGTCGGAAATTAAATAAAGCTGAACGGAAAACTACAGCGTGAGATATGAAAGAGAATGTCTTGCTCTGATTGACGGCATCAGACGCCATCATGAGTTTCTCTATGGGACATCTTTTTCACGGTGTGCAAAACTAGACCACGCTCCATTAGCTTTTCTTGGTGCAATAAAGAATATTAACGCGAGTGTCGTGCGTTGGGCCCTGCTTTTATGCGTTTATTCCTGTAAAGTGGGATACATTCCAGGAAAACAGAATGTAGGAGCTGACTTCTTGAGTAGAAACTGGACGACGTAGGAAGAGGACGAAATCGAAAATACTAATCATCCCAAAAGCTACCAGTCAGGGCAGCTTCAAATTGTCACAAATGAAATGAAAAACTTGAAAACGATTTTCCATGTCTCAAAAGTGGGGACGAGTGTGACGGACAACTCATGCTGTCCCTGAATCATGAATTTTAGATTGATGTGTAAGAATAAGAACGCTCTCATGATAACATCAGTACCCCTGAATTGTTAGAGGATGATACGTCCCTTGTATAACATCAGTATTGTTGGAACGTTTTCGTCAACGGGGAATTTTTTCACCACCTGGGCTCATTAAAAAAAGGCACAACAGAAACGTGGACTCATTAGCATGCAACTTTTCCACGTGGATTGTCAACACGTTTGCTAATTAAAATGTAGACCGTTTATTATGCGAGTAACCAGGAAATCGCATGGCTTTAGTAAAGGTTAAACCACCACGCCCCCCACTCCTATTTCTAGAGCGATTTCAAGCAAGCATTTCGCTACACCCTTTCTTTCGTCATGCCTTAAAGGCGTTGCCAGATCAAACGAAAGTAGCGACATAAAGATCTAAGGCACTGAGGGATCTCAGAGCAGACGAGAAGAAGCGTCTCGCCAGAATTTCACATCTCCGTGTCAACCAGAGAACCGCTCGAAAGTCTAAGACGAACGGGGAAAAGACGAGCGGACGCAGCAAACAGAAATACGGGAAAACAGGGGCGGCATCATCTCTCCTTGGTCTGGCGGCTTTAGAATCTCGAAAAGTCTCCTGAGTTCTAAAAAGGTGTGATGATTCTAAAACATGTCCCACCAATCTTACAATTCCACATTACTCTTATATATTTTAGAGAGAACCCTCTGAAAAATGCATTTTTATCATTCGTGCCTGAGATTTTTTAAAAAATACACTAGCGTATTGTTGAATCCTGCTAGATTTCATCTGAATCTGTCGGCTATATTGGAGTGATATTCTGTTCTGTGCAGACGGTATAATATATTTGTTAAAGTGATCAGTGGCCTAGTGCTTTCATTTTGGTTCATGGATTTTGTGTGTTAATTTAAAACTTATTTAAATAAACCCATTTTCAAAGTTCCAGTTGTAAACTAAAATGATATAGCAAATAAGTTAATTCCCAATACAGCTAGATAACAGATGCTTAAATTAATTTTTGAAGACGTTAACGGGTTTTATAACTACTTAATACAGTTTAGTTTTGTATATATAGATGTGTGTTTTAACTATTTAGTCTCGCGGGAGTTTTTCTTGAATTTATATAATTGAAGACGCGAGTGTATAAAATAGTTTTAACTGTAAATTTATCACGCGCCAGTATATAATTAATATTGGAAACTATGTTGTCATGTTTTTCTATCTCTTTCCTATAGAATGATCATACGACCTATGCGTTCCCAGCAAAGAATAAATTATATAGAGTCTTCCAGACTCAGTTCTTAAACCTCCAGAACATTTGATGAGACAGTTTAAATTTTAATCTTGTGGACGATCCTGTTGGGGGGGGGGGGGGGGGGATTCCGCTATCTAAATTTTACCAGAAAGAAAGCAACTCCAAGAATAATTTACAAACTCATCAATACAATTAAATCTATAAAATAAACTGGAGAAGAACACTGCCAGAGCAAATATTTGTTTTAGTTACTTGCTCCACGCTGCGAAAGAGCATAGAAATCTTTCTGAACACTGACTGTGCATAGTACTTCACTGGATTTTTAAAACCCTTGAAGTAAACCATACCCCACTGGTCAGTTGTTGTCATCTCGCTTGAGAAGTAATTTTACCACCAGCGGTGAAATCAAGAGACCACACCATTATCACCACCTGTATCTGTGACTGAGCCATCCCTTAGAAACTTTACATAAAAAACAAACAGAGAACACTAATGCTTCATCGTACAGCGATTTCGAGACTATTCGCTCCAAGCCAATCTCGATAATCTGGGGCTGGACTAGAAGAAACAGACATTTCCCAAATTGTCAAAGTGTTAAATGCTGTTGTAAAATTTTTCTATGGATTGCCAGATTTCAAGATCGGTAAGTGTGTGTGAGAGACTGAGTGTTGGCCATCACGAGCGTGCATGATGAGATGAGATTTAATTTTTTTCAACCATTTAATTTGCCTACCTGGTAAATAATTATTACTGTAATTCTTGTTTTATCTTTAAGTGGGAGGGAGTTCTTAACTTGGTTACTTACCACTTCCCTTACCTCTGCTTAGAAAGGGGGAAAAAGAACAAACATTTGAGAATAACAGGATTTTTCTGCTACTCATACCTAAGATTGTAACACCTCTTTTCTCAGAGTAATTAACTTTACTATTGGGTTACATTATCTATTTTTCTTGATAACTAACTGTCTTTAGACTAGGTTGGTTTCCTTTGTCTAGTACAAGCGGGAAGGGCATAGTTTATACCATTCTTCACCCCCCCGTTAGTTGTTTTTTTCTGTAATCTATGATTTTTGCCTGTAACATATGATAAATGTTGTGACTGATTTTACTGATAAATAAACACGTAAAACTTTTAGTACTGTGTTGGAAGACCCAAGACCAAATTACCCATATTTGTTTAACATAGTTTGTATTCACGTGACGTCCGTGTGTTTGAAGCACCAAATTGGTGTGAGCGCATGTGTGTTTGGAAACTGGCAAATAATTGTTAAGCCAGGAGAAGAGTAGGAGTAGATTGAGACCAAGAAGATTGTCGTAAACAGAGTCTGTCCTTTCTCTCCCCAGCACCCCTGTGAATCAACTATTTTACTCTCAAAACCGTTACTATTCAGAGCTTCACCATTCTACACTCTAAACGGGACCACTAGTTCTAAGAAATATCTCTCATAAAAAAAATTTACGACAATAAATGGGTCGCTCGCCCGGAATTTGAGTCGGATCTTTATTCTACACTCTGGGTCTAAGAAAACATAGATACGACAAATAAAGTCGTGAGAATTTGAGTCGGATCTTTAGTTGGGTCTCTTAGATAGAGTGTGAGTATTTGTCTTTGTGTGGGGTATAATAAAAATAATTACCCCCCTAGACAACGCCTTTTAGTATTTGGGTCGACCACACAACATATTTACAGGATTTGTTCTTTCCACAGCAGTAGAGAGTTAAAAAAAAAAAAAAAAATTTGTTACTTAAATTATTCTCTGGCAGAGAAAATTGAATTTTTAAAAATAAGATTTGCTGGGATCGCGTGATTGTTAAACAGTCACAAAGGTTTTTTGAAGTTACTAGAGTTGAGCTTAGCTAAAGACGGCTTGTTCTGATTTTTTAAAGTCAAATTAACAACGTCTCTTCTCATAAATTGACTTCAGGGACGGAGTTTTGTTGACGGAGAATTAAAATTTTAGGAAAACTTTTTTTCCCTTTAAATTGTTTATATAAATTTTTCTCCACTGTTAGTAACAGTAGATTTTTTTCCTAGTATTTAACTTACAATTTAACGTGGCATAGTCGGCTGCATTTAGAGTCTTAAGTGACAGAAAATAGCAGCGATAAGTTAACACATTACAAGGTAGGAGGTAACACAAGTAAATTTATACTTCGTGTTTTTTTCTCGTAGCGACTTTGAGTTTTTTTCCCTTCTTGTTTTCTTCTTACTATTCTCTAGTAGTAGAAGCATACAGTTCTTTGACATGGCAGAGAGAATAAAGATGAGATCCATGTTAAGGCTGGAGGCAAAGGAATCAGGATTAGAGGGTGAAGCCGCGAGCCTGTTTGTAAACACGGAACTTGAAATGTATGATGCGGCGCAAGGAAGAGCAGAAGCTGAGAGGAAGGAAGAGAAAGAGAGAGCAGAGAGGAAGGAAGCACAGGATAGGGCAGAGAAGAAAGAAGCAGAAGAACGTCAACTGGAACACAAGAAATTTGAGGCAGAGATGGAAGCCCGCAGGGAAAGAGAGAGAGAGAGAGAGAGAAACAGCACGAATTTGCGCTTAAGGCTTTAGAGAGTCGGGGTGCCTCTACTTCAAATAATGGAGAGCCGTCTTCACCCCAGTCTCAGTCAACGGATCTCTCCAGCACTCAATCTGCCCAATTAACTGCGATGTCTTTTACTTTAGAGTCCTTCCCTAGCCCCATGGGTGGGTTTGAAAAAAAATCGAAAAAAGGTGATTCGTCTTACGAGGACAAAAGACAAAGAAAGTAGTCTACGTTACGGCCACAAGGCCTTCGTCAGGAAAAGAAATTGAAGGCTAGATAGGAGACATAAGGACTTAAAGAAATATAAAAATAAAAAAAAATAAAAATAAAAATGAATATAAGTGAAACCTAGGTACTTCCCTGAAAGCGAAGCATGGCTGAAAAGGAAGTGACTTCTGACCCCGGATGTACACAATACATACTAAGAAACTAAAAACTAAAAAACGAAACTGAACAAAAAACTACCCAAATATAATAAAAGTGGGGACTGGAAATAGAAGAGGACAGAATAAGTAGGAGATAAATGAATATGAAATAAAAAATCAAAACAAATTAGAAAACGTGTACATCCATACATATTATGGAGGATGGCATAAAAATAGAAGAATAGGATAAGAGTGGAAAGAGTCCAAATAGAGCAAGAGAGGAAAGGGTGACCTCAGACAAAGGTGTGGAAAGTGTTGAGACCGGCTGGTTTTAGACACCCCATGCGGTGGATAAGACGGTTCTCAAGCTGTTCACGGCTGGCGGTGTCAGAGGAGCAGGATCGGATCGCAGTGACCTGGATGTCGATGGGACCATGGTGGTCAGGACTATTGAAGTGTGTGGCAACTGGTGTGGACTTTTGCTGAGAGATGTCATTTAAGTGCTGGCTGAATCTGTCCCCAAGTCGTTTGCCTGTTTGGCCAATATAGGTTTTGCAGCAACGTTTACATATGATCGTATAAATAACATTACGCGATTCACACGTGAAGCTACTAGTGATGGTGTACGTAGCCTTAGGAAAGGACACCTTCTGGGTTGAGATGACATACTTGCACGTGTTGCATCGTGTCCGACCACAGGGTAGTGTGCCAAAGTGAGTGGCATTCTCCTTTGGGAGACGGCTGTGAACAAGAAGATCCTTCAAGTTCTTGTCGCGTCTATATGCCACCAAACGTGCTTCCCCGAATACTGCTTGGGTCGCCCGCTCTGCTTGGAGGATAGGGAGGTGGAGGAAAAGGATCTGTTTGACAGCAGTGCTGTGAGGGTGATGGGTCAAGATTAATTTGACTCTATCTGAAGTGGATTTATAGTGAGGTATGAGGGCCTCCTGACGAGAGATGGGGAGCATACGTTGGAGAGCAGAGGTGAGAACATGTTCCGGATAAAGTCTGCTACGGAAGAAATCCAACATCTCATTTGGTTGGAAGTGGAAGTCATCGTCGTCTTGGCACAAACGGTGGAGACGGAGAAGTTGTGAAAAAGGAAAGGGAGTCACGACCGGCCCGAGGATGAGAAGAGGTATACAGGAGGTAGCTGTGGGCATCTGTCGGCTTGTAGTATACTGAGGTATTAAGGCCGGAGGGCGTGATAGAAATAGTAATGTCAAGGAAGTTGACAGATTCTGTGGAGACGAGGGAGGTGAACTTGATGGTGGGGTGAAAGTGGTTGACAAAGTCGATGAAGCGATATAAATCAGTCTCAGACATATCTGTGAGACCTATGCCATCATCGATATATCTGCGGTAAAACCCGGGGAAAGGACCGGAGTATTGTTGCCATATCTGATGCTCCATATGGCCCATGAACAGGCAGGCATAGCTAGAACCCATCTTCGTTCCCATGGCAACACCACTAATTTGGTAAAAAAAACTGACCATTGAATTCAAAGGAATTCAGTTGAAGGACTAGTTCAGCAAGACGGAGAAGAGTGACAGTGGATATAGAAGGGCAAGTGCGTTGGTCAAGAAAAAACCGAAGAGCTCGGAGACCCTAGCCCCAATGAGAAAATAGACACGTCTTCCTTGAAAAATTCGAGAGGCTCGCAAATCTGTATGCGTTAGAGAGTTTCCCGCTGGAGTCTTAAACTCTCCACCGCGTTGAAAGGTAATGCTATGACGTATATACAAAGCTGGGAGCAAACAAACATGATTACAACATGCTAAAGAAGGCCTGCTAGTGCGGTTTGAGATGACCGCCCGAAAATTTCTGCAAATGTTCAGAAACAGCCGGAAAGAGATCACGTGAAACATTTCCCCAATTCTCTTCACGTCTCAAGGGCTATTTGACTAAGTGCATTGAATTATCAGAATTACCTCTTACAATATGAGGGATTCTTGATACTTGTTCTTGTGGAACAGTTAAAGTCAACTTTGTCAAACGATAACCCGTAGATTTTTGGCCGAACAGGGCGCAGTCAGGCTTGAGGACATCCTCAATAAGGCAGAAACGCTATACCAATGCAATGGCCGAACTTCCAGCACTCAAAACGTAAACCCACAGATGTTTTCCATCAAAAGATTTTTATTTACATCAAAAATTCCATCATTTATCTCGAAAACAAAATCTAGAGCAGTCATCCTATTCCTCTAACTCCTCTCAGCATTATAACCAATGAGAAACTAATAACCAGAGACATCCCCAGGAAAATCGAAATTCTACAAAACCCCCATATCTTCCCCCAACCAACAATTCTGATCAACCCCCCAGGCCTACGTGGCAGCGCGGCCACCAAGGTCCACGAAAAGGGAAGACCCCTAAACAGGACCGTCTGATCAGGGCAAACAGACCGGTCCAAACCGCATCGGATGTTTGCATACAGCATCGCAAGGTAGAGTCAATGTCAGTGATTCTGAACGTGAAGGGGACAGACCCTCAACGCGAGGAACTGTAAGTTTTAACGGTCGATCTACTACTTGTCATTTTTGACACGGGATTAAGTTTTGATTGTATTGTCTGCTAGGCACCTAACAAACCCGGTCAGGAGAACAGAGTCAAAACCGTCAAACTTAGTGGAGTTTTTAAGAGTGATGCACCCAGGACGCTTTCTACCTTTGTAACTTCTAAAATTCTATTCAATGTCTATCGCACTGGTAGAAATACACTCTGATTTTGTCAGAGTTGTTATTAAAGCGACCCATTATGGATGATCCGATCTACCCAGTCATCCTGGGATTAGATACCGTGTTTATTGGGAGACCTAAGGACACCGTTGTGGCAGCGGTAACCAAAGAGGGCTACTAAACTAAGAAGGAGAGGGAGCCTGCGCCAAATTTCTTGCCGAATGAACTGAAGGAGGCGCAACAAAAGGACCCTACTCTGGAGCTCTGCTTTAGAAAACTGCCCATGGCCAAGAACCCCAAACACCACGGAGACATCTTTTCGAAGGATGGTGTCTCCTTAAATCGTAGAACGGGCGACCCTGATACAGGGAATAACCAGCTCCTAGTACCGACGCAGTACAGAAGCCAGATCTTAGAAATGGGGCACTCTCTTCCCTTTAGCGGACATATGGGACAAAACGCCACTATTCAGCGAATAAAACCCACTATTGGTGGCCGGAAATGAACTCTGCGATTATCAGGTATGTGTTCAGTCAAAACAATGTTCATGCAACAATAACAGGGCAATCCACATAGGACGTCAGTAAACTCACGACGTATAAAGTCAATGAGTCTTGAAACAGCCGTTGACGTTTTTCTTCATTATTTATTGTGGACGCCACAGTGACAAAATGGTTACGCAAATGTGTAGGCACATCAAACAGTCATTATCACAGCAACATTCAATACAGCAATAAACGGTAGACAGCATTACAATGATGAGTCAGATGCATGTTATATTTCATAGTGCTGTAAATGTAGTCAGGTGGAAAACTCCATCCTTTTCTATAACAGCCAGGAGATAACCAGATGTATAAATAATGTCCTCAAGAATATCCTCTAGATAATAAAGGTTTTCTAAACCTAGTTCATTTAACAAAGTAGCAAGTAATGGTCCTTGGTACATGCATCAACCGATGCAGTACAATGCAGCGACATGTGAGCTGGGAAAGAACATCTCGTGACGACGACTTTCGGAGACAGGCTATGAATCGAAATCGCTCACGACCCAAAATCGATAGAGTTAATGAAAAAGTCAATTTACCTTGCTTTCATGAAATACACAGAAATATCACGCCTCCCGACATGTGGGAAAACACTAGAGGTATTATCTCGACTAAACGAAATATCCATAAGAGGACTACACATCCCTGACAGAACAAAAAATAGCGGAGATCCCCTCTTCAACGAGGCATCTCTTTCGCCATTCCAAATCGCTCACTCCACTAGTGGTGGGCGGAAACCGATCGACAAACAACAAGACAAGTCATGCGCAGTCCAGCGCAAAAATGACCACAGCTCAAAAGTTAACTGCATTCGATACCAACGCGAGAAGACAAATGCTTACCGAGAAAAGTGACTATAAATTCAAGCAGTTGTTGCCCTTGCGTTATAAAACAGATATTGAAATAAAACGATGTTGCGAGAATTTATCACGCAACATATCACCACCTCCTCCCGATAAAAAAAAAATGTGGAACATATTTTTTTTTTTTAAATATCAAAGAGCAAGCGATAAGCGGCTCAAAACGCACGAATTATGCGCTGATAATTAACTAAATTGCCAAACAATAGGCTAATTATAGAGTGTCTGGTGAGGATATACCTCAACAGAAAAATAAATATGTCTCAAAAAATATTCACATCGGGGAGGTGTCACCAACACACATCACGTTAGCATGTACACAATATACGTATGCAAGTTACTATAATCATCATTAAACAGCATACTCTAATATTGTCTTTAAAAATGGATGTACAAATCTGATAGGAAAATTTAAATAGTACATTCTTTGACATGTAATGACATAAGTACATAGTAAAGTTAAACTACATGACGATCCAGGACATATGCTCTGGTATTCCGAGGGTAAGTACACAATCTAGAACTCGTAAGGTAAGTCCTCAGCTCAACAATGACATTCTGAGAAAGTACAAGCAATATAATGCTAATTAATAACTAATATGCTTCATAAGGTACAATACATTATTAATAATTGTGGCTGTTTAGTAAACTAACGGCCCTTATATTAACTACTCAGTCCTCCTCTATCATTTTAAAAAACGAACAGAAGAAGATGACAACAAAGCACGATAGTGTGTACATATAAAGTAAGTACAGATGTGCTAATCTATTGTAGAAATATAGGTGTGTTGTGACTCTGTAATATATGGAAATATAGGACAGAAGTATTAGTTGGAGTCATGTGGGCATCTAGACAAAATGTCAGCCATCACATTATCCGCACCACGGATAGCTCGTACCGTGAAGTGAAAAGGTTGAAGAGCTATAGCATATCGAGTGGATCTCGAACTCTTCAAATTCTTAGTCTGAATAGCTGTAAGAGCTTTCTGATCAGTCTCTAGAATGAAATGTGCGCCCAGGAGGAATCTTTGTAGCTTTAGAATTGACCAAACCATCGCTAACAACTCACGGTCTAAAACCGAGTAGTTCCTCTCTGCCGCATTTAGTTTTCTAGAAATGTACATAACAGGATGCAGAGTATTTGCATATTCTTGCATCAGTGCTGCTCCAATCCCAGTGGATGAAGCATCACTCCGAAGAACAAAAGTCCTATCAAGAGTAGGTAGGTAATCTTAAGATGGGAGGAGAAGAAAATATATTCTTGATTTGGTCTAGTGAAGATTGGCATTCTTCAGACCAACGGACCAGATTAGGCGAACCTTTCTTCAACAATGTTGAGAGAGAGGTGCCATGATCGAAGATAAATTTGGAATAAATCTCCCATAAAATTGAATTAAACCTAAGAGACTCCTAACTTGTTTCTTCGTTTTAGGAACAGAGATGTTCAGTATTTTGGAAGTATTGTGGTCTTCTGTCTTCAAGAGACCATGACCAACACGATGACCCAGGAAAGAGATTTCACCAAAACCAACAAAAGCTTTAGAAGGTTTTGCTGTCAAATTATTCTCACGTAGAGTGGACAGTAAGTCATATAACCCTAAATAGTGATCTTCCCAGGTATCACTGAAGAGACAGATGTCATCTAAGTATGCGATGACATCCGAACGATGTGACAGAATTCGACGCATCATGCGAACGAAAGTGGCAGGGGCGTTCATGAGACCAAAAGGCATAACATTCCATTGAAATAGACCCCTAGGTGTAGAAAAAAGCAGCAGTAAGAGGTTTGGCATGCTCTGCTAAAGGCACTTGCCAATAACCTTTAGACAAGTCAAGTTTAGTGAAGAATCTAGAATTAGAAAGTCTAATCAGTAGATCTTCTAACAAAGGCATCGGTTCAGCGTCGAACTTTGTGACCTGATTCAATTTGCGATAATCAACGCAAATTCGTATGTTCTTATCCTTCTTCCGGACAATAACCATGGAAGAAGAATATGGTGAAGTCGATGGTTCAATTATATTTAATTGAATCATTTCATCCAATTCCTTTTCCACTTGCGACTGAAAGTGTATAGGAATAGGATACGGCCTAACCCTAATTGGATTATTGTCGGTAAGAATTATGTCATGTTCTATGACATCTGTGTGTCCAGGAATGTCAGTGAGAACATCCTGAAATGTTTGTAACATCGACGAGACTTGTCGATGTTCGTCACCAGAAAGATTAGGAGAAACAGAAAACGTTTTTCCAAGATTCCGTGGAATGTAATGGAACCACTGGAAGGGGAAGGTTGACATCAGAGAAGGTAGCTTCCTCATCCTGAATGACAGACAGGGATGAATAATGACCGTGAGGTGCAGGAGCATCATCCGTTGCCTGGAAAATAGGCAGCAAATAGTCCGGACGTTCGTGAAATTCCGAAAGCATGTTTATGTGGAAAGTTTTATGCTTTCCATCAATATCGACCACATAGTCAACATCGGAAATCCGAGAGACTATTGCATACGGACCTTTCCATGCAATAAGAAGTCTATTTTCCCTACTGGGGAGTAGGACGAATGCTTTGTCACCTGGACAAAGTTGTCGTAGACATCTATTCTTGTTAGCAAACTGCCTTGCCTTCTCTTTAGCAATTTCTGATGAAGCAGTTGCTAGCTTACATGCCTCAATGATCTTTTGTCTAAGAGCAATGACATACTCATATGAGGATTGAGTTTCATCGCGCTAATATCATCGGCAGTGATGAGATCGTGTAATAAAGACATAGGGCCGCGTGGACGCGCGCCAAAGACAAGTTCGAAGGGAGAAAATCCTGTGTGTTCATTAGGGACTTCTCTATAGGCAAAGAGAGCCGCGGGTAAAACCCTGTCCCAATCTTGAGGATGATCTTCAGTTATCTTACCAAGCAAAGTCTTGAGCGTTCTATTCAGACGCTCAACTAACCCATTAGACATAGGATGGTAGATACTACTGAGAGATCGTTCAATATGTAAGGTAGACATTACCTGTGACATAGTGTCAGATATGAGTTGAGTGCCATGGTCTGACAATATTTCTCTGGGGAACCCCAAGCGAGAAAAAATCAACCAAAGAGCATCTGCGATATCTGTAGTAGATATGCTCTTAAGAGGAATAGCCTCTGGCCAACGTGTGCACATATCGACACATGTAAGGATAAACTGATGTCCTCTGGCCGACTTGACCTTAAAAGGGCCAATAATATCTATGGCCATTTTCTGAAACGGCCGAATAGGAATGTCAGCAGCCTGGATAGGCGCAGCATGTCGTGGTCCTCTAGATTTGACCTCCTGACATACCTTGCATGATCGGCAGTAAATACGAATGTCCTTATTGACAAAAGGCCAAAAGAAAGCCGCAAGGACTCTCGACTTCGTACGGGCAAAACCCATATGTCCAGCACATTGCGAGTCATGAGCATGTTGTAATATTTGGACTCTCATGCTCTTGGGAACAAGAATTTGCGAATGTGCCGACGTAGTCGAATCTTGTACCATACGTACAAGTACGCCGTTTCTCATTGCAATCCAAGATTTTCTATTTGTATCCTGATTCGGATCACCTTTCTTCGCAAGAACGAAGATTTTTTTAAAGAAGGATCTTCTTCTTGCAATTTTATGAAAGAGTCACGAGTAATTACTAAGTGACTATCTTGGCTATCAACTTCATTATCACTATTCAGTGAAGTTTCGGGTGTTTGTAGAGCTTGTGCTCTTGTAACTACTGCATTTGTAGCTTGCATGTTATTATCTTCCCAAGCAGCAATCTGCTGTGGGGTACACTCCCTAACTCCGTGAATACGACCAATAATAAGGTCCGCAATAGGATTAGGTAAGAGACAAGCATGCACATCTCCAGTAAAGAAAGGAGTGGCAATGCGAATTACAGCAGTAGGATATTTTTCTAGAGTGCCGCCAAATGTGACACATTTAATAACCCTTCCTGTAGCACAAGATGGATCTACAAGCGATTGTCTAACACCAATAGTGGTGCATCCGGAATCGAAAAGTAGTGAGACCGGAGTATCATTAACAAGACCCTTATGTAGAATTAAAGAACCCCTCCCGTCATGCGCAACAGCAGCAGGAAGAGCGGGAAGTGGGTGACCACAACTCAAAGTAGTTATGGTACCCGGTTCGAATAAAGTACTGCATTGGGGCATTTGTTTGCTCTCTCAAAGTCAAAAGCAGAACTAGTGACAGCGTCAAAGTTTTTACTATCAACAACATGATTACAGGCTCCCTCAGTTTCCTGTTGTACAGCATTAGCCTGCTGATATCTTTTTTTTTGTGTTGAGATCTACCCCGACTATTATTACCTCTGAAGTTATCAGAGTTATTATTATCTCTGCAGTTATTATTGTCTCTATTGTAATTGTTATACTGGTTCGAATTCCAGTTTCCACGATTACTATCATGTTCACATTGATGCGAACATCTATTTGTTTGGTTCTGAGGTCTTCGGCAGGAATAACCTCTATTACCATATCCTCTTTTGAAATGCTTATAATTATTAGGGTGATAGTAACGACCACTATCAGGTTGTCTCCAATTCTTCGAAGAAGAATCACCATGAAATGGTTTCCATGATTTTGACAGAAATTACCGCTGCCCTTTCTATCAAAATTTTGTTGGGATCTACGAGCAAAGTTTTGACCATACGGAGCTGCCGAAGCAACTGGTAAACCTTCTTTCACCTTAGAGTTACCCATGGTTATATGTGGGTGCGCAGTTACGTATTGGCAACAGAAATCTTCCATTTCTTTTATTGTTTTAGGTTTACGTTCATGAAGGAAAGCAAGGAAAGACTCATTGACAGACGACATGACTTTGTCTCTAAGTATTAAGTCCATAAGTCCTTCATAAGTTTTTTTCCGTCTTAGATAGTTCAACCCATCGTGAGAAAGTAATGCGTATTCTTGCAATAAACTCGGAGAATTCAACTCCATTTTCAGGTAACATGTTTTTAAATTGTAGACGATAGCCGTCTTCGTTAAGCTGATATTTCTTTAACAAAGCGGCCCTGACAACCTCATAATTGTTCTTGTCAGGTTCATCCACCATATTTAATATACTTAGAGCTTTACCTGTCAGTATCCCTGATAACTGATAAACATATTTTGCTTTGTCTATGTTATGAGCTGTACATGCTTGTTCAAATCTGTCCAGATAGAACATTATGTCATCACTGGAAGGACTAAATGTTGGTAACTTAATCTTAAAAGTATCATTATTAGCCTTCCCAGAAGATGAACCCTTGTTTGAATCATTACCATTACTCATGCTCGTCAATTTCAATTTCTCCAACTCTAAAGCTAAGAGTTTTTCTTCATGTTCCATTTTTGCTTTCCTCTCATCAGACTCTCTTTGTAACTTCCTTTCTTCAGCTTGAGCCTGCATTTGAAGTCTTTCATTTTCAGCTTCTTTTTCAAGTCTTTTTTTTTCAGCTTCTTTTTCAAGTCTTTTATTCTCAGCTTCTAGCTGTAGCTTTCTTTCCTCAGCTTCTGATTCCCTTTTTTGTTTTTTCCATTTCCATTTGGAATCTCTTTTCATCCACCTGCATCTGCAGTTTCTTTTGTTCAGCTTCCATATGCAGTTTCTTTTGTTCAGCTTCCATTGCTTTATCATATCGAGCAGTTGCAAATTCTTCTAACTTATCACCAGTCTTCCCAAGCAATTTACCCTGCTCAATAAAGTGCTCAAATGTAGACATGTTGTCTAACATATGAGTCCAAAACCTGAAATAATTAACTAATTTATTTCAAACCTAAGTGTAACAAGTCTTAATTAAGCACTTGTATATTCACATCACATTATATTATCCCAGTCTCTGTGGGAAACAAGTCTCCAATCAAAGAACTTGTATATGAAATATCAGCACTCAAATCTTGATCATAAGTGCACTTCTCATTCAATAGTGCACGACACTATTCATCATTCATTTATCATCAGTATAGTAGTAACAGTGCATTAGCATAGCCCATTAACTAATTACTATAACTGTAAACAATGACTATGTAAACACATGCAGAATGTAAACATTGAAAATGTAAACAATACAAACAATGTAAACAATAACAATGTAAACAATAACAAAGATCAGCAACAATACAAAAACTTTCGCAGAAATCAACTAAAAATAAAGCAGAAATTAATGAAATATCACAAAAAATGTGACGATATCTGCGATAGAATTAAACAAAATACATGACACCACAGTGTATAAACAAAAATGTTGTATGAAACTAAATTATAGACAAGAGTAGGCTAACAAATACAAACAAATCACAACAAAACTAAAGAATGTGAAATAATAACGAAAACAATATTAAAACATGTCATCACAGCTAACATAAATAGCAACAGAAGTCGCTTAGCAAATTCCAGTATCGGAAATTTGCAAACCCTACAGAAAACGCTCACAATAGACGACCTCTATGACGTGGCATAATCTAACGGAGACACCACCCAACCGAGAACCCGCTGAAATATAAACATATAAATATACAAATAACATATAGACATATAACATATAGAATGAGATGATACACAGAAGACTCAGCAGAAGTATAAGGGCACAGTTTACATACAAACAGGCCACTTAACTTAAAGGCTTCCAATCGTAGAACAGCAGAAAAACGGATGTCAATCAACGTCCTAAAGAGCGAAGCTCCAACGATGATGGCACATCTGAACTGCTTCCACTGCTAACACGATGGTACAAGAGCTTCTGAAATACTGTGTGTTGAGTTGTTTCGGCACTTGACCTTCTAATCCAAAAGTAAGTTGATGGAAATCGGTACTTGGCCTTCTTCAGAAAACAACCCGTTTCAACCGGCACTTGACCTTCTCAAAAAACGACAGCACTGGAACCTTGACAGCAGCAACTTGCTTGACTTGCGTAAAAGATAACAGCAGTCCGAGTTATCCGGCAACATGTAACAACGCCGGGTACTGTCAAATTCTTGTTTCCGTCAAAAAGTTGAAATTTTGACTTTTACCGGGCAACGCCGAGTACTTTGAAAATTTTGAAGATGTTGACTGTATTGAAGAATGTTAATTTCTTGAAGGATGCTGATGAATTCTTGTTGAAAATGAAGTGGGTAAGGGACCCCGTGTTTGCTAGTACCAGAATCAAACCAGCTTATGGCCACCAAATGATGCGTGATGCCATATGATGATGGATGGCATCCGCATGTCTGGTTTTGTGTAGTGTGTAGATGTGTTCAGTCAAAACAATGTTCATGCAACAATAACAGGGCAATCCACATAGGACGTCAGTAAACTCACGACGTATAAAGTCAATGAGTCTTGAAACAGCCGTTGACGTTTTTCTTCATTATTTATTGTGGACGCCACAGTGACAAAATGGTTACGCAAATGTGTAGGCACATCAAACAGTCATTATCACAGCAACATTCAATACAGCAATAAACGGTAGACAGCATTACAATGATGAGTCAGATGCATGTTATATTTCATAGTGCTGTAAATGTAGTCAGGTGAAAAACTCCATCCCTTTCTATAACAGCCAGGAGATAACCAGATGTATGAGATCAGTTCACTCTCCTTAGTTTGACTTCAGCAAGACAGACACGTCTGCCGAAGTATAAATAATGTCCTCAAGAATATCCTCTAGATAATAAAGGTTTTTCTAAACCTAGTTCATTTAACAAAGTAGCAAGTAATGGTCCTTGGTACATGCATCAACCGATGCAGTACAATGCAGCGACATGTGAGCTGGGAAAGAACATCTCGTGACGACGACTTTCGGAGACAGGCTATGAATCGAAATCGCTCACGACCCAAAATCGATAGAGTTAATGAAAAAGTCAATTTACCTTGCTTTCATGAAATACACAGAAATATCACGCCTCCCGACATGTGGGAAAACACTAGAGGTATTATCTCGAATAAACGAAATATCCATTAAGAGGACTACACATCCCTGACAGAACAAAATAGCGGAGATCCCCTCTTCAACGAGGCATCTCTTTCGCCATTCCAAATCGCTCACTCCCACTAGTGGTGGGCGGAAACCGATCGACAAACAACAAGACAAGTCATGCGCAGTCCAGCGCAAAAATGACCACAGCTCAAAAGTTAACTGCATTCGATACCAACGCGAGAAGTTTTGACGGATAATAGATCACAATTCCGTAGCCTGTTAATGGAGGAGATCTTTAAGATCTTGAGGGCCAAACATATCCACACAAGTCCCTACCATCCGGCCGGAAATGGGCTCGTGGAACGTTTTAACGGCAGCCTCACCATGATGTTACGTAAGCTGGGTCAGGAGAAACCGGAAGACTGGGATCTATATATATCTGCTGCCTTATTCGCCTACAGATAGGTCCCCCAAGCTTCTAAGGGATTCCCGCCTGCTACACTTTTATTTGGCAGACCTATTAAGGGGCCACTAGAAGCCTTACTTCGGTCCCTGACAGACCAAAAGGCTGACGAGACAGTCGTCTCTGCAAGCAAATATGTATCTGAGCTCAAGGAAAGGCTAAAGCTAGGATGGGATCTAGCTACAACCAACCTTAAGAAAGCCCGCGCTAAACATGCTAAAAGATACAATAAAGCTGCAAAAGAGAGGGAACTTCAACCAGGTGACAAAGTTTTGTTGCTACTTCCAACCGGAAGCAACAAACTTCGCATCGGATGGCAAGGGCCGTTTACCGTCCTTAAAAAGATCTCACGCACCAATTACAAGATCTCCATTAAAGAAAAGGAGAAGGTCTTTCACATAAATCTCCTTAAGAAATATTTGGAAAGACCAGTGCCATCCTCCGAGCATCTCCTGGCTGTCGCCATAGCAACGGAAGATGAGGAAGATGGTGATGGTTGCATGGAGTACCCATTGCAACCCACAGAATCCTTTAAAGATGTCAAGTTCGGCGACAATCTCTCACCAGAACAACAAACAGAAACCAGGGCGCTACTAAAACAGTACAGTGCAGTCTTAACGGACGTACCGGGTCGAACAAATCTCATCGAAGTTGATATGAAATTAACAAACGAGACCCCTGTTCGAACCAGAGTTTACCCCATTCCGTACGCAAAAGCTGATGCACTTCGCGGAGAAATAGACAAGCTGCAACAGGCAGGAATTATCAGTGAGTCGACATCTCCTTACAGTTCGAGTGTAGTGCTGTTGCAGAAGCCCAACAAGGAAGTTCAGCTGTGTATAGATTACCGGTTGCTAAACGCTGTAACGGAATTCCAGCCCGAACCTCTCCAGACTGTTTCTGAATTGTTCACCAAGCTCAGCAAAGCAAGAATGTTCTCCAAGATTTACCTCAGTAAAGGTTATTATCAAATACCAGTCAAGGAGGAAATTAAACCTTTGTTAGCTTTCAGCACTACTGAAGGACATTACACATTTAATGTGATGCCGTTCGGATTGCATAACGCACCAGGAGTGTTCACCAGGATGATGAGGAAGCTTTCAGAACCTTTGCACAGTCCCCATATCCATAATTTCATGGATGACATCTTAATTGCATCGAAAACCTATGACGAACATATTGCTACGGTTGCTATGCTCCTCAGGAGACTACAAGAAACTGGTCTCGCAGCCAGACCTAGCAAATGTCTCATAGGGTTTGAAAAGCTAGACTTCCGGGGGCATACTATTTCTCACGGCTGCATGTGGCCTGTTAAGAAGAACGTGGAGAAAATAGTTGCAGCCAAAAGGCCTCGAACGAAGAAAGACGTGCGTTCCTTCCTATCACTATGTGCATATTATCAGAAATACATCCAGAATTTCAATGGAATGACAGCACCTCTGACTGACCTCACAAAGAAAGGTTGTCCTGATAAGGTCATGTGGGATCAACAGTGCGAACACGCGTACAGCACTTTAAAAGGACAGTTGTCTGCATACCCCATTCTGAGGTTACCTGACCTCAAGAAACCTTTCGTATTACGGGTCGATGCGTCAGGTCAGGGCATTGGGTCAACACTGCTTCAAGCCGAGGACATTGACCCGAATATACTATTTCCAGTTGCTTACGGCAGTCGGAAATTAAATAAAGCTGAACGGAACTACAGCGTAGTTGAAAGAGAATGTCTTGCTCTGATTGACGGCATCAGACGCCATCATGAGTTTCTCTATGGGACATCTTTCACGGTGCAAACAGACCACGCTCCATTAGCTTTTCTTGGTGCCAATAAAGAATATAACGCAAGTATCATGCGTTGGGCCCTTCTTTTAAGCGTTTATTCCTTCAAAGTGGAATACATTCCAGGAAAACAGAATGTAGGAGCTGACGTCTTGAATAGAAACTGGACGACGTAGGAAGAGGACGAAATCGAAAATACCAATCATCCAAAAGCTACCGGTCAGGGCAGCTTCATTGTCACAAATGAAACATGAAAACGATTTTCCATGTCTCAAAAGTGGGGACGAGTGTGACGGACAACTCAGCTGTCCCTGAATTGTTTAGATGATGGTAAGAACGCTCTCATAACATCAGTACCCCTGAATTGTTAGAGGATGATACGTCCCTTGTATAACATCAGTATTGTTGGAACGTTTCGTCAACGGGGAATTTTCACCACCTGGGCTCATTAAAAAATGCACAACAGAAACGTGGACTCATTAGCATGCAACTTTTCCACGTGGATTGTCAACACGTTTGCTAATTAAAATGTAGACCGTTTATTATGCGAGTAACCAGGAGATCGCATGGCTTTAGTAGAGGTTAAACCACGCCCACTCCTATTTCTAGAGCGATTACAAGCAAGCATTTCGCTACACCTTTCTTTCGTCCTGCCTTAAAGGCGTTGCCAGAATCAAACGAAAGTAGCGACATAAGATCTAAGGCACTGAGGGATCTCAGAGCAGACGAAGAAGCGTCTCGCCAGAATTTCACATCTCCGTGTCAACCAGAGAACCGCTCGAAAGTCTAAGACGAACGGGGAAAGACGAGCGGACGCAGCGAACGGAAATACGGAAACCAGGGGCGGCATCTCTCCTTAGTCTGGCGGCTAGAATCTCGAAAAGTCTCCTGAGTTCTAAAAAGGTGTGAGATTCTAACATGTCCCACCAATCTTACATTCCACTTACTATATATATATAGAGAGACCTCTGAAAAATGCATTTTATCATTCGTGCCTGAGATTTAAAATACACTAGCGTATAGTTGAATCCTGCTAGATTTCATCTGAATCTGTCGGCTATATTGGAGTGATATTCTGTTCTGTGCAGACGGTATAATATATTTGTTAAAGTGATCAGTGGCCTAGTGCTTTCATTTTGGTTCACTGGATTTGTGTGTTAATTTAAACTTATTAAATAAACCCATTTCAAAGTTCCAGTTGTAAACTAAATGATATAGCTATAAGTTAATTCCCAATACAGCTAGATGCTTAAATTAATTTTTGAAGCCGTTAAGGGGTTTATAACTATTTAATACAGTTTAGTTTTGTATATATAGATGTGTGTTTTAACTATTAGACTCGCGGGGAGTTTTTCTTGAATTTATATAATTGAAGACGCGAGTGTATAAAATAGTTTTAACTGTAAATTTATCACGCGCCAGTATATAATTAATATTGGAAACTATGTTGTCATGTTTTTCTATCTTTTCCTATAGAATGATCATACGACCTATGCGTTCCCAGCAAAGAATAAATTATATAGAGTCTTCCAGACTCAGTTCTTAAACCTCCAGAACATTTGATGAGACAGTTAAATTTTAATCTTGTGACGATCCTGTTGGGATTCCGCTATCTAAATTTTACCAGAAAGAAAGCAACTCCAAGAATAATTTACAAACTCATCAATACAATTAAATCTATAAAATAAACTGGAGAAGAACACTGCCAGAGCAATATTTGTTTTAGTTACTGCTCCACTGCGAAAGAGCATAGAAATCTTCTGAACACTGACTGTGCATAGTACTTCACTGGATTTTAAAACCCTTGAAGTAAACCATACCCCACTGGTCAGTTGTTGTCATCTCGCTTGAGAAGTAATTTTACCACCAGCGGTGAAATCAAGAGACCACACCATTATCACCACCTGTATCTGTGACTGAGCCATCCCTTAGAAACTTTACATAAAAACAAACAGAGAACACTAATGCTTCATCGTACAGCGATTTCGAGACTATTCGCTCCAAGCCAATCTCGATAATCTGGGGCTGGACTAGAAGAAACAGACATTTCCCAAATTGTCAAAGTGTTAAATGCTGTTGTAAAATTTTTCTATGGATTGCCAGATTTCAAGATCGGTAAGTGTGTGTGAGAGACTGAGTGTTGGCCATCACGAGCGTGCATGAATGAGATGAGATTTAATTTTTTCAACCATTTAATTTGCCTACCTGGTAAATAATTATTACTGTAATTCTTGTTTTATCTTTAAGTGGGAGTTCTTAACTTGGTTACTTCCACTTCCCTTACCTCTGCTTAGAAAGGGGGAAAAAGAACAAACATTTGAGAATAACAGGATTTTTCTGCTACTCATACCTAAGATTGTAACACCTCTTTTCTCAGAGTAATTAACTTTACTATTGGGTTACATTATCTATTTTTCTTGATAACTAACTGTCTTTAGACTAGGTTGGTTTCCTTTGTCTAGTACAAGTGGGAAGGGCATAGTTTATGCCATTCTTCACCCCCCCGTTAGTTGTTTTTTTCTGTAATCTATGATTTTTGCCTGTAACATATGATAAATGTTGTGACTGATTTTACTGATAAATAAACACGTAAAACTTTTAGTACTGTGTTGGAAGACCCAAGACCAAATTACCCATATTTGTTTAACATAGTTTGTATTCACGTGACGTCCGTGTGTTTGAAGCACCAAATTGGTGTGAGCGCATGTGTGTTTGGAAACTGGCAAATAATTGTTAATCCAGGAGAAGAGTAGGAGTAGATTGAGACCAAGAAGATTGTCGTAAACAGAGTCTGTCCTTTCTCTCCCCAGCACCCTGTGAATCAACTATTTTACTCTCAAAACCTTACTATCACAGAGCCTTCACCATTCATTCTACACTCTAAACGGGACCACTAGTTCTAAGAAATATCTCTCATAAAAATTTACGACAATAAATGGGTCGCTCGCCCGGAATTTGAGTCGGATCTTTAGTCTGGGTCTAACTAGATAGAGTGTGAGTGATTTGTCTTTGTGTGGTAGGGTATAATAAAAATAATTACCCCCCTAGACAACGCCTTTTAGTATTTGGGTCGACCACACAACATATTTACAGGATTTGTTCTTTCCACAGCAGTAGAGAGTTAAAAAAAACAAAAAAAAACATTTGTTACTTAAATTATTCTCTGGCAGAGAAAATTGAATTTTTAAAAATAAGATTTGCTGGGATCGCGTGATTGTTAAACAGTCACAAAGATTTTTTGAAGTTACTAGAGTTGAGCTTAGCTAAAGACGGCTTGTTCTGATTTTTTTAAGTCAAATTAACAACGTCTCTTCTCATAAATTGACTTCAGGGACGGAGTTTTGTTGACGGAGAATTAAAATTTTAGGAAAACTTTTTTTCCCTTTAAATTGTTTATATAAATTTTTCTCCACTGTTAGTAACAGTAGATTTTTTTCCTAGTGTTTAACTTACAATTTAACGTGGCATAGTCGGCTGCATTTAGAGTCTTAAGTGACAGAAAATAGCAGCGATAAGTTAACACATTACAAGGTAGGAGGTAACACAAGTAAATTTATACTTCGTGTTTTTTTCTCGTAGCGACTTTGAGTTTTTTTCCCTTCTTGTTTTCTTCTTACTATTCTCTAGTAGTAGAAGCATACAGTTCTTTGACATGGCAGAGAGAATAAAGATGAGATCCATGTTAAGGCTGGAGGCAAAGGAATCAGGATTAGAGGGTGAAGCCGCGAGCCTGTTTGTAAACACGGAACTTGAAATGTATGATGCGGCGCAAGGAAGAGCAGAAGCTGAGAGGAAGGAAGAGAAAGAGAGAGCAGAGAGGAAGGAAGCACAGGATAGGGCAGAGAAGAAAGAAGCAGAAGAACGTCAACTGGAACACAAGAAAATTGAGGCAGAGATGGAAGCCCGCAGGGAAAGAGAGAGAGAGAGAGAGAGAGAGAAACAGCACGAATTTGCGCTTAAGGCTTTAGAGAGTCGGGGTGCCTCTACTTCAAATAATGGAGAGCCGTCTTCACCCCAGTCTCAGTCAACGGATCTCTCCAGCACTCAATCTGCCCAATTAACTGCGATGTCTTTTACTTTAGAGTCCTTCCCTAGCCCCATGGGTGGGTTTGAAAAAAAATCGAAAAAAGGTGATTCGTCTTACGAGGACAAAAGACAAAGAAAGTAGTCTACGTTACGGCCACAAGGCCTTCGTCAGGAAAAGAAATTGAAGGCTAGATAGGAGACATAAGGACTTAAAGAAATATAAAAATAAAAAAAAATAAAAATAAAAATGAATATAAGTGAAACCTAGGTACTTCCCTGAAAGCGAAGCATGGCTGAAAAGGAAGTGACTTCTGACCCCGGATGTACACAATACATACTAAGAAACTAAAAACTAAAAAACGAAACTGAACAAAAAACTACCCAAATATAATAAAAGTGGGGACTGGAAATAGAAGAGGACAGAATAAGTAGGAGATAAATGAATATGAAATAAAAAATCAAAACAAATTAGAAAACGTGTACATCCATACATATTATGGAGGATGGCATAAAAATAGAAGAATAGGATAAGAGTGGAAAGAGTCCAAATAGAGCAAGAGAGGAAAGGGTGACCTCAGACAAAGGTGTGGAAAGTGTTGAGACCGGCTGGTTTTAGACACCCCATGCGGTGGATAAGACGGTTCTCAAGCTGTTCACGGCTGGCGGTGTCAGAGGAGCAGGATCGGATCGCAGTGACCTGGATGTCGATGGGACCCTGGTGGTCAGGACTATTGAAGTGTGTGGCAACTGGTGTGGACTTTTGCTGAGAGATGTCATTTAAGTGCTGGCAGAATCTGTCCCCAAGTCGTTTGCCTGTTTGGCCAATATAGGTTTTGCAGCAACGTTTACATATGATCGTATAAATAACATTACGCGATTCACACGTGAAGCTACTAGTGATGGTGTACGTAGCCTTAGGAAAGGACACCTTCTGGGTTGAGATGACATACTTGCACGTGTTGCATCGTGTCCGACCACAGGGTAGTGTGCCAAAGTGAGTGGCATTCTCCTTTGGGAGACGGCTGTGAACAAGAAGATCCTTCAAGTTCTTGTCGCGTCTATATGCCACCAACGGTGCTTCACCGAATACTTCTTGGGTCGCAGGCTCTGCTTGGAGGATAGGGAGGTGGAGGAAAAGGATCTGTTTGACAGCAGTGCTGTGAGGGTGATGGGTCAAGATTAATTTGACTCTATCTGAAGTGGATTTATAGTGAGGTATGAGGGCCTCCTGACGAGAGATGGGGAACATACGTTGGAGAGCAGAGGTGAGAACATGTTCCGGATAAAGTCTGCTACGGAAGAAATCCAACATCTCATTTGGTTGGAAGTGGAAGTCATCGTCGTCTTGGCACAAACGGTGGAGACGGAGAAGTTGTGAAAAAGGAAGGGAGTCACGACAGGCCCGAGGATGAGAAGAGGTATACAGGAGGTAGCTGTGGGCATCTGTCGGCTTGTAGTATACTGAGGTATTAAGGCCGGAGGGCGTGATAGAAATAGTAATGTCAAGGAAGTTGACAGATTCTGTGGAGACGAGGGAGGTGAACTTGATGGTGGGGTGAAAGTGGTTGACAAAGTCGATGAAGCGATATAAATCAGTCTCAGACATATCTGTGAGACCTATGCCATCATCGATATATCTGCGGTAAAACCCGGGGAAAGGACCGGAGTATTGTTGCCATATCTGATGCTCCATATGGCCCATGAACAGGCAGGCATAGCTAGAACCCATCTTCGTTCCCATGGCAACACCACTAATTTGGTAAAAAAACTGACCATTGAATTCAAAGGAATTCAGTTGAAGGACTAGTTCAGCAAGACGGAGAAGAGTGACAGTGGATATAGAAGGGCAAGTGCGTTGGTCAAGAAAAAACCGAAGAGCTCGGAGACCCTAGCCCCAATGAGAAAATAGACACCTTCCTTGAAAAATTCGAGAGGCTCGCAAATCTGTATGGGTTAGAGAGTTCCCGCTGGAGTCTTAAACTCTCCACCGCGTTGAAAGGTAATGCGTATGACGTATATACAAAGCTGGGAACAAACAAACATGATTACAACATGCTAAAGAAGGCCTTGCTAGAGCGGTTTGAGATGACCGCCCGAAAATTTCTGCAAATGTTCAGAAACAGCCGGAAAGAGATCACGGAAACATTTCCCCAATTCTCTTCACGTCTCACGGGCTATTTGACAAAGTGCATTGAATTATCAGAATTACCTCTTACATATGAGGGACTTCTTGAACTTGTTCTTGTGGAACAGTTAAAGTCAACTTTGTCAAACGAAACCCGTAGATTTTTGGCCGAACAGGGCGCAGTCAGGCTTGAGGACATCCTCAATAAGGCAGAACGCTATACCAATGCAATGGCCGAACTTCCCAGCACTAAACGTAAACCCACAGATGAGCTATCTCGAAAACAAAATCTAGAGCAGTCATCCTATTCCTCTAACTCCTCTCAGCATTATAACCAACGAGAAACTAATAACCAGAGACATCCCCAGGAAAAATCGAAATTCTACAAAACCCCATATCCCCCAAACAACAATTCTGATCAACCCACCAAACCTACGTGGCAGCGCGGCCACCAAGGTCAAGGAAAAGGGAAGACCCCTAAACAGGAACGTCTGATCAGGGCAAACAGACCGGTCCAAACCGCATCGGATGTTTGCATACAGCATCGCAAGGTAGAGTCAATGTCAGTGATTCTCAACCTGAAGGGGACAGACCCTCAACGCGAGGAACTGTAATTTTGAACGGTACCTCTACTACTTGTCTTTTTGACACGGGATTAAGTTTTGATTGTATTGTTGCTAGGCACCTTAACAAACCCGGTCAGGAGACAGAGGAAACCGTCAAACTTAGTGGAGTTTTTAAGAGTGATGCACCCAGGACGCTTTCTATCGCACTGGTAGAAATACACTCTGATTTTGTCAGAGTTGTTATTAAAGCGGCCATTATGGATGATCCGATCTACCCAGTCATCCTGGGATGTAGATACGTGTTTATTGGGAGACCAAAGGAGCCGATTGTGGCAGCGGTAACCACAAGAGGGCAAACTAAGAAGGAGAGGGAGCCTGCGCCAAATTTCTTGCCGAATGAACTGAAGGAGGCGCAACAAAAGGACCCTACTCTGGAGCCCTGCTTTAGAAAACTGCCCATGGCTAAGGACCCCAAACACCACGGAGACATCTTTTCGAAGGATGGTGTATTAAATCGTAGAACGGGCGACCCTGATACAGGGAATAACCAGCTCCTAGTACCGACGCAGTACAGAAGCCAGATCTTAGAAATGGGGCACTCTCTTCCCTTTAGCGGACATATGGGACAAAACGCCACTATTCAGCGAATAAAAACCCACTATTGGTGGCCGGAAATGAACTCTGAGATTATCAGGTACGTGAAATCCTGCGCCCAGTGCCAACGTGTAACACTCAAGCACTTGACACCCATAGTACCAATGGGGCAAACGCCAATAGTAGGGACCCCATTTGAACGGGTTGCTGTCGACATCATTGGACCCTTGGAAAGGACCAAAAGAAGGAACAGGTTCATCCTGACCTTAGTCGACACTTGCACAATGTGGGCCGAAGCTATACCGCTAACATGCACGGATTCCAAGCATGTCGCAGAAGCCCTCCTGCAAATTTTTACACGGCTGGGATTCCCTCAACACGTTTTGACGGATAATAGATCACAATTCCGTAGCCTGTTAATGGAGGAGATCTTTAAGATCTTGAGGGCCAAACATATCCACACAAGTCCCTACCATCCGGCCGGAAATGGGCTCGTGGAACGTTTTAACGGCAGCCTCACCATGATGTTACGTAAGCTGGGTCAGGAGAAACCGGAAGACTGGGACCTATATATATCTGCTGCCTTATTCGCCTACAGATAGGTCCCCCAAGCGTCTACGGGATTCCCGCCTGCTACACTTTTATTTGGCAGACCTATTAAGGGGCCACTAGAAGCATTACTTCGGTCCCTGACAGACCAAAAGGCTGACGAGACAGTCGTCTCTGCAAGCAAATACGTATCTGAGCTCAAGGAAAGGCTAAAGCTAGGATGGGATCTAGCTACAACCAACCTTAAGAAAGCCCGCGCTAAACATGCTAAAAGATACAATAAAGCTGCAAAAGAGAGGGAACTTCAACCAGGTGACAAAGTTTTGTTGCTACTTCCAACCGGAAGCAACAAACTTCGCATCGGATGGCAAGGGCCGTTTACCGTCCTTAAAAAGATCTCACGCACCAATTACAAGATCTCCATTAAAGAAAAGGAGAAGGTCTTTCACATAAATCTCCTTAAGAAATATTTGGAAAGACCAGTGCCATCCTCCGAGCATCTCCTGGCTGTCGCCATAGCAACGGAAGATGAGGAAGATGGTGATGGTTGCATGGAGTACCCATTGCAACCCACAGAATCCTTTAAAGATGTCAAGTTCGGCGACAATCTCTCACCAGAACAACAAACAGAAACCAGGGCGCTACTAAAACAGTACAGTGCAGTCTTAACGGACGTACCGGGTCGAACAAATCTCATCGAAGTTGATATGAAATTAACAAACGAGACCCCTGTTCGAACCAGAGTTTACCCCATTCCGTACGCAAAAGCTGATGCACTTCGCGGAGAAATAGACAAGCTGCAACAGGCAGGAATTATCAGTGAGTCGACATCTCCTTACAGTTCGAGTGTAGTGCTGTTGCAGAAGCCCAACAAGGAAGTTCAGCTGTGTATAGATTACCGGTTGCTAAACGCTGTAACGGAATTCCAGCCCGAACCTCTCCAGACTGTTTCTGAATTGTTCACCAAGCTCAGCAAAGCAAGAATGTTCTCCAAGATTTACCTCAGTAAAGGTTATTATCAAATACCAGTCAAGGAGGAAATTAAACCTTTGTTAGCTTTCAGCACTACTGAAGGACATTACACATTTAATGTGATGCCGTTCGGATTGCATAACGCACCAGGAGTGTTCACCAGGATGATGAGGAAGCTTTCAGAACCTTTGCACAGTCCCCATATCCATAATTTCATGGATGACATCTTAATTGCATCGGAAACCTATGACGAACATATTGCTACGGTTGCTATGCTCCTCAGGAGACTACAAGAAACTGGTCTCGCAGCCAGACCTAGCAAATGTCTCATAGGGTTTGAAAAGCTAGACTTCCGGGGGCATACTATTTCTCACGGCTGCATGTGGCCTGTTAAGAAGAACGTGGAGAAAATAGTTGCAGCCAAAAGGCCTCGAACGAAGAAAGACGTGCGTTCCTTCCTATCACTATGTGCATATTATCAGAAATACATCCAGAATTTCAATGGACTGACAGCACCTCTGACTGACCTCACAAAGAAAGGTTGTCCTGATAAGGTCATGTGGGATCAACAGTGCGAACACGCGTACAGCACTTTAAAAGGACAGTTGTCTGCATACCCCATTCTGAGGTTACCTGACCTCAAGAAACCTTTCGTATTATGGGTCGATGCGTCAGGTCAGGGCATTGGGTCAACACTGCTTCAAGCCGAGGACATTGACCCGAATATGCTATTTCCAGTTGCTTACGGCAGTCGGAAATTAAATAAAGCTGAACGGAACTACAGCGTAGTTGAAAGAGAATGTCTTGCTCTGATTGACGGCATCAGACGCCATCATGAGTTTCTCTATGGGACATCTTTCACGGTGCAAACAGACCACGCTCCATTAGCTTTTCTTGGTGCCAATAAAGAATATAACGCAAGTATCATGCGTTGGGCCCTTCTTTTAAGCGTTTATTCCTTCAAAGTGGAATACATTCCAGGAAAACAGAATGTAGGAGCTGACTTCTTGAGTAGAAACTGGACGACGTAGGAAGAGGACGAAATCGAAAATACCAATCATCCAAAAGCTACCGGTCAGGGCAGCTTCATTGTCACAAATGAAACATGAAAACGATTTTCTATGTCTTAAAAGTGGGGACGAGTGTGACGGA
This sequence comes from Oreohelix idahoensis, assembly GCA_024509875.1. NCBI lineage: Eukaryota > Metazoa > Mollusca > Gastropoda > Stylommatophora > Oreohelicidae > Oreohelix > Oreohelix idahoensis. Next base: position 182,529 of record JAMPIV010008422.1, read on the forward strand.
CAACTCAGCTGTCCCTGAATTGTTTAGATGATGGTAAAAACCCTCTCATAACATCAGTACCCCTGAATTGTTAGAGGATGATACGTCCCTTGTATAACATCAGTATTGTTGGAACGTTTCGTCAACGGGGAATTTTCACCACCTGGGCTCATTAAAAAATGCACAACAGAAACGTGGACTCATTAGCATGCAACTTTTCCACGTGGATTGTCAACACGTTTGCTAATTAAAATGTAGACCGTTTATTATGCGAGTAACCAGGAGATCGCATGGCTTTAGTAGAGGTTAAACCACGCCCACTCCTATTTCTAGAGCGATTACAAGCAAGCATTTCGCTACAACTTTCTTTCGTCCTGCCTTAAAGGCGTTGCCAGAATCAAACGAAAGTAGCGACATAAGATCTAAGGCACTGAGGGATCTCAGAGCAGACGAAGAAGCGTCTCGCCAGAATTTCACATCTCCGTGTCAACCAGAGAACCACTCGACAGTCTAAGACGAACGGGGAAAGACGAGCGGACGCAGCGAATGGAAATACGGAAACCGGGGGCGGCATCTCTCCTTGGTCTGGCGGCTAGAATCTCGAAAAGTCTCCTGAGTTCTAAAAAGGTGTGAGATTCTAACATGTCCCACCAATCTTACATTCCACTTACTATATATAGAGAGACCTCTGAAAAATGCATTTTATCATTCGTGCCTGAGATTTAAAATACACTAGCGTATAGTTGAATCCTGCTAGATTTCATCTGAATCTGTCGGCTATATTGGAGTGATATTCTGTTCTGTGCAGACGGTATAATATATTTGTTAAAGTGATCAGTGGCCTAGTGCTTTCATTTTGGTTCACTGGATTTGTGTGTTAATTTAAACTTATTAAATAAACCCATTTCAAAGTTCCAGTTGTAAACTAAATGATATAGCTATAAGTTAATTCCCAATACAGCTAGATGCTTAAATTAATTTTTGAAGCCGTTAAGGGGTTTATAACTATTTAATACAGTTTAGTTTTGTATATATAGATGTGTGTTTTAACTATTAGACTCGCGGGGAGTTTTTCTTGAATTTATATAATTGAAGACGCGAGTGTATAAAATAGTTTTAACTGTAAATTTATCACGCGCCAGTATATAATTAATATTGGAAACTATGTTGTCATGTTTTTCTATCTTTTCCTATAGAATGATCATACGACCTATGCGTTCCCAGCAAAGAATAAATTATATAGAGTCTTCCAGACTCAGTTCTTAAACCTCCAGAACATTTGATGAGACAGTTTAAATTTTAATCTTGTGACGATCCTGTTGGGATTCCGCTATCTAAATTTTACCAGAAAGAAAGCAACTCCAAGAATAATTTACAAACTCATCAATACAATTAAATCTATAAAATAAACTGGAGAAGAACACTGCCAGAGCAATATTTGTTTTAGTTACTGCTCCACTGCGAAAGAGCATAGAAATCTTCTGAACACTGACTGTGCATAGTACTTCACTGGATTTTAAAACCCTTGAAGTAAACCATACCCCACTGGTCAGTTGTTGTCATCTCGCTTGAGAAGTAATTTTACCACCAGCGGTGAAATCAAGAGACCACACCATTATCACCACCTGTATCTGTGACTGAGCCATCCCTTAGAAACTTTACATAAAAACAAACAGAGAACACTAATGCTTCATCGTACAGCGATTTCGAGACTATTCGCTCCAAGCCAATCTCGATAATCTGGGGCTGGACTAGAAGAAACAGACATTTCCCAAATTGTCAAAGTGTTAAATGCTGTTGTAAAATTTTTCTATGGATTGCCAGATTTCAAGATCGGTAAGTGTGTGTGAGAGACTGAGTGTTGGCCATCACGAGCGTGCATGAATGAGATGAGATTTATTTTTTTCAACCATTTAATTTGCCTACCTGGTAAATAATTATTACTGTAATTCTTGTTTTATCTTTAAGTGGGAGTTCTTAACTTGGTTACTTCCACTTCCCTTACCTCTGCTTAGAAAGGGGGAAAAAGAACAAACATTTGAGAATAACAGGATTTTTCTGCTACTCATACCTAAGATTGTAACACCTCTTTTCTCAGAGTAATTAACTTTACTATTGGGTTACATTATCTATTTTTCTTGATAACTAACTGTCTTTAGACTAGGTTGGTTTCCTTTGTCTAGTACAAGTGGGAAGGGCATAGTTTATGCCATTCTTCCCCCCCCCCCCCCGGTTAGTTGTTTTTTTCTGTAATCTATGATTTTTGCCTGTAACATATGATAAATGTTGTGACTGATTTTACTGATAAATAAACACGTAAAACTTTTAGTACTGTGTTGGAAGACCCAAGACCAAATTACCCATATTTGTTTAACATAGTTTGTATTCACGTGACGTCCGTGTGTTTGAAGCACCAAATTGGTGTGAGCGCATGTGTGTTTGGAAACTGGCAAATAATTGTTAAGCCAGGAGAAGAGTAGGAGTAGATTGAGACCAAGAAGATTGTCGTAAACAGAGTCTGTCCTTTCTCTCCCCAGCACCCTGTGAATCAACTATTTTACTCTCAAAACCTTACTATCACAGAGCCTTCACCATTCATTCTACGCTCTAAACGGGACCACTAGTTCTAAGAAATATCTCTCATAAAAATTTACGACAGTATAATACTTCGGCCTTCATCTTTCTGCTTTGTCTTTGTGCGCCCTCAATTTTATCCTCAGTGACGTCAGGAGAAGGTGATGGGCTCCTATCTTTACTCTAACATCTTGTAGGCAATGTCTCCATTTTCTTTCTATGGTGAGGTGGTCTATCTGATTTTACGTGTGCCCATCTGGGGAGTTCCATGTAGTCTTGTGTATGTCTTTGTGTGGGAAGATAGTCTCTCCAATGACCAGATCATTTAAATCACGAAAGCTTACAAAAAGCTCTCCATCCTCATTTCTGTCTCCTTTTTTTTTTCTTAACCAGCGGCACTTGGGCTTTCAGCCCTTCAGCCCAATGGCATGTCATTGCGAGGCTGGGGAACCTGAGGACTTTCCTTCCAACCCGGTCAGGAGCTTCGCTCCTTCCCATCCACAGAGGGTTTATCACAGGAGCCGTTCAGGCTGTTCAGTCAAATTTCCGGCCGTAAACATTTCTTCAAACGCTGACGCCCGGGTTTGAACCATGAACACCTGGTCGCCAGTACAACGCCGAAGCCATTACACCAGCGCGGCTCCCATTTCTGTTTCCTATGCCATTCTTTCCCATGATTAGTTCCCAGTGTTTGTTGTCTACTCCTACTTTTGCATTTAAATCTCCCTTTACTGTCTTAATGTATCTCCTGTGTTTTATCCAGTGCTCCTTGGAGTTCATCATAGAAATCATGCTTCTTATCATCATCTGCATTGTTAGTAGGGGCATAACACCGAATAATGGTGATTTTCCTTCCCTTTCCCTGTAGTCTTGCTGTTATTATCCTGGGTTATATTGGTTTCCATTCTATTACAGCTTTTATGCCTTCCTAGGACATCATAATAGCAACCCCTTCTGTGTGTGCGTGGTCTTCATCCTCGTGTCCTGAATATATGATACTTTCCCCTGTATTCGTCATGAATTCACCAGTTCCATTTATTCTCGTTTCTGCTAGTCCTAAGAGTTTAATTTTGTATCGTCTCATCTCTCCAGCTACCAGTGATGTCCTTCCGGCTTCCAGCATTGTCCGAATGTTCCAGGTGCTTATTCCGGTTATTCCTTCGTCATTAGAAGAGGTGTCAGCAGCTTGACTTCCATTGACTGGCTTTCATCAGGTGTCTGCGTCATACGTCTCTCTTGCGAAGATTCTTCCTGGCTCTGACTTATGTTTCTTTCTTCAACTGTTTCCGTTTCTGTGACAATTTGGTTTTTTTTTTTACGGCAGGGTTGTCACCCCTGTTCCCAACCACCTTTAACCTGGAGGAAAGGATGTGCCAACTATGTCTGTCCTTTCCATTTGAATCTTCTCAGCTTGATTGTACCTACCAGGGGCAAAAGCTCCCGCTGATATAGCTCAAAATTTCCACAAGGCACTCAAGAGGACCCACCTCTACAAGGTTGTGCACCGTGGGTCGGAAACTCACGGTCACACAAAAATACTTTACTTCAAGCATATATATATATATATATTGTCATGGACAATTAGTAAACAAGCAGGGAAGGCACTAGAGGTCACAGAGATGTGGTTTTACAGAAGAATGTTAAAAATACCATGGACAGCCAAAAGGAGTAATGGGGATGCCCTAAAAAAGGCCTTAATGATCCTTAATGTCTGTTTCCAGTTGTCTTCTCCGTGTGTTTTATGATCTCACTCTACCTTTCTTAGCCTGTGGATTCCACAACACAGACTTCCTTGTAATGCTATCTGTAGGTTTTCTCAACGCCTGTCCTACCCAATGTAAATTAGAGATCAGTACATATCTCACTACTCTCCACAAGTCCTATCTCTCCCCATAATTTCATTTGGAACTCTGGTTTCTCTACTTTCACATTACCCATTCATATTCTATCTAAACTCAGACATTCTCTATTTCCCATACTCGCGACACATATGTAAGTTGAAATGTTTTTGTATCCGACATGGCTGACATAATACTGTAATATATTAGTGTTGTATTTGCAATCTAATTATATGTAGACTAGTGGTATAAACACGTACAAATACACACACACTGACCGCACTTAGCAATAGCGGGACCCAATTTTGACCCAGCTGATGATAGTCACCTGAACTTAAAATTATTTCAAATTATGTCCTGTAATATATCATATTACAACATTTTAAAAATATAACATTTTCTATTTCTATTAGCTATGTATTGACACAAAACATGTTTTAAAAAAGACAACTTTGCCTAGAAAGAAATATTTCTTGCTTTCTATTCCGCAAACACTTGGACGATTTTGTCCAAGTTTTACTTTGTCCCCTTTCACCTAATTTTATGCATAATACTCCATGTCTGTTGAGTCTATCTTGGAGCATGTTTAAATACGATTGGAGTAAGTTTAATTTAATTTGGAAAAGCTCACTTCCCGTAACGATAATTGTGGGCTTTCTTTTAAAAGTTGAGACAGAACACCTGATTTATTTTCTCTTATGCCAGCTCCACTGTCATTGGCCTGACCTTGGATATTCAATCAATCTATACTATTTAGCTCCCAAAGAATAGACTTACCATAATATTTTTTTCTCAAACCGGGACAATTTCGAGAGTGTGCTCGAAACAGAAAGTGAGCGCCTTCTATGCGATTTTAGAAAGAGAGAAGTATATTCAGCTAAGTACTTACGATTCAAAAAGGCTAAGTAATGGAGTGGTTAACAAAAAACAACAATTATGTAGTAATAATTTTTAATTACTCTTAACTGAACATAACTTATTATTAAAAAGTTATTAATATTTATTTCTAGCGTGAACTTTCTTTCAAAATTCTTTGTTATTTTTAATCGCGTCGAAAAAATCACTACAATTTAGTTTACAATTAACTTTGCAGCGCAATAAAGCTTTTACAGTTGATTCAGCCATTCTACCTCTTTCTTCAGACCATATGTTATTCATTATTGAGAATATCCTTTCAACAGGTGCAGATGTGCCTGGCAGGCTGAAAATGTATTCTATAATTTGGACAAGATTGGGCAATGAAATGTTCTTTTCTTTGAAATGACTAAATAGTTGTGTCCATTTTTCTTCGCAACTTGTATTTTTCCAAATATCATAGTTTGCAGGCCAAAAACCTTTTGCAATCACCACTTCATCAAACAGTTCATCCAAGTTTATTGCACTATTTGCAAGAGTTTCATTAATTTGTTCACCTGATGCTTCAATTTCAGACCATGTTAATTCATTGTTGTTTATCCAAATAAAAGATTCTGCTCCACCAAAACTGTTTTCCCATAGCTCAATGTAAGAAAGACATCGGTCATAAAATTTTGTAAACTATTGTAGGATTGTATTAATATTAATACTTCCATTATTTTCCAGTATTCTAAAAAAACATTTTTGCTTCTTGAGGTATAAATTTATTATCACGCCTTTCCTCAAGATTTTTTTTCAATTTTCTAAGTTCACTGACAATATCAGTTGCACTTGCTTCTGTACTTTCCATAATCAAGGTAGATTTGTTAAACAATGTGAGTTGCCCTTGCACAAACCACAATCATTATCAAAGAACTGTTTTATCAACACTGAACAGTGTTCTTGTGAAATAAAATATGATTTCAGTCCCTCATAGATTTCAAGTGATCATCGACAACACACAACAGAAATGGAATCCAGTGGACTCTGACTAAGCAGTTGGATGATCTGGATTTTTCTGATGACTTGGTTCTTCTGTCCCATAACCGTAATCAGATGCAGGACCAATTGAAAACACTCGATGAGAGGTCACAGCAATTGGGTCTGAAAATACACAGGGAAAAGATAAAAATAATGAGAATAAATGCAGGTAATGATAACAGGGTTGAACTTGAAGAAACACCAATACAAGATGTAGAATCATACACATATCTTGGCAGTAATATAGAAAAAGTTGGAGGGACAGACAGCGATATCAAAATAAGAATACAAAAGGCAAGAGGAGCTTTCATTGCATTGGGAATATATGGAGATCAAGAGAAATTGGATCCAACACGAAAATAAGAATCTTCAACTCAAATGTGAAGTCAGTCCTATTGTATGGCTCTGAGACATGAAGAACAACAAAGACAACAACCAAAAAGCTACAGACTTTCATAAATGTGTGCTTGCGTAGAATAGAGGGATTAAAATGGTATGACAAGGTTACCAACGTGGAACTGATGACAAGAACTAGACAAGTGCCAGTGGAACAAGAGATGAGAAGAAGACGATGGCGATGGATAGGACACACACTGAGGAAACCTGTTGATAGCATTACAAGGCAGTCCTTGTTCTGGAACCCCCAGGGCAAGAGAGGCAGAGGTAGACCAAGAAGCACATGGAGAAGAGAGCTGGAAACAGAGGTGAAAATGATGAGGAGAACGTGGAAAGAACTTGAGATGATGGCACGTGACAAGAGGACTTGGCATGTGTTTGTTGAAGGCCTATGCTCTTTTGGGAGTGGAAGGTTATGATGATAGATTTCAAGTATTCTGTCGATAGCTGGAAGTAGCGAAAGAAAACGGGTGTTGCCATGTTGAAGAACATTTTTATACTCGATATCTACAAATTCACAGAACTCTTTTAGTTGAGTTACTCGAACCGTATAAATGTGGAAATATTTATAAATTTTGACCACTAAAGCTTCTATTTCAATAGGTAGAACATCAACTGCAGTTTGTAGACAGTTGTGAACGATGTGAGCACCGCAACCAATGCCCACAATATTTCGTCCTAGTTCCTTCTTCACTCGACTGTAAATATTGTTTTCTCCTCTCCGTTTTACACCTCCAAAATTGGTATTGCAGTTATCTCCACAAAATCCAATAATTTTTTTGGTTATATTATGGTTTTTGATAACTGACATTAAATAGTTTGTCAATATTTCTGCAGTTTCACCGGGAACTGTTTGAAAGTCTAAAAGTTTAACTTTTATTCCACAATCTGGTACAAAATACCGCACAACACATGGCACAGTTTTAATTTCTTTCCTGTTGGAAGCATCAATTGATATTGTCACAAAATTTGTTTTTGTTTAAATCTTCACAAAGTTGCTGAAACAACAGTGGCTCAATCACATTAACACTAACAGCTTCACATTTTGTTCTGGCTAGTCTAAACTTTGTTTAAAAAAACTTTGATATCAATTTAGATGAACAATCGGCAGACTTGAAGCTGAGATTGTGAATAGCAACATGAAATGCAAAAGTTGCTTCTTTAGCAGCTATTAAAAAAATTCGTTGTCACATGGATCGGCACTTTTAAAATATGACAATATTTTTGAGAAGTTCCTGCCGCACATTTCAAGTGATTTTTGATGTCAGAACGCCCACCACGAGCCACCGAAAATTCTGAAGAACACTGCTCGCATTTCACTTTGCCAATATGACCACAAACTTTTTTCAAAAACGGATAATCCTTTCTTAATTCATCCGTAAATACACAGTTTCTTGTTGGCATTTTGGGGGTTAAATTAATTTAATGTACAGTACAAAATAATCGCAAACAACACGCCGAAAAACAAACACCGACTCGAGTAAATTACCTACGCAATCTGACAGAACTCAACTAAGATTGCGCATGCGCGGTGGCTGCGCAACTGACTTGCGACGCTGTGTATTAGGCCAGTGTTAAAGTCGGGTTTTCGTGTTGCCCAACTGCCATTATCCGAGGCTGATCTTTTTTACTTCGTGTATATTCGGCCCGCCGCAGGCGACCTTTGTCTTTATTGACTGTGTGTGGTGTACCACTATGAGTGGGGACCTCCCAGTACCAAAGACTGCTGTGCCCGTCACAGATTTTGCTCCTTTCCTCAGACCCACGGGTCCTGAGAGTTCCTCTATAAATGCCTTTGTGCAGATGAGGAAGGACATCCCTCGAAACCTTCGGGTATATGAGGCTCTGTCCATTTTGGCTGGAAAGACGTCTCGATGGTTCGGAGGTTTTATAGCGAATATGAGTACACATGAGGGCAAGTTCGGGCACAATGGGCTAATCACCTGTTTGCCAAGTCACTTCGATTACATGTCCTGCCCATGGGCCTTGTGCACTTGGGTCCCCTCTACACTTCGTTTCACGGGGTAGAAGAGGGTACGATTATGAGATGAGATGAGATGAGAGATGAGTATATTCGGCACTTTTTAATTTATAACCGGGACAAAATGACAAACTGGCCGGGACGCCGGGACCATACCTTCAAAACGGGACAGTCCCGGTCAAACCGGGACGTATGGTAAGCCTACCAAAGAAGCATTGACCTTCAACAAATACTTGCCCCTGAACTACTTTCAAGTGCCGTCTGTTTAAGTTCTTTCCACGTCTTCCTAATCACTTTCACGGTTGGTCTCCAGTTCTCGTCTCCATGTGTTTTTGGTATACCCTGCCCTTCTTGTACTGGGGATCCCAGAACAAGTACTACCTTGTAATGCTATGAACAGGTTTTCCTAAATGTGTGTCCTTGTTGAAGGTTGCTTTATTGAAGACTTTGTTGAAGGGGGGAGACTGTTACTTTCATTGGCCAGTGCATCGCTTCGTTCATTTATTCTTTGTTGTGCCTTGATGGTATAATACGCGAAGGTGGGTTTAGAATCTTGTGAATATCATAATTGTTGAATTTGTAAACTTCAATGAACGTGGTAAGTCCTTTAACGAGTCCATACAGTTTAATGCACATCTTTACGCATAAAAAAACAATCCACATATGTTTGATCATGAAATATTATATATAAAATTTGAATCCTATATTGAATCAGCCATCTGTGCTTGTCAGTCCTTGTCCCGTAATTTGAATTACTATAGGCAGAACGTCATAACTATATGTACGCGTGGTTGGTGATCCCAACGGCCGACAGTGAGATTATGCGTCTGGCAAAATATACTTAATAAGGACTGTTAATTCATCCCGACTTAGGTTTAGTCAATTACTAACCTGAAACATTTCATCTCTCTTCATAGTAACAGTGAACTGACCCATGTCCATACTTAAATACAATATAACTGTGTGGCACTCCATGCCCTACACTATAAGAATACAAGGACACGTCTTTTCAGTTCGACGGTCATGCAAGAAAGGGTCCCGTCTCTTGGTCACGGTGCGTGACCTACCAACGCTCACACGTCATAATTCTATCGTGTGTATAGCGTTCAATAGCCTAATAATACTTTACATTATATTAAATGCTGCAATCCCCAAAACTGCACGCTCTAGCAGACGGCGTCTATAAAAATACCGTAACAGTCCTATCCATTGCCAGACTAAGTCCTGCTGGTGTGTGTGTCTGTATTCACAACAGTATTCAGTTGTAAATACTGTACAACATCAATACATTACAATATGCGAAGAATATTAGCCGTGCCTGATAACAGAAACATTTGAAGGTCAAATGTTGTGAACATACAGTACATGTATGCGCCGAAACACAATGATTGCCATGAACAATGTCTCCTTTTTAAATTACAGTCAAAATTATGCAGATCGAAACCACAACATGAATAATATCCCTTTAATAAATATAATTGATTATCCCACTTTGGATGACAGGATTACACCCCTTTCTTCCGAATATTTTAATTAAATAAATTTACTAAATTATCTTGAAATAGACCAAATCTACAATAATACTTACTGTAAGAACGTATAGTTTAATACGTTCTGCAATTACTAAAGAGCAAATGTAGTTTTCAAATCTTGTTTTTTATTAATTTTATAAATTAATTTAATTATTATAAGATTTAAAAGCTATTCTGATATCTAACATCAGCGCAGGACATTTTGCAATTTTCCTTCACCTGCAGTTCACATGTTAATATAGTAAAAATAGTGCATATTACTATTTTTATACAATTTTTGACGGCACATATGTGCCCTAAATCAGTAAAATTCATGGGTACAAAGTTACCACAAACACTTCTATCTTCACGGTAGATTTGAAACTCCCATATAAATTGTTATCGTAAAATTGTTGCCAAATCACAACAAATTATGACGGTAAATAGGTTATCGCTGTATTAAAATACGTTGAGTGTCGTAAAAGATAAAATGAAATTTAAAAGTGTCTTGTGATTCGAAAAGTGTTTATTCATTGTCAAGGATGCTCTAACTATGGAAAGTAAGAATTTCATTACTACTGTAGACTTAGGGATGGATGCCCTAGAAGGTGGAAACCTGCATCGGGCAGGTACTTTACTTCTGTTGGTATCAGGATCTCAAGCTGTGGCGAAGGCGTCGTCCTCTTTTTTATCAAGTGTATTCGTGGGCCCTGGCGGGCTACCGACAAACGGGTTAGCTTCGTTGTACCGGTTCGAAAACCCAGTGACCTGGTACTTCAAACATACCATGGACGCCCGCGCCAAGCATTATTATAAGCTGCCTAGCTAAACCCTACAACTGGCCAACCCCGAACTGACTATCACAGTAGAACATTTAGAAAATAAAAGATCAAAACTAACTCTTCACTGGCTTCCACCTACGATAAAAAAGAAGCCGTGGTAACCATTTCGGCTAAAATCAAGGGCGATCCAGAGGCGGAAGTTTTCAATATCCGCAATGCGCCTTACAAATGGGGTCTACTCTGTAGAGCCACGATAGAGATGCCACACTATTTACAGCTCCGAATAACAGGAGCACAAAAACAGAAGGTCCTGGTTACAGTGCCAGGGCGGAAAACGGTATGCCCTCATTGCGGTAAGGGCACTCACTGGGCCAATAGATGCAATAAAAAGCCAGCCAGAGAAGCAATCGCTCCGCTGACAAGATTCCCCCCCCCCCCCCCCCAAAAAAGGCACACCAGAAGCACCGGCCGTAACACCCAGGCCCGTACAGCCACAAATTGCAGACGACGGTTTTCAAGTGGTGACATACTGGAACAATAGGAAACGACAATACTCATCCCAAACGAAGCTACAACAACAAGAGCCAACACTGAGGCACCAGGAAAAACAAAATCACTGATGAAACTACCACCAACATATTATCCACATTAACACACGAGGAAATGAACAGCAGCAATAAACACCAGAAGAAGAAAGTTCACGTCAGACACCCCCGCCCCCCCCCCCCCCCCCCTAATGGTGATTTCCCCTTACCCAGACTGAGTTACATCGACTAAATTGATATGAAGGTATCCAGGTGAAAACTGCTGCACAGCAATCTCTTTGTGGGACAACAAGCAAAATAGAATGCCAAGCCAAACTACTGAAGTAACCATTACAAAACAGCCAATATTAGGATGGGGTTGATTACATTAATAATAACGATTTAGTTACACTTTTATAGAATTTATTCATTGTTACACGGTTAAAAATGGCAGATGAACTTTTGATAATTAGTATAAATGTTAGCGGCCTTCGCTCAAAACTACATCACATCATACCACTTATACATAAACACAAGCCAGAATTTATATTTTTGCAGGAAACAAACATACATGTTAAGGTGGGGTTATGAGTAGAGGAGTTGGTTGAGAGAACGAGTGTTAGTATTGTCATTTGAATGACTGAATGTCCAACAACATATATGTGTCAACCTTGAATAAAGTTAACGACTATTCTCGTGGCTGGGTCCACATGTAAGTACATTTTAATGACGGACATCATATGACATGGCAGTAATTCAATACATACATCAAGGCAGTCTCCTACAGTCAATAATGCATCGTCGCATGACAGCCTATGTACTCGCAATGCCGTAATGACGGAACATCGGTGTAGTGACAACTGACAGCTGGCGATGAAAATATTTATAATAGTACTCCCTGAATGTCTTTCTTCATAAGGAAATTACTCATCAATATCGGATGCTCAAACACCGCATCAGTAGAAATTTTAAAGAGGGCGAACCTTCGTGTTAATTATTTAGCCACGTAGGAAGACTGTAAAAATGCAATAACTATGGGAGCAGTAATAATCCACGTCTTGCTTGAAAGGGTTTAAATGACGAAAGGTCAAGAAGGACCGTTGCATGCATAGTGCGGCGCCTTACTACGTCATCCTGTTGTGGTGGGTTTGGTGTTATTGCTGTTATGTATTATTATATGTCATCAGAGTGAGGTCAAGCTATGTAAATCCCTGAGTCTAATGGTTGAGTGGTGATGACTTCTCAGGGTATCTATCTGCTACAACCAGGTGATCTCACTCTGAGGTTATTTTAATTCAGTATATTAAATGACTTGATGTCTAGGGTAATGCGGGTGTATACTGTGTTGTACAAATAAACATACATATAACTGAATACTATCAAATAGACACAACTGGGTACTACAACCACGAACAAACTACAATTCTATATGATATACGCAATATATACATTAGACTGTGGCAGAATTTTTTGGTAATACGGAAACATATAATTTATTTTATACAATTTATTAATGTATCCTGACCCTACATTTCTGAGTCAGTGACACCCAAACAACAAAATGAATTGGATTGGTAAATATAATACATAAGATCAAATGACACAATGTCATGGCACTTTACTATCGTCTTGTAGTGGTTAAAAGTTTGCTGCCAATCTTCCCCACTTTCTGTGTGATTCGTGGTAGAGAGCGTTGTACCAGCAAAAATTACAGCTTCTCTCGCCAAGATAAATACACCAGAGTTCTGGCACTAGTACAGTACCAGAACAAAAACCCCGAAACAAGGTTATGATTCTTTATAACACATCTATATTATTCCACAAGTAATACATAGTACATTTCAAATAAAAGAAAAGGGTCAGATCTACTTGACAACCCATTACAACCATTATATTTTGATGTGACAATTTGTACCAGTGTCCTTATTACTCTCCCCTAATGGCTTCAACGCCTCTGCCATTATAAAAAGTGATCTTCTTTCATATAATGTGGGTTAGACTTCCCACTGGTAACTTTGGAAATCTTTTTTAGTTATACAACTCATGTAAATTTTATTGCGTTTGAGCAACACCACAGGCCCTGCATAAGTCTGCTAGGGACCTGTTCTTAGTCGTAAAACATTCCCAAGAAAGCAGTATCTCACACATCAAATATTGATAAAAATATTAATAAATTCTTTTCTTACCATAATTCAATGAAATAAACCCAAGCAAACGTTGACTGGCAATAGAAATACACTGGCTTAAGTTCAGCTTTGCCCCTGTCCAGCCTACTAGATTTTATTTCACACCTAATATTTGCTGTTCTCAACGCAGCTTGCTTATACAAAGTTTCTGATCAAATGGCCACAAGCCGTGGACTTTTTTGACAATATCAGATGGACTGACCAATGAAATCCGGTTTCTAACAACTTGCTTTGAATTTGGAAAAAAAAACAAAATCCCAAACAAGCTATGTGTTTATTAGTCCGTTGGTCAGTCCGCCTTTGCTACCACAATGTAAAACTATGTATCAGTTTTGTGCTAAAATAGTCAATGCACCTCTCCCTTTCCCCTAGTACTAACAAATTGTAGCATAGTGATTTGCTGGAGAGGTTATGATGGTAAATGATACAAAGGATAGTGATATGAGTAAATATCATATCATGTTTTGTATTCGATCACTTCCTGATATATATTGTTTACACACGGTATCCCATGGTTGCAGGAAGTGACGTCTTGACTCCTGCTTTGAATTGACAGCAGACGTCAGTTTTGATTTGGGACAAGCTAGCATCTCTAACCGGCAGTCTGCTTGTGTCGTTTGACCAGTATGCAGTATGCAAGGAATGTGTCCAGTAGGACCTGCCTTTAAAATGTGTTAATTGCCTTTGGGCATCTTTATATTTCACCTGCAAGATCGATTACCATCACTGCCTTATGCTTTCATCTAACAGTATAATGTCAGATTAGTCTTAGCAGTGTGTATGGAATTCTTGGGCACGTAAGTTGACTGTTCCATTAAAACTGAGAGTATCAGAATCAAGGACAGTAGAGACATGTGCTAGTAAAAGCTACGATGTCATATCATACTCAAATGGAGTAATGTGTTAATAAATATTTGTGAATCGTGCCAAGAAGTTAGGCCTTGTTGCTGAGTACCTGAGGTGCGGGCCAGGGAGTGTTGTGTGTGACTGGCCATATCTTAAATATATAATATAATTCCTGAAACTGGGAATATGCAAGGAGAACACTGGAGGGTATTCAGCAGGCCACTGTAATAAGGAGTGTCAAGCCTGAAGTCTAATGCACTCTTACCACAGGACGTCGGGAGGACGGTTCCTGAAAAAATATAAACATTCTTAAAATTACCCGTACCAGTTTTCTGGGGGCCAAAGCCATTGGATGCCTTACAAGCCTAAGAGCGGCCTAACGAATCTAGGACTATTTTTTCAAAATGGCGGCACACATCGTCTGCCAAAAGTTTTTCTGAATGGAAGGGATTTCCATCATCATGAATGTGCCTCAAGTTGTCACTAAGTTATAAAAGTGACCTATTATTACATAGAAGTCATAGGAACTGACTATCTTCATTCAAGAGCAAGTATTTTATCAAAAATCATGGACCATATCGATGTCCTTCGATGTCAGCATGAAGCAATTCTAAGCCTAACCAGATACTAGGCTACAATCATCACTACATCCTTTGCTTGTCGAAGTCTCAAGAGGGATTGTTTTCTTGGCAACAGATAAGTCTATTTATTGTTACATACAGCTTGGCTGTGAATATAATCTGTTTGCCTGATATCTGACTTCACCATATGTGTTTTTCATTACGTGTTTTTTGGTTTTGTAACTAGCGGGTTTGATGGAGGGACTTGGTTTTTTGTGATCATTCAATACCGCGAAAAGCTAGGTCGAATGAGCAAATCAAGCGTTTCTATAAGGCAGTATCTGTATGATTCAGATAGAGGACCCAGCATACTCTGCTGGTTGTATAAAAGATTGCCTCTATTGAATTTAACAGATCCATTTTTGTTAGCTGTGTAGTCATGTTTATCTATTGTTTGTTCTCATAAGTACTGTCATTGTTATATTTTATTTAGTTCATTGCATTATTGTTTGTAATATTGTCTAGCCTCTGCTTACTATCATTCATTTCATAGATGTCATAATTGTTGTGATATGCGTCTTGTCTATTTGTAATAGAGCATTAATTTAAATTAATTCATATATATTTTATAGTTATTCCTTTGTTTTCCATTTGTATTTCCTTTAGTTGCTCGAACCCTGTCTTGCTGTTCTTACCTGTTGTGGTTCTATTTTTTTCATTACTCCATATTGTATAGCTCAATACATCTACTATTGCAATTATAAATTGATCTGAGATTGGTGGAGTGAATATTGAATATAGCTGACATATTCATATACATAAAAGTTAAAATATTGTGTATTATTGATAAACACAAGAATAAGCAACCATGACTTCATTAAAGGATTTATTGAAGATTGGGAAGGATCTTAATTTGGAAGGTCCAGCTTGCAAAGCTTATATTGATAAAGAAAGTAAAACAGACAAGAAGAACTTCGCAAAGAGGAATTGGCAGAAAAAAGGAGACAAGAGGAACTGCACAAACAAGAAAAAGAAATTGAATTGGCAGAAAAAAGGAGACAAGAGGAACTGCACAAACAAGAAAAAGAAATTGAATTGGCTGAAAAAAAGAAGATCAGAAGATTTGGCTCTTGAAAGAGAAAAATTATCTTATGCCAGATCTCAAGAGGAAAAGGCTCAAGAAGAGAGTAAATCTCAACAAGCTATAAGATTAGCTGAGATTGAACTGGAAAAATTAAAATTACAACAACCACTGTTGCATCCTGGGGTAGGTGAAGATAAAAAATAAAGATCATACTACTGCCATAAGGATTAATGTTTGCCAAAATTTTAACGCATCCATAGATGACATTTCATGCTTCCTAAATAGGTTCGAAACTTATTGTGTAATGAAGAATATAAGATATTTGTACCCTCATTCTGGAAAAGATTTCACTGAAATTTATTATTTCAGCTGTTAAACTGAATTTTTCTAGATGATTGAAAATAACTATCCAAAACTGAAAAAACTTTTGAGGGTTTTGTCAGATTTTGATTCTAAGAGACAAGGTTTGTCATCTATTTAGTTCTGATTTTCTTGCGTTCCTGCCAGGAAAGAAAGCCAGAAGAACCTAACTAACATTACAAACCCTATGACGTCAATATCAATATTGCACATCCTACATAGAGGATTAGAGCAAAAAAAAACAATGTAATGGGACTCATTAACCAGCTGCATCGGCCATGATCATTCCAAAGACAACTGCACCTAGGTATAAGATCAAAACAGCAATGATCAGGAATCAAGTAAAAGATTTAAACCATCACATAATTACGAGTCCAAAATAGAGTTGAGACAATTTTTTAATAAATTACCAAACCTCCAAAGAACAAATGGAAAGTTTTCCTATCAGAGAGGATAACAATATATTTCCACAAAGCCTCATTTAGATTTCCTATAAACCGTGGCAAAATTAGAGGAGAATATCACTCAAAATCAATAGAGGGGTCAGAAATCCATAGTATATAGAGGCATATTGGTTCAAAAATGCCAAATTAAAAAATCTTATCATGAACAAGACTTCAGACCTATCAAGATAACACCTGAACGTTAACCCAATGCCATTGAAATCATGTGATAATAAACATAACCATAATGAAATTGTGTACAGCACAAGGCTAATTCAGGCAGTGTAGACTTAACATATTGGACATGAAAGATAAACAACACTAGATTGCAAATTCTTTAATTTCAGCAGACCTCAAGGAGTAGCCAAGATTAATTATGCGGAAACACCCTACTCCCAGTCATTGATACAATCTTATTGAAAGTACTGGTGTTCCAGATTGATCTTGAACAGAGGTTTTGTCCCAATAAAATAGTATAGTACCATCTTTCTCATAGCAGCATACGTGGGTGAGCAACACATTGTTGTGGTGCGCAAGGCCTTGGTTGGATAAGTTGTGGGATTATACAGGAAAGAACAAGATGAAATGCCAGTAACTATAATTGTGTGGAACTGTAGGCAAATATACCCCACATTGCATAGGTATATTTTATAGGATGCACACCCTTATTTTATGCAGGACGAACACCTGGAAAGCCCTCTTGGACAAAAATTTACCAATTGCTGGAAATCTATAAATGTGAAACATACCTATAATTGCAATGAATAGTACACAGGAAGATCATTTGTGAAATATGGGAAAAGTGCTACACACTTGTATAAGTTTCAAATGCTGTTGACTACCAAAGCTCAGTACACGCCAGTCTCCGACACTGACAAAAATCATCACAAACCAATTCATTGATGTGTAACCTGAGAAGATACTAACATGAAGATAAGTCACTTCAGAAGAATGAAGGAAATACAAAGGAAAAATAATGAATGGAGGGATAGACTCATTCATTAATCAACAGGAAACTACTGTGAATGATGATATTATGGTTATGAAATGAAGTGAATACTGATAGCTGAAACAATGTTTTAATATATCAGAATGGAGCTCCATCATGATAAGGAAACCTTGATACAAAGACAGAAAGATGATACTTCCTTAAAAAAATATTATTTCATCAGTTGCTCATATATGAATGATGAAATGAAATTGATGACTGTGCAAAACACCTGTATAACTATCTAAAAATTGGGAATTTATAGTAAAGAAACAATACAATATAGGCTAATTCTTAAAGGAAACAGATTATGGTTAGCCTTCCTTTAGCTTGTTTATCGACCATTCATTTATCTACGACCATGCATACATGACATTGAGAATGTAGCCAAGTGACATTTAGGTGTTTGCTAAAGAGACAAGAACAAAAAGAGTTTTGTCCATAATTATTTTTTTTGAGCCCGTAATTACGAAATAGACGTCCAAATATATTTTGTCGTACATGTTACCCATCTGTGCCAAAGGTGTAGGCAACCAAAAAACCAAAACATGATGCGCGGCCGATTCAAGCTAGCTGAATCATTTCTTTGTGCGTCCCTTCCCGCAAAGATGGCCATATTGACATTTATTGAGCCCTTTATAAAGGTAACATCAAGCCAGAGGTCATCAAATAAGTTTGACCCTGCATAGATATAGTGCACGAAAGAACGCATAGGCCAGAAGCTAGTTCCTTTAAAAAAAAAACCATCAACCAACAGTAGATATGTGGCTGATGCATTATTTATTAGATTTTTCAGTAGAAATAGGCCTTCCTGAAAACATCCTGTCTGTCGATAGTATGAACTCAAGCATTAGTTTTCAGATGCTAATGAAAACAGGTTAATGGATATAGTTGGGTGATTTCAAAACAGATCCCTTAGTTTCAATAATAGCGCAAATCCTACAGTCCTAATGGGCAAATAGAAGATCCTCAACAGATCCTTAAAACAAAGATGCTAACATCAATGTATACCAAATTAAATATCCTCGAAAATGTGGTACAGTAGGTCCTGGCCCAGCGATTTTATTTGCTTTATCGAAGATTAAAAAAATGAAACATACAGGCTATTATCCCAGTATGGAAATGGGTTTTATTTGTTGCGTCCCCGACCAGACGCGCCCAATGGCTATTTAAAATAACTTTTAATAGGTGACTGAGATGAACAAGTAGTTCAGACCTCACATATCAGTATGTGATCACTATGTGAGAAACCAAATAATATACGCAATGCCAAATAGCACGTAGGTTTCAATCTGAAAAAGGCAAAGCTTTAAGTGTGCGAGTATTATTCATTAATACACCAAATCCACAAATTAACGCCTAACTTTTGGCCTGGTGAAGTGATGCTTACTATATTTATTAGCCAGGAAGAGATAACATATTATATTTAGTACTCTCATAGGAGAGTGACCTTACCAGGAAATGGTGGGAGAAACTGTTACCTGATGTTGATGATAGTATCATTGACCTCATGTAGAGGGAAAATTCGCAAAACTTTTCATATCAATGATGTTACAGGCTAGTTTTCATACACTCCACCAATACTAGGACCATCGTCTATTGTAATGCTCTTGATCAATCTGTCTTGTCGTCCCATTCTTCTTTGGCAGTCATACAGTGATGATAAATTCGGATATTTGACTGGTGAGGAAACATAGGACTCACTATGTGGATATTACCTAGTCTTCAATGACTTGTCATACTGAAAGTTGGAAAGATGAGTTGCATAGTAATCACCATACTCTAATCTTCTTCCCAGAAAGAACAGTTACTTTCAATCTTACGTTCATCTTACTGATGTCCTTACTGAGATTAATCCCAGGACACAACTTGATATCATATCGAACTAATGATCTAATGTCCTGACAGACTTACAACCGCCATTAAGTTTGAAAACTCTTACCCTATTCCTATACATTATTACAATGTCAGGTTATAAGGAGGAACTAGAACAGAAGTGTGATAATTAAATGCATTGTCTGATTTACTCCGTCTCATACCCCTAAATAGTTTGGTTCTCGATGGATAAATGAACCATGGAAAAAAGACAAATCTATACGTAATAAACGCATAGATATTAGACGTTCTAAATTTCTGTCCAACCATACCACGACGCGGAACCACTTCCCAGGGTATGGAGTCATTTATTTAGAATGGGACTATAGCGTAACAGCTAACAATTTTTATCTAAAATTTGTTCTAATCTAAAGCTATTATCCAAGATAACCAATTAACGGAACGAGCATGCAAAAACTTCATACTGCGTTTCGCAACCCCTATTAGACTCTTCTAATTTAACTGATATGTCTATTTTATGTTTAGTATAACGCACCTGCGAAACCGTTTCGATCGGCATGATGAGACGACTCTTCTCCTGACAGGAGACGACCTTAATTACTTACATTGACGACATTTGGCTCTGTTTCATCAATCATAGGGAATGTTACATCTGAGAAGGGTAATATACAATCACTTACAATACCACCACTGCAAACGACGTCATAACATTATCAGGCACGTCCATCTAAGACTAAAGATAAGGTATTTTTCAGGATATTTCATTTTTAGATTAATAATGAAGAGAGGAGTGTTTATTTGTCAGAAACAGAGGATAGAATACTACTATCTCTAGGAATCTAAACCTTGATATACCTAAGACCAAAAAACACAGTATAGAATTATTCATATGGGCTCCTAAAACTTTTGATGCGCAAGATAAAAGTACCCTAAGTTGTTGTCAGAGTAATATCGTCCTAGTGTTTGTCATCACATGGTTAGAAGAAGGTGAGATCAACCATATTAGAGGTTGTATTTTATAGTCAGGCAAATGTTTCATGAGTGGCTGTAATATAGATTTAAAATGATCTGTTTTTTCCAATGTATGCCTATATAAATGAAATTAGCCCTGATTCCCTTCTAAACCATTTTTAACCTCTAACCATAAGACGCTTCCAAAACGTTCCATTTGGAGTATGCCGCTTTTTGTGCAAGAATTGGAAAGGCTTGTTTTTACATCCAACACTTTATGTTAGCCGAGAGGCTAAAGCGCCGACGGATCAAGCGTTAACTACGGTCATTGAAGAGAGAGCTACTGGCTCTTGTGTTCTGCTTCATCTCTAAAAAACTTCAACGCTAAACCTGCCTTGGTGGGCAAGTTTTTACACTCGAGGACAGACCAGAGTGCACTGTCACTTACCTGAACACAACCTCGAGAGATTTCAAGAATGCTAAAAGCAGTCGCGTGCCTCACTGGCCCTTCAACCCTATCGATTACCAGATTAAACCCAGCGCAGGAACGTGTTAACGGTGAATGGCCGATGTAGCTATCCAGATGTTTTGGTGAAGCATCCGCCAATACGCCTAGATTTGTCACCGCAAATGCTGCTATCAATCCAACTCTTTGATGCTCAATAATAACACTAATCTTCCTTTGGGACCACAGTCAGGTAACTATATCCCCGCAAAAAGGTGGCATCATGAAGTAAAGGCACATGCCTTCTTATTAAACTCATATAGTGCATACTTTCAGATTATTACAGAACCACAATTGCTAACGTCCATGCACTTATACCGTTTGATAAGAGCTAAGAGACATCAATGCCAAGCAACATGAATGAGATGATGAATAACAGTCCATAGATGCCAAAATCAAGAAATATATATATCAAGCGAGTTTCGTCATATGATGTCTAATATGCAATTGCTCAGATGAACAATAACTCAAACGCTACTTCATGCACGAATGAGTGTAACTATGCCTTTTGGCAGTATAAACAAGCCAAGTCCGATGCTATTCAGATACTTGCTGCAATTTTCCAAAACGATTTGTGCAACTAATATTAACGGTCTCAAACGTTGTGTAAAAAGGGAAGTAAACTAGACAATAACTCGACTACAAAGTTCAAAAAAGACATAACCAAGAAATATACCCGATTTCATCAATATAACGTATGTAAATACCTCAAGTTACAGAATTGAACAATAGTAATCTGTGCAGCAATTATAGTACATGGTGGAAGACAAACATCGACACACCAACATAAGAAATGAAATTGGATATATCTAGATCAATGAACTAATTTCTTATTCGGCACGATATATACTTAACTAAGGTTCAATCAGACAAGTGTTGTTGCGTCACTAAGTTACACACTGAAAACTTTAATTCTTTAAAATACCTCTAAGCAGGAAGAAAACTTGTGTATTTGTCTAACATACCAGAATTTAATAACACTCACGTGGATATTACATAGTGGTATTGCATGTATGTAGGGATATTCGATATAGTATTCAAGTGGGGAAGATGTACAGTGGTGCTTACACTTAAATAAAACCTATGATCCTTCATAAGTGTAATACATAATTAATATATCATCTAATATGACTGTCCTCCATTTAACAATTGTCATTCACCATCAATTTACATATAGCATAAAAGCAACTGTTAAATATATTAATTTGGACATAATTGTCCACAGTCACCACTTATATATTTTAACTTGTCCTGCCTCATTTGTTTCTATTTCTGTCCTTGGATTAGCTTATTTATGCATTTCATTTAGATAGATAGGTTAAACTTATACATACCGACTCGACTGTATGGCGTCTAGTATGTTGACATGGTATGCCTGTGTGAGTTGCCATGTGACTGACATAATTGACTATTATCTATACACTGCCTTCTAAATAAATAGTAGTTACCATCACATGGTGTTGTCCAAATGAGCGTCCTGCAAACGATTAAAAGTGTGAATTATAGTATAATAGATTATTACTAAATACCACACACACTTGTTGGAGTTCAAATATGTCGATTTATAGAGGCGCCACACCCTCTAGGGTGCTATCAAACAGAATGATGGACGAGTTTTGAGTAATTTGGATATAGTCAACTGGTTATCTTCCAGTGACCTTGATAGAGATTTGTACTATGAAAAATAATGAAAAGTTTTCCTTTTCAATTATTTTAAATCTGCGGGGGGTGGGGCATATAAATGATATGAGATCAATATCATATCATGTTTTGTATTTAAAATTATTTAATAAAAATTATTTTTTTTTTGATCACTATTCAGATAATCATCTTTCCTGAGATTTATATGATAGTATTGTTTTACCAACCACTGTACTACCCGTGGTTGCACTCGAAGATAAGCAGCAGATTACCGTCTTGACTCCCTGCCTTTTGAATTGACAGCAGAGACCGACCATAGTTTTTGATTTTTGGTGACACTCAGCTAGCATCTCTAAACACCGGCAGTGCTGCTTAGTGACGTTTTGACCAGTATGGCAAGGAAATGTGTCCCACAGTAGTACCAGACTTTAAAAAAAAAGTGTTCATAAATGTGTTAAATTGCCTTTTGGGTCATCTTTTATAAATTCACACTGCAACGAACGATTAACCCCACACTGCCCAAACTAATCAAAATACCCATCTACCAGAATATCAGATGTCCAAGAATTCAGTCCTTCTTCAGAGCTTTATTGTGTGTGTAGGAATGTCCTGCCGGCATCGGTACAGTTATTTATGACTGTATTTCCATTAATACACTTGAGATAGTACACAGCAATACACGACCGACAGTTAGCCAAGATCTTATGTTTGAGCTACGTAAACATAAGCTACAAAGTTGTCATAATCAATACTTCTCAACAATTGGATGTAATTGATTTTGTCTGGTGTAATAACATTAATCATTGTCGACATTCGTGCACACGAAGCTTAATTGAGCGCCTTGTTACTGGTAGTAACTTGAGGGTGCAGCGGCACAGGTGAATGATTGTGATGTGTGACTGCAAACTATGTGCCCTATCATATTATATATTAATATTATACTAATGCTTGAATACGGAATATGCCCAGGAGTTACCCTGGCAATTGGGTACTCGCAGCATGACGCATCTGTAGTAAATATATCAAGAAGTGTCCAAGCAGGCCTGAAGTCTAATGCAACTCTTACCACAGGACGAACAAAAAAAAAAAAAACGGTATTCCTAGACAAACAAACCCAACAAACAACCAAACAAAAAACATCTACACTTACAAGAATCACTATAACCTGGAGTACCCCGACGTAAGCGGTCCCCGATTCATGATAAATGACCTGATTCTAATGTTATATTTAGAAGAAGATAGATTTTACTCAAGGACCTAAACGCAATACCTTTCAGCGATCACACACGGTGAAGTAGCAATCCACATTTAAAGTGAGTTTTTGATGTGACTCATTGTCTAGTGGGAACATAGTATACATGATTCTACACCAACAATAAATAACAACAAAATGGCAGGAAACCCGAGGCCTGTGTGTAACAAACAGTCCAATTCATATTAGACAAACATAAAAGAAATGAAAAATATTTTCAGGCACCGTAAGAACAAAAGAAGGATAACCACTTGACACCAAAAAACAACAACGAGAGTGGCTTACCCCACGGGATACGAACCCGTAATGGGGTAATACTAGGAGGAAATTACATCGTAGGGGAAGGGTAGGGGGGAAAAAAATA
>JAMPIV010008423.1:0-140776 GCA_024509875.1 Oreohelix idahoensis
GAAGCTGAACAAAAGAGATTAGACAAAGAAGCTGAAGATGAGGAGAGAAAGGTAATAAGAGAACATGAACCTCAAAAAGAACTGTTAACATTTGAATTAGAAAAATTGAAATTGACAGAAAACGAAGATGGCTGTATACCGCTCCACCTATGTCCCAGTCTTGACATACGGATGCGAGTCATGGGCAATGACTGCAACCCATAAAAGCCAGATCCAAACCTCAGAAATGAGGTATCTGAGGAAGGTGGTTGAAGTAACAAGAAGAGACCTTGTAACGCAACACTGACGATACGTCCAAGGGCACTAAAATCCCACCCCCTGCAGACCCAAGTATAACAGTCCCAATTTAAGATGGTTTGGCCATGTCGGCAGAAAGGGAGAAGATCGGGGATAACCACACGACTAGCCATGGGAAACAAAGAGCCAAGGAATCCCAGACCCCTAGGACGACCCAGCGTCCGACTGGGAGGACAACATTAGAACAATCTATTGAGGATCGAGGACTAGAATGGAACCAGGCCAGGAGGAAGACAGCCGATAGGATAGTCTGGCGCTCTCTCTTCCAAACCTCTACACCTCACGGTAGAAGGGGAACGACTAAGAGAAGTAAGAAATTGACTAAATATGAGTAAATGTTAATCATTCCCAAATGGTAACAGTGTAAACCCTTTACTCAGTATGCTAATAAATTGTCAGAAAATTTGAAAGGTGATTCACTGACTAGTTTGAGTTTGGTTGAAGAGTCTGACAAAGATAATTATGATGTTATTAGAGCTGCTTTGTTGAAAAAATATCAGTTAACTGAGGAAGGTTACCGAATTTTGTTTAAGAAAATGGTACCTGAATTAGGGTAGAATTTTCAGAATTCATTGCAAGGACACGTCTTACATTTAATCGTTGGATTGAGTTGTCCAAAACAGAAAAGACATATGAAGCCCTTATGGACTTGTTGCTCAGGGACAAGATATAGTCATGTGTTAATAAACCTATCTTGGAATTCCTACATGAGCGTAAACCCAAGACACTAAAAGAAATGCAAGAATATTGTGACCAATATGTCACTGCACACCCTGACATAACTCTTAGTAACACTAAGATTAAAGAGAGTATGCCAGTTGCATCAGCAACACCATACAATCCTAATTATTCACACAAATTTCAGGGACAACAAAACAAGTTTGGAAAAAAAGGTAACCATAATAGTTATTAAAACCAAGGAAACCAATCATTTCAGGGTTCTTCTGCGAAGAACTGGAGACAAGCTGACAGTCCTCGATACAGAGGTGGTCATAATTATAGACATTTCCGCAGAGGAAGTCAATATAGAAATTATCCAAGTCATCCATCTTGGAGACAACAAGACCATAACTATAGAGATACTCATTTTAATGAATATGATAATGGTAACTATGAGAATTATGACTCAAACCCAAATAGGGGTTACAATAGAGGGAATAATAATGATTACAGAGGCAATAATAATCGAGGTAGATCCCAATACAATAAACATAAATCTCATTATCATGCAAACTCTGCACAGCAGGAGTCACATGAAGCCTATAAGCAGACTAAAGATAATAATGATGCTAATAATATGGCTTGTTCCGCTTTTGATTTTGGGAGAGCATCTCAGTGGCGCCAATGCAAAACATTATTTGAACCAACTGTGGTGAAGTGGGATGTTATAAATATGTATAGGGGACTTAGTGTACTGACTGAGATCAGCTGTGAAGGTATATATATCTAATAAGAGTAGTGTATTATATATAACCTTACTTGCTGCCACATATGTATACCTCAGTCAGAATTATTCTGGAATAGTGTGATGACTACGTTGTATGTCTAGGGTATGTGTATGATGAAGTGTAAGTCATAACAACAACAGACAGATAAACAATTTAATTTATTCCACTACACGTGACAACACTGTGACACTCACATACATATAACACTCTAAGAGGATATCTTAAAGGAGTCACTGATAACTTTTCAAATAACAATATGTATTCATTGCTGTCATGAATGTATATGTGTCCTGATTCAAATACAAAGGAACCAGGAATCACAATCAATTTTAATTACAAGTTATATGTACAGAATTTATCAATATGAATATTGTAGTGACATATATTATTAACAGTATCCTATGTGTGTCAGTTGTGTAGTAGTACTATGAGGTAATACTGGTTTTGTTTTGTTCAAGCTCTGTTGGTATTTGTCATCATGACTTCAATAGTTTGTCTTTATTGGAACTAGTATTGGAGATGTTCTCAGTTCCTGATATTAAAACAATTTACTTCCCCCTCTTAAGTTTATGTTACAATGTTATTTTAAGATGGGGGTACATAATTTTGAGCTCAGCTGGCCACATCAGCTTATCTTGCGTGATGGCGGCAGGAAAAGACTCCTCTGCTCGATTTCTCCCCTGGGCTCTGGAGACACCTCACTGATAGCTAAATGGACCAAGGAGTATGCTGTCCGACTCTGGATTCAGCAAAGCTCTGACCAGGTGCTGCTCAATACCATCAAGACCCCGATCCCACAATTCATGGAAATAAAAACAGATACGTTGACTAGCAATGAATTCTGGCACAAATACTGGCACAAATTCCCATCTGCTTATGTTCCAGGCTTTTATTTAGCAAAAATATGAGCTGGCTTCAACGCACTGTTGCTTTATCAAGCTTATTTGAACTAGTGGTCTCGAACTAACGCTCCTAAGTGAGTATATCAGCGAGTCTGGCCAATGGAGCCACGTTTCGACAAGTGTTTGAAAAAATTTTACCTTCCTACGTCTCCCCTAACAACCAAAGATAGTATTTATAGTCCGACCAATCGTGTTTAGTCTTATATTTGTTGCGCTCCAATCAATTTGGAGTTTACATGGTAGGCTATTTCCGTACGTAAGGTTTTTTCAAACACGTTATAAAAAAATTTTATGAGCAGAAATGATTTCATGCTGTCAGGCATCCCCACTATTTTATTTTGGTTATAACTTGTTAATTCCTAGACTATTTGCGTAACGTTTTACATATTCTTTGTCAGCAAGCCCTAAGGAACCCAAATATACAAATTTAAAAGAGCTAAGTGGCTGCGTTCAAAATATGCAATTTCTTCTACCTCCTGTTTAATTTTGCATGCGTTCGGCTTTCTGCCTCTCCCTTCTCTCTATCCTGCTTTATCTGTCTTTTAGTTACGCTGTGTATGGGATGAATGAAATATTAAATTTAGGTCATTGTTTCAGCTTGCGTATCTCAAGTTTAGTACATGTTTCATTGAAGAAAGCGGGTAATAATATAGTAGGCTTTTACTATCAACGTGAAAGCGTTACAATTTGCAGACGAAGCATAAAACAAAGGGGATTTCGAGTACATTCCTGGTGACAGCACTGTTATTTTACCATTGCTCTTTTCTTTATTTGAATTTATTTGTTAAGCTTTACATTTACCTTTTAATTTATATATGTGGATTAGAATATTTCACGACACCTCCCCTCTTAAAACAGACATCCCATGTCAGTCCTTTATTCTATATACACATAGATAAATGTAAGTCAACTAGACTTTACTCTGCTGTGGTGCTATCATGGTTTTATGTAGTTGGGTCCATTCAGAGTAGGCACTATTTATGAAATCTGCCTCAGACTTCTACAACCAATAATATATTTCGGTTATGTTACTGAACACCCGCAAGTGTGAGTGCTTGTCTTAATGCTGCTTCGCAACCCGTATTCACCATTTCTCTTCTCTGAGTCTGCGCAATGACATGTCCAGAGAACATTATATTTCCCTCAAAATGTACGTTATGAGGAGATAACATATACCTGGTGATAGCAGAGTTTTCGTAGTGGATCCCATAATCTTCTTATTATCCTGTATGAAACATTCGGAATATCCTCAATCAAAGAGGCAACTCAGGGATTCATTACGTTCCTCCGAAATGTTTACATCCAACAATTTTCTCATCATTCTAGAGAAGACACTAGGCGCATTCTTCAATCCAAATGGCAATCTATTTAACTCATAGTGTCCTTCTGAGGTACTAAAAGCTAGGTATGGTCTAACCTCAGGCTTTACTGGAATCTGATAGTATCCTTTACTCAGATCCACTTTTGAGAAATATTTAGCTTTATTTAGTCTGGCAAACAGCCGATTTGTATCCGGCAATGGATCCACCTGTCCTTCTGTAATAGCATTCAGTCTCCTGTAATCTATACAGAGTCTATGTTCTCCAGAGGGCTTCCTTAAGAGTACAACACCGGAACTATACGAAGATTCACTGTGCGAAATAATTCCTTCCTTCAACAGATCGTCTATCTCTTCCTTCAAAGCTTTCTCCTTAGCAAACGGAATCGAATATGGTTTCATACAGACAGGTGTGGGGTCTATCAGTTTCATATCATATTCCAATAGGTTTGTATGCCCTGGTCGGTCTGTTAACACCTCTGCATGATTATTTATAACCTGTTGCACTCTCTCTTTCTGAGTTTTCGTTAAATGTGTACTGATTTTCACCTGTGCTGCTGTCTCACAGGGGTGTAATGGATATTCAAATGATGAAAGTGGTTCCTTTTTCATCTCCATGGCGATGGACAAGGTCAACAAGTGTGTCTCTTCCTGATGTTCTCTTTCCAAATATTTCTTCAGGAGATTCACATGATAGATTTTTTCTTTCCCCTTCTTATCTATCTTATAATTTGTTCTAGACACCTTCTCTAGAACTGTATATGGACCTTGCCATCCAATCTGTAACTTATTCTGACTCCCGGGCAAAAGAAGCAGTACTTTCTCTCCCACAGCCAAATTTCTGTCTTTCGCCTTCCTGTTATAATAGGCAGCATGTTTCTTCCTGGCTTGTTTCAAATTTTCATTGGCAAGTTTCCAGCCAGTTTTTAAACGAGTGGTCAGCTCATTCACATATTGGTATGAAGATGTAATGTTTTCCTCTGCCTTTTCATCAGTCCACGTTCTTAACAAAGCTACATGTGGACCTTTAATTGTGTGGACCTATTTGTCCATGCACCGGTATGGTCTCTTCCACTCGAAGCTCTATAGTGATGATTTTTCCTCCCAGAATTTTCATGCACAAAACGACCGCTACCAATTTTTCTCTTGGGGCTTTCTCCCCACTTAAAATTCTTGATGAGAGATTTCCTCTCTACATCCTCTTCCTCCAGTTTGTTTAAGTCCGATTGAGGGATTTTCGGCTTATCCTGGGGTAAGACATCTGTTTGCACTCTCCGCATAGTGGCCATTGTAAAACAGTTAAGTGAAGCTTGTCCGTGAAAAGGGGCTTCCCATTCCATTTGGTCCACTTTATCAAATCTATTTTTCTTTTTATTATCAGGCCTAATTTTGCCCCGTGGCGTGTCCAGGTCCTGATCAATGTTCCCACTTGTGGGTGTTCTCTCATGTGCTATGCTACACCTTTCTACAAAATTCTCAATGTCCCATCTTGCTTTGGGCCAATAATAATTGTGAGCCACCTTTTGAATGATGGTACCTATCTTCTCATGGTCCCCATCTGGTTTCACATGTAGGCTCCTTATTAAGTCTGCCCTATATCTTTTAGGAAGTACCAGTTGTCCCTGACCTTTGGATCTAGCTCCAGTCTTCCTATACATCAACTTGTTTTTCATGTAAAAATCTCCCTTGCCTGGAGTTGTATGACAAGTTGACAATTTTCTGAAACAAGGCTTGGGTGTTTTATCCCCAGCCTGTGCCTTCCTCATCTCTTCTGGAGTGGTATCCAACATAATATCCTCCTCCTGTCTTGAGGTCGACCTGACCTGAAGGGTTGCCATATACACAGGTTTCCTTCTGCAACGGTCAGTGTCATGATTGTCCATCTGACAATTCTTACACCACCTTTTTCCTTTGTTGAAAGATTTTCTTTCATCATATTTCCTTTCATCGAATTGTGGGAATTTATTTTTATTTTCATACCGTGGCCTATCAAATTGGTGCTTACCTTTGTTTTGATCCCTAGGATCAAATTTATTAAAGTTCTGTGGTGCCCTAAAGTTATCCACTTGTTTCTTTTTATTACCTGTTGCCTCTGCTTGAGCTGCTTGATACCTTTCAGCAACATTTAGCAACTCACCCAGCCTCTCTGCACCTTGTTCCATGAGAAACTTTCTCAGGTCTGGAGCCATGGACTCTCTTAATTGCTCTATAAGGACCATTTCCTTAAGATCTTGGGTTTTCCCAGAGAAGTCCATTTCTCCAAGTATGTCTCTATTCGTGCAGAGAACTGGTGATAGGTTTCACCTGACAGTAGTTTAGCATTCCTAAATTTTTTCCTATAGAATTCTGCATTCTTTTCATATCTTAACAAAAGAGCCTGCTTTAGCATGTCATAATTTTCCTGATCACCTCTGCTCATTTTTGCAAAAACTTCATAAGCTGCCCCACGAAGTCCTTGAGATAACTTTAAGCTCCACCTTTCTCTCTCTAACCCATACGTGGTAGCTAATAGTTCATACCTATTTAGGTAGCTCTCTATATCATCGTCTTTCTCAACAAAATGATCTAGATGAAAATTCATAGCTGAGGTTGAGGCTCCTTGGCTAGCAGTGGCATCAGAGGCAAAGGGACTGGCACCATTTTCAGGAGCATGGCCCTGAAACTCAAACTCCCTAAGTCGTAACTCATGTTCCCTTTGTAATCTTTTATCTTCTGCTTCCCTTTCTGCAGCTAATTTCTTGTCTTCTCTTTCTGCAGTCAATCTTCTTTCTTCTGCTTCCAATTTCTTAGCCTCAGCCTCAATCTGCAACCTCTTTGTCTCAGCCTCAGCCTGCAACCTCTTAGTCTCAGCCTCAGCCTCAAATTGTAACTTCTTAATTTCCCTTTCAGCCTCTAACTTTCTTTCGGCTTCAAACCTTCTTTCTTCGCGTTCAATAAATTTGTCACATTCCGTAGTGACATAGGCAACCATAACTTGCCCATCTAATCCTAACTCTTTTGCAGTCTGAACAGCAGCAGATCGAAATTTGGCTAGGTCCGCCATTGTCTATCAGGTAAGTTTATAAAATGTCTAACCAACAATTCACTCTCTAAATATATATCTAATGGACAACACAGGCACCGTGAGCTCAACCTTATTTAATTCCACCCAAGGATACCTTTTAATTCTTATATTCCCTGAAGTGAATTACCCTCACTATTTTTAATAGGTAAAGATTCAAAATCCCGGACGAGCCCCCAATATATGTGGTGAAGTGGGATGTTATAAATATGTATAGGGGACTTAGTGTACTGACTGAGATCAGCTGTGAAGGTATATATATCTAATAAGAGTAGTGTATTATATATAACCTTACTTGCTGCCACATATGTATACCTCAGTCAGAATTATTCTGGAATAGTGTGATGACTACGTTGTATGTCTAGGGTATGTGTATGATGAAGTGTAAGTCATAACAACAACAGACAGATAAACAATTTAATTTATTCCACTACACGTGACAACACTGTGACACTCACATACATATAACACTCTAAGAGGATATCTTAAAGGAGTCACTGATAACTTTTCAAATAACAATATGTATTCATTGCTGTCATGAATGTATATGTGTCCTGATTCAAATACAAAGGAACCAGGAATCACAATCAATTTTAATTACAAGTTATATGTACAGAATTTATCAATATGAATATTGTAGTGACATATATTATTAACAGTATCCTATGTGTGTCAGTTGTGTAGTAGTACTATGAGGTAATACTGGTTTTGTTTTGTTCAAGCTCTGTTGGTATTTGTCATCATGACTTCAATAGTTTGTCTTTATTGGAACTAGTATTGGAGATGTTCTCAGTTCCTGATATTAAAAAAATTTACTTCCCCTCTTAAGTTTATGTTACAATGTTATTTTAAGATGGGGGTACATAATTTTGAGCTCAGCTGGCCACATCAGCTTATCTTGCGTGATGGCGGCAGGAAAAGACTCCTCTGCTCGATTTCTCCCCTGGGCTCTGGAGACACCTCACTGATAGCTAAATGGACCAAGGAGTATGCTGTCCGACTCTGGATTCAGCAAAGCTCTGACCAGGTGCTGCTCAATACCATCAAGACCCCGGTCCCACAATTCATGGAAATAAAAACAGATACGTTGACTAGCAATGAATTCTGGCACAAATACTGGCACAAATTCCCATCTGCTTATGTTCCAGGCTTTTATTTAGCAAAAAATATGAGCTGGCTTCAACGCACTGTTGCTTTATCAAGCTTATTTGAACTAGTGGTCTCGAACTAACGCTCCTAAGTGAGTATATCAGCGAGTCTGGCCAATGGAGCCACGTTTCGACAAGTGTTTGAAAAAATTTTACCTTCCTACGTCTCCCCTAACAACCAAAGATAGTATTTATAGTCCGACCAATCGTGTTTAGTCTTATATTTGTTGCGCTCCAATCAATTTGGAGTTTACATGGTAGGCTATTTCCGTACGTAAGGTTTTTTCAAACACGTTATAAAAAAATTTTATGAGCAGAAATGATTTCATGCTGTCAGGCATCCCCACTATTTTATTTTGGTTATAACTTGTTAATTCCTAGACTATTTGCGTAACGTTTTACATATTCTTTGTCAGCAAGCCCTAAGGAACCCAAATATACAAATTTAAAAGAGCTAAGTGGCTGCGTTCAAAATATGCAATTTCTTCAACCTCCTGTTTCGAAGATGTGCTGTCTGGGTACTGTAATGTTTTCAAACGTAAACCCATCTATTGTCATCTTTTCTAATAAGAGTTTTTCAGGATTTAAAAACCTAACTCTGGGAAGGTTAGTGTTTTTATCACTGTCCGTCCGAAAAAGTTAGTGCATGTGGCCTTACACGCGTGATAGTAGTAATTGTGTATCGCGTTACGCTTGTTGGGGGTGGCATTAATAGCGAGACGCGTGTTTAATTTTGCATGCGTTCGGCTTTCTGCCTCTCCCTTCTCTCTATCCTGCTTTATCTGTCTTTTAGTTACGCTGTGTATGGGATGAATGAAATATTAAATTTAGGTTATTGTTTCAGCTTGCGTATCTCAAGTTTAGTACATGTTTCATTGAAGAAAGCGGGTAATAATATAGTAGGCTTTTACTATCAACGTGAAAGCGTTACAATTTGCAGACGAAGCATAAAACAAAGGGGATTTCGAGTACATTCCTGGTGACAGCACTGTTATTTTACCATTGCTCTTTTCTTTATTAGAATTTATTTGTTAAGCTTTACATTTACCTTTTAATTTATATATGTGGATTAGAATATTTCACGACACCAACTACGGTGTCCACTTTAATTTGTGGCCATCCTCTTCCCGCTCTTCCTGCGTCAGTCGCGCATGATGGAAGAGGTTCTCTTGTCTTACATAGAGGTTTAGTAAATGGCAATCCAGTCTCAGTTCTTTTTTATTCTGGATGCACCACAATTGGTGTTAGACAGTCGCTTGTAGATCCTTCTTGTGCCACTGGAAAAGTACTCAAATGTGTAACATTTGGCGGCACCTTAGAGAAATGCTCTACTGCTATCATTAGCATTGCTACTCCTTTCTTTACAGGAGATGTACACGCATGTCTTTTGCCGAATCCGATCGCTGATCTTATCATCGGTCGTATTCACGGAGTCAAAGAATGCACTCCACAACAAATTTCCGTTTGGGAAAAACAGAAGATGCAAACCGCTAATGCTGTAGTCAATAGAGCTCAAGCTCTTAATGAGCCTCAATCTTCACCTACTGAAGATAATGAAGGACATAACCAAGATGATCCCTTGATAATTTCTCGTGACTCGTTTATAAAACAGCAAGAAGATGATCCGACTCTAAAGAAATTCTTCACTCTTGCAACAAAAGGTGATCCGAATAAAGATACGAAGCGTAAATCTTGGATTACAATGAAGAATGGCGTACTTGTACGTATGGTGCAAGACTCCGACAAGTCAAGTCATTCTCAGATTCTTGTGCCCAAGAATTTGAGAGTTAAAATCTTACAACACGCACACGACTCTCAGTGTGCTGGACATATGGGTTTTTCCCGTACAAAGTCAAGAGTTCTTGCGGCTTTCTTTTGGCCTTTTGTGAACAAAGACATACGGATTTATTGTCAATCTTGTATAGTATGTCAAGAATTCAAATCCAAATGTCCACGCCATGCTGCACCTATTCAGGCTGCAGACATCCCTATTCGACCATTTCAGAAAATGGCGATAGACATAATCGGTCCATTTAAGATCAAATCGGCTAGAGGACATCAGTTTATCTTAACGTGTGTGGACATGTGCACACGTTGGCCAGAGGCTATTCCTCTGAAGAGCATTACTACTGCTGACATTGCAGATGCTCTTTGGCTTATATTTTCTCGTCTGGGATTCCCCGGAGAAATATTGTCGGACCATGGCACCCAACTAATATCGGATACCATGTCTTAAGTGATGTCGACTCTGCAGATAGAGAGATCTTTGAGTAGTATCTATCATCCTATGTCCAATGGGATGGTCGAACGGCTAAATGGAACACTCAAGAACTTATTAGGGTAGATAACTGAGGATCATCCTCAAGATTGGGATAGGGTTTTACCCGCGGCCCTCTTCGATTGCAGAGAGGTCCCCAATGAACATACAGGATTTTCTCCCTTTGAACTTGTCTTTGGCGCGCGACCGCGCGGCCCTATGTCTTTGCTTCATGATCTCATAACCGCTGATAATATTACCGATGACACGAAATCTTCTTATGAATATGTCATCGCGCTGAGGGAAAAGATGATCGAAGCATGCAAATTGGCAACTTCTTCTTCTGAGTTTGCTAAGCAGAAAGCAAGACAATTTGCCAATAAGAAAAGAACCTTACGACAACTTTGTCCTGGTGACAAAGCATTTGTTTTGCTACCTTGTAGGGAAAACAGACGTCTTATTTCTTGGAAAGTTCCGTACGATATAATCTCGAAAATTTCCGATGTTGACTACATTGTCGATATTGATGGGAAGCATAAAACCTTCCACATCAATATGCTTACGGAATTCCATGAACGTCCGGATTATTTACAGCCTATTTTCCAGGCAACGGACGATTCACCAGTACAACATGGTCATTACTCATCACTGTCTGTAATACAGGATGAGGAAACAAGTTTTTCGGATGTTAATCTTCCGCTTCTGATGATTCCACTTCATTCGAGTGAATCATGGAAAAACGTTACTGTTTCTCCGGATTTGTCTCTAGGAGAACAGCGACAAGTTTCGGCTATGTTACAAACATTTCAGGATGTCCTTACTGACATTCCTGGACAAACTCATGTCATTGTACATGACATTATTCTAACTGACCATAATCCTATTAGAGTCAGACCTTATCCTATTCCTATACATTTTCAAGCACAGGTTGAGAAGGAGTTGGATGAGATGATAGATTTAAAAATAATTGAACCATCCACTTCTGCGTATTCTTCGCCGATGGTTATTGTCCGTAAAAAAGACAATAACATACGTCTTTGCGTTGACTATCGCAAATTGAATCAAGTCACGAAGTTTGATGCTGAACCTATGCCTTTACTAGAAGAGCTACTTACTAGGCTTTCAAAATCTCATTTTTTCACTAAACTAGATTTGTCCAAAGAATATTGGCAAGTTCCTCTATCTGAACACGCCAAACCTTTTACTGCTTTTTCTACACCTAGAGGCCTTTTTCAATGGAATTTCATGCCTTTCGGCCTTATGAACGCACCAGCTACATTCGTACGCATGATGCGTCGAATTCTATCTTATCGGTCAGATGTCATCGCGTATCTAGACGATATCTGTCTTTTCAGCGATACTTGGGAAGATCACTATTCGGGGTTAGTTGAATTGCTATCTACTCTACGCGAGTATAACCTGACAGCGAAACCCTCTAAAGCCTGCATTGGTTTTAGCGAAATTTCTTTCTTAGGTCATCGAGTGGGTCATGGTTTCCTAAAGACAGAGGACCATAATAAAAGTAAAATACTTAACATTTCTACTATTAAGACTAAAAAGCAAGTGCGAAGTCTCTTAGGTCTCATACAATTTTATGGACGATTCATTCCGAATCTGTCCTCGATCATGGCACCTCTTTCTTCCTTGCTAAAGATAGGGTCTCCTAATATAGTCCATTGGACTCAAGAATGCCAATCCTCTTTGGATAAGATCAAAACTATGTTTTCTACTGCACCTATTTTAGTGTTACCTACTACAGATAAGACATTTGTTCTTCGTAGTGACGCTTCATCCACTGGGATTGGAGCGGCACTAATGCAAGAGTACTCTGGAACTCTGCATCCTGTAATGTATATTTCAAGAAAGCTTAATGCTGCAGAAAGGAATTATTCGGTCTTAGACCGTGAACTATTGGCTATGGTATGGTCAATTCTCAAATTACAAAGATTCCTTCTAGGCGCACATTTCATAGTAGAAACCGATCAGAAAGCTCTTACGGCTATACAGAGTAAGAATTTGAAGAGTTCGAGGTCTACTCGATATGCAATTGCTCTTCAACCTTTTCATTTTTCGGTACGAGCTATCCGTGGATCAGATAATGTGATGGCAGACATTCTGTCTAGATGCCCACATGATTCCACTTAACTGTTGAGTCTTGGACTTCTTAACACTTCCAACTCGACAACAGATTTTTCTTTTCTATATCAGTATAGATACACATTGTAATTCGTAATGATACTACGTTCATTGATATATATATTCACCGGTACTCGTTGATGATTTTTCTTTTGTCAATCATGTACTTATAATGCTTAAACTGAAATTGTTATATGCATTGTGTCATTGCAAGTATAGTAGTATGCGTTGGTGACACCTCCCTCGAAACATTTATGCTTAAGAGAAATGCTTTCTCTGAGAGATCTATATTTCGACTTTGCATTAATCTGGCTTAAATAATTCCAGATATTTCTCATCTGCGCAGTATTTGTGCGTTGGAAGCCTATTGTATGTTGCTCTCAGATGAAAAAAAAATGATTCTCATTTTTTTCCCCGGGGGGTGTGGTAATCTGTTGCGCACATATTTTTGGTGTGGCGCACGGATTACGCATACAAATGTAGAATGTTTTTATTTGTCTGGTAAAAATATATTTATCTTTGTATTCACGATTTGTCAGTCTAAAGGGACATAACTCAGATTAGGCGATGAGTATTCATTCTGTGAGTTATCGCTCTTGTATCTTTTCTGAAGATCGAAGTGGGGCGTAGGAATCTGGGTTTATAGCAATCTATTCTGTGTTTATTTAGGAATAGATTGTTCTTGCTTCAGAATGTCTATGGCCCGAATCTATGTGTGGTTCTTGTCTATGTAGGACGAATATGTTTTATATCCTGATATCTCAGTATGTTTTAGTGGAACTATTTTCCCTTGTACTGGACTTTGGGGTCAGGTGGTTTTCGGCGGATGAAGATAGGTGAAGGAGTTGTTCGGTGATGGAGAAGCCTGCCAGGACGACATGTCTGAGACCTGTCAAAAGTTTGTGATCTCTTTTTTGATTATGGGAACGAAGATAGTTTCTTCTGGGATGGTTAAATCCATGAGTTCCCTAGTGTTCATTCCATAACGCGAGGAGAAGAGCGTTTCTTTGTTTGCTAGTTGTTTTTTCCTATGCCAATGTAAAGAACTGTTTACCGAACTTTTTTCATTCCTAGGCTCAGATGGGCAGACGTCGATATGAATTTACCTATGAATATGTCGGGACGACATATTGTCTAGCAGCACTAAATATGATTATATGCAGCAACTATGAGGACAGAATATGCTGATCCTTGTAGAATCATTTATTGTTGATGAACAAAGCTTCGATTGAAGATTTGGCTATACATCCGTATAGTGAGCGATGCTGAACCGGGAACCAGCAGCCATTGCGGAATTCGATTTATTTTGAAATTCTACTGATTGCAAATCATCAAGCAGAGAACGGGAATGCTTCCTTATTATCAGGTGATGATTGAGAGATCACTATTATAAAGAAAACCCAATACCAGTGGGTTAACATTATCTTCACAGAGATTTACTGTATTTAACGTAATCTTCGCTAGAGTGCAAGTTACGTTTATGCTACAGAGGTTCGGTCTAGGAGCCAGGTTGGAACCTTGTATATTAACTGACATGATCAGTCAGTAAGGCCTGATGAATATTTATATATGATATGGAACTCTGAATGCTTATATACTGATGTTCCATTTTGAATGTCCTCAACATGAATGCCAATTTATTATTGTACACCGTGGATCAACACTATGCTATTGATGTTAACCTGTGTTGCTGTAACTGTACCCGTCCTGTCAAGTGTGTGCGTCAAATTAAACTATTGAAACGTCTACAGTGGTCTGCATCAGTAACTTCCAAATACGCATGAATGAGTGTTTGCACATTTAGTCAACTCCACAGAACAGTCACACATTCCCGTATTGACATTTATCGCAACACTTATTGTCAACACCGTATTCTTGTCGGGGCCTTATTGTATCCCAGGACAAGGCGACATATATGCCTGACACTGTGCTCGGTTGTTTGAGTTGACTATTCAGTCCCAGTACATCTTTACAACGTACTCTGATAAAACACCGTATACAGCATCCAAGAATAACAGCCTTTATCACTATCACCACAAGGAGGAAAAGGCGTTTATCAATGTGATTATAACTGCGATACGTAAACAAAACAAATGACACCACAGTGTATAAACATAAGGGTGTATAGAAAAAAACAATAGAAAAGAGTAGGCAGACAAATACAAACAAATCAAATCAAAACCAAAGAGCAGAGAAAATATGACAACAACAACAAAAATTTCACTTCGTCACAACTAAACGTAAATAGCAACAAATGTCGCTTGCAAATTCCACAAAGAGAAATTATTACGGCTCCGAAAGAACACTGTTATAGGACCTCTGTTACGTGGTATACCCTATAACAGACGCCACCCAACCAAGAAACCCGCAGAAATACATACACTAATACCACAAGCAATGTAAACAAATAGCATATAATAGAATGTGTTACAAAGAAGGCTTAGCTACACACAATATAATGGCACAGTTTCCAACAATAAACTGCCAGTTATCTTAAAGTAACTTCCTGGCCTTTTTGTCAACACAGAAGTGCAATGCAAGAACAGCACTGATTGGTTGATTCACCGTCGATGGTCATCTCACGACGACAATATGAAGTGGTCTTCCAACTCACAGTTACCACGTCCTTCTTGACAAGCAGTTGAGACCAGATGATCCAACACTGAATAGTCTGCAAACTGTAAAATGTAAACGCCAGCCGAATTCTTTACAATGATAGCTTGCCAGAGTAGAACTCCTATAGTAGAACCGTCACTGTTGTGGTCCATGTAGCACTATTATAGCAACGCTAACGTCCGTATTTATCAGTGTGGGTCAGCAGTCGTTGACCTATTTATCAATGTTCTGTTTAGTAGAAAACCCCACGAATCTGGCCCACCAGAAATTTAATGATCAGATTTGTATAGGTCGATTTTCATACAGCAAAAATGTTACTGACTGGTATAGGTACCAATGTTATGGACTTGTGTGTTGACGATCTGCTTACGTAGTTCTGCCACAACCACGTAACAAGGCTTGCCTCGCTCCAGTACAGTGTTAAGTTGTCCAGGTCAGGTTGCCAACTATTGGGGCGCTGACAAGGGGGATGTTGACACTAACTCAGATACCATGTATATCGGTAAATGTGTAGTACTGGAGATGTGGAGGTATTGACATCATGTGTGAGTGTAGGATACAGAAGACGCGAAGGTGTATATGATTCAGAGACTACACAATACATCCATCTATCCACATGAAGAAGTCAATGACGTGTTGTGAACAACTGGTCACGTTACAAGCATTTAATATCGGACATAGACGACGTTACACTCACAGTCACTTCACAAGGTTGCAGCATAGTTCATGGTAATAATAATAAAGATGGTGATGAAATCTAGCATTCAAACATATAGAGCATCTAATACAACAGTACATTAACGGCCTGTCAGTTCAATGTTCTAGTTGTAATCTCATCCAGTTATGACTGACTGAACACGTCAGTTTCCCTGTAGACTAGCCGCACAGCAAAAGGCGGGCTTTCAAATATGCCTAACAATAACAATAATGCTGCAATCAATTCAATTGGCATAATACGCCACGTACATCTTCTCTTGCTGAAAAATATTGGCCAAAATGGCGTGCCTCTATCTGTAACCAGCTACATATTCCTCAAGGTAGGCATGATCATCCATGCACAAGTATTACCGCCAACCTGCGGTTTTCCTCAATATATATATATATATATATATATATATATATATATATATATATATATATATATATATATATATATGTCACGAACGGTTTATAGAATGAATGTCAGTACTCATGCTCCGGTGGGAGCTAGATATGTTTATGTAAGTTGTGAGTTGAAGTGAGTGAATGTTACGTTTGACTGCGGGAATGAATGCAATAGTAGCAGTAAGCTCTGATGTCGAGTTCACGGGCATTACTGAGTTGTTGTGAGCGAAGTGGTGGTGAAGACTGGTCAGGTGTGAAAAGGGTCATGGGTAAAAAGGCATTCGAGAGAGAGATTAGAGCGAGAAGAGATTACGTGGAGAGTGAAGGCGAAATGGTTGAAGGAAAATAGGAAATATATTAAGATATTGTTCTAATTAATTCATTGTGTTTTTCTTATGTGATGATTTATGGCCAAAGCGGCAGTCTGCCTGTGTTATTGTGTTATACTCAAGTTTGTGACATATATATATGTAAGTGGAAGAGAGGACCCACCCCTAATTTTCTGCAGAATTTTTGACAATTTCGCGTTCTCATGAATTGTTGTTGAAAAATTACATGAAGCGGAACAGAGAACTAGGCCTATTTGGTTGAATCAGGTCACATGAACTTGATGTACAAAACTGAAGTCTCCATTTCAGTGATAGTCAGCAATGGTATAGCTGCAGAAAGACTGAATATTTAAGAGCGATGAATAGTTTAATCATTGGCGGAGAGGCGAAGGGACAGTTTTGACGAAATCGACAGTGTTATTTTGGAAAGTAGCACGAAGAATGAAAAGGCGGTAATCAGTCTTGTTTACCTCGGCGCACTGATATCATGTTATTCCGCCCCGTGATGAGTGTGCTGATCTGTTGTCAATTTATCTGTGCTGTGTAGTTCGGCATGACTGTTGACACGGGAAAAATCGTCTGCTGGGTCTTGTGATGGAATAACAAGGCCATTATGTTGCGGTGATCGGCTGAAATCGTAACATCTTGCCTGGAGATGGTGTAAGCAGTGAGAGACGTATTTTCCTTTTCTACCCCGTATACCAGTAGTGAAGAAGATCCGGTTCACCGTACTGAGAGCTGAGCTGCACGTAGGAGCTGTTTCGACATTTGATTGTGCTGTGTTGCAATGTGAAGTGTGTTGTTTGTGGTGTCCATCATTGAGCTGTAACACCAGGACTCCAAGCCTGCGCCTATCTCAAGTGGAGCAGCGGACACAGGATATTGTTAAGTTAAGTTTATAATTAATTTTGTTAATTTCCAGTCTTCTGTTTACTTGACTTGTGCGTCTGTATATCTCCTTCTATATATATATATATATATATATATATATATATATATATATATATATATATATATATATATATATATATATATATATATATATATATAGGCTATACTTCTTTTAATTAATTTATTTGGTTACTTATTTCTTCCTTGATAAGGTTATTGCCCGGAACTAATATGGTTTTTTTTTATTTTTTATTAATTCCATTCTTTCTTCAATAGCATTTTTTGCAGATTAATTAACGTTATATTTGAACCCTATGATCTGTTATATTTAAAGGTGTACTAAACTTAATTTATTTTGATACTAGTTCCTTTTAGAACTTGACAATTTTGCTTCGTCATATCTAGACTTCCTTCTGTCTATCACCTCTACAGTGTACTCGAAACTTATGTTATTTTTATGTTAGCTCTTGTTATTAGTTAAATATTCATATATTCATTCCTGTTTGCCCTTGCTGCAGGGTGCACGAGTAGAGCTCTTGTGGTACTTCATTGTCCAGTGTTTTGTTTTTGTTTCGTTCATATTGTGTGGTAGTATTTAATTTCGATTTCTGTATAAGAGTGATTGTGAGTGGTGAGCACAATCCATCTTTCTTCATTGAAGAAATTTGCCTTGTGTTGTCTTTAATAGGTTTTGTGAGACAAATTGCGCTGTAGGGAACCCAATCTGTCTAAGACGTGGGGAGTTGTGAAGCCTCGTGTAATTTGTGGAACAATTGTTGGCGTTAGTTGTTTCCGTTTAGTTTGTTTAGTTATTGTCTTGTATAATAGTCTTTCTTTCGTGGTGTTTTTCTGTCGTGATTCTCAGTCCTTTGCTCTGCTATTCGTGTAAATAAGTTATTTTACGATATCCTGTTTTTGTTCGTTTGATAGGTTTGTGTGTAAATATAAGGTCTATTCTTACTTTCTTGGTCTATAACTTCCTCTCCACCGGCCTGTCAGTGGTTGTAGTGTCGTGTGTTCTGTGATTATCATTTCAATCATCATCATACCATTTGTGTTAACATAAGCAGACACATTTTATTTTGGTCTATTACAGTTTGTAATGCATACAGACTGATACAAGAGATTGACCCAGTGTGTAGACCCAGTGTGAAGAGTTGTTCAAAATATGTAGTGTATGACAGACGTTCTTCATAGGAGTAGGGGTATCCATTATAGTTTTCCAGACACCATTTGACTTATCAGGTGGTATACATTTTTCCCCCTCTCTCCTTAATTGTTTTTTTGGTTGCATCATTTGTTCATAGTTATCATAGTTGATAAATATTGTAGGATGACTAGCCTCTTGGATTTATTACCAAGGGAGAGGCACTTGGTAAATCAGGGGATGAACTTGAATTATGGGCTGAGACTAAATTTGCGGATGCTGAGGAACGGAGGATACGCAATGAGGAAAGAGATCTTAGGAAGTTAGAAATTGAGGCTGACAGGGAAGCAAAGAAAGAAGAAACAAGGAAAGCTGAAATTGAGGCTGAAAGGCAAACAAAGAAAGAAGAAACAAGGAAAGCTGAAATTGAGGCTGAAAGGGAAGCAAAGAAAG
This sequence comes from Oreohelix idahoensis, assembly GCA_024509875.1. Taxonomy (NCBI): domain Eukaryota; kingdom Metazoa; phylum Mollusca; class Gastropoda; order Stylommatophora; family Oreohelicidae; genus Oreohelix; species Oreohelix idahoensis. The sequence goes on from JAMPIV010008423.1 coordinate 19,108, forward strand.
AAGAAAGAAGGAAAGCTGAAATTGAGGCTGAAAGGGAAGCAAAGAAAGAAGAAACAAGGAAAGTGAAATAAAGGCTGAAAGGGAAACAAAGAAAGAAGAAACAAGGAAAGCTGAAATTAAGGCTGAAAGGGAAGCAAAGAAAGAAGAAACAAGGAAAGCTGAAATTGAGGCTGAAAGGGAAGCAAAAAAGAAAGAGACAAGGAAAGCTGAAATTCAAGCAGATAAAGAAATTACTTTGAAGGAACTGGAACTTGAGGCTGCTAGTTCTAGACCAGCTACTAAGGAGTCTACTCGTCCTTTCAAGCTGCGACTCCCATCCTTTGTTGAGGGCGTCGATATGATGGACGTGTATCTAGAAAGGTTTCAACAAGAAGCAGTATCTTGGAAGGTCAAGAAAGAAGATTGGCCATCTCTGCTCAACAATTTGTTGACCGGAAGAAGTTTACAGTGTGTCTTTGCTTTGCCAGTAGAGGATCGCATGAATTATGACACGGTGAAAGAGACACTGCTTCGAAGATTTAGACTGACAGCTCAAGGGTACCGTGAAGGATTTAAGGAGGCTATTCCTACAACAAACAATGACTTTAGTGAGTTTATTGCTGAAATCAAGTTGCTGTTCAATAGGTGGATTGAACTATCAGGTATTGTGAAGGATTTTGATGGGCTAACCGACCTTATGCTACAGGACAAGGTTCTATCGTCTTGCAATCCAGAGTTAGTGGCTTTTCTACTAGAGCGAAAGCCAAAAGATATAAATATTATGTCAGAGCTAGGGCAGCAGTATGTCAATGCGCACCCGGGGAAGCCGATTCACAAGCAGACAGCTGCTGAGACCTTTCCAGCTTGTGTGGCTCAAGACAAAACTGAAAAGAAGCCATACATACATCCTCGGGCCCGCAGCTTAGACAGATATGTTGGTAAAGATGGTGGAAATATAAGATGAAACGGGGACAGAAGATATTCTCCTAAGAGACAGTACCCGTCTTTTGGGTCAGGCTACAGTAGAAGGGGTTGTTATAAGTGTGGCTCAAGGCGTCATCTATCTTATCAGTGTGGGAGGGACCCAGAGAGGTGTCCCTTCAACCCACAAAGAAGTCCATATGCCAGCCCAAAGAAAAATTATAAAGCAGTCCAAAGAGAAGCCCTTACAAGCGCCAAGAGACGGATTCCAACTGCCCCAATTGTAATGAGAGAAGAAACAGTCGAAAAGAGAGCCCAAAGGAAAACACTGAACATGCAAATTCAGCTACTGTCCTTGATACATTTAATAGCGAGGAGTGTGAGGGGTGCAGACCATTGTTCGAGCCTGATGGCAAGCCTATTTTAATATGTGGACACACTTGGCCTTGCCTTTCATCAGTTGATGGGAATGGCACCTTAACTTTACATAAGGGTTTTGTGGAGAATAAACCTGTATCTGTTTTGAGGGACACGGGGTGTACAACCATTGGCATTAGGAAGACATTGATTAAGGATACGTATTATATTGGAAAGATGGCCAAATGCATTACATTTGGTGGTAATGTCGAGTACTATCCATTGGCGATTGAGCAGATCGACACCCCTTTCTTGTCGGGTAGAGTTCGAGTAATGGTCCTTGACTCTCCCGTCGCTGATCTCATTATTGGAAATGTTAATGTTGTTCATGATTGCACCAGTAAGGATATTGAGGAGTGAGAAAATGGGCATGATTTATTTGCTAACGCAGTAATGACGAGGGCTCAGACTAAGGCGGATGATGCAAATATTATGATATCACAACCCAGTAATATCCCTGGGGTGCCTACGGTTGCTGGAATTACAGCATCTGATTTTGTAGACATGCAGAGGAAAGACATTTCACTTCTGCCTTTGTTTCAGTTGGCTGAGTCCAAGAACACACGGCATACCAAGTCTGCTCGATACTGGTTTGAGGTTAGGAACTCCATTCTAATCAGATGCTTTGCGGAGCAACATTCAGTCATTACACAAGTGGTTATTCCAGTGGAACTGAAGAATACAGTGTTAAGGACAGCACATGATATCCCTTTTGCGGGTCACATGGGTATTGCGAGAACTCGCTGTAGAGTGTTGTCCCAGTTTTACTGGCGTGGATACAATAAGGATGTGAAGGTTTACTGTCGGTCGTGTAAAGTGTGTCAGAAGACAAGCCAGAAAGGAAGGACTCCCACGGCACCATTAGTAGCAACAGATTTGGCATTTCGCCCTTTTCAGAAGGTTGCAATAGACATTATTGGGCCCCTTCCAGTTATGTCTGATCGGGGGTATAGATTTATTCTAACATTGGTTGATCTATGTACAAGGTGGCCTGAAGCATTGCCAATGAAATCCATCACATCATTGGATATAGCAGAGGCTTTAATGAGCTTATTTAGCAGATTAGGATTTCCTGAAGAGATTTTGTCTGACAGGATCCGGCAATTCATTTCAGAAGAGATGAAACACATTTCTAAACTGTTAGATATAGCCCAAGTGTTCACCACCCCTTATCATCCTCAGAGCAACGGGGTCTGCGAGCGGTTCAATGGGACACTAAAAAGAATGCTACGTAAGGTTGCAGGAGATGTTCCACAATTGTGGGATAGATACCTACCGGGAGTTTTGTTTGCATACAGAGAGATGCCACAGCAGAGCACAGGATTCTCACCATTTGAGCTAGTATTTGGCGCAAATCCTCGGGGTCCTATGAAAATTTTGAGAGACTTACTAACCGGGAATTACGCTGATGATAGCGTCAAGTCAAGTTATGAGTATGTCGTTGACTTGCGAGAGCGCATAATTACATCGTGTTCGATAGCACGTGAGGCATTACAGACATCGGGTGCAAGGTATAGAGCATACGCCAATAGGAATAGCAAACTTGTATCCCTCAGTTCTGGCAGCGAGATATGGTTGTTGCTACCTACCAAGGAAAATCATCTGCTAGTGAGCTGGCAAGGCCCATTTCAAGTAAAGAAACAGATTACCGATGTGGATTATCTGATATTAGTCCGAGGGAAGGAGATTTTCCATATTAATATGCTAAAACCATTCATAGTACGACCACCTGAACTGGAACCAGTTGTGAACGCTGTTCTTGATAAGACAGGTACTGTAGCTAGTGCAGCAGTCATCGAGGAAGATGGAGAGAAAGGTGATGAGGTCACTCTCCGGATCCCACTATTGCCATTGGTTGCTTCCGAATCATGGAAAGATGTAGAGGTCTCTGCATCTCTCCCACAGCATCAGAGGAAACAGGTGAAGTCACTGCTGTGGGAATTTCAAGACGTGCTCACAGATATTCCTGGAAGAACTGATTTAGTTGAGCATGATATTAAACTGACCTATGGAGAGCCCATCCGGGTGAGACCATATCCTATTCCACTACATTATACTTCTGCTGTTGAAAAAGAAGTGAATGATATGTTACGCTTAGGTGTTATCTCCCCATCTGAATCATCATACTCATTTCCCATGGTCATCGTGCGGAAGAAGGATAAATCCCTACGGATATGTATAGACTTCCGCCGCTTGAATAGTGTCACAGTGATAGATGCGAAACCCATGCCCAACCAAGAGGTCCTCCTATCCCAAATAGCGGGGGCAAAGTATTTTACCAAACTAGACTTATCGAGGGGGTATTGGCAAATTCCCTTAGCAGAAGGCGCTAGGCCACTTACAGCATTTTGTACCCCTCATGGTCTTTTCTAGTTTAATTATATGTGCTTTGGACTGGTGAATGCCCCTGCAACTTTTGTGAGAATGATGAGAATGCTTTTGAGGGGACAGAAGGATGTTATTACATATATTGATGACATCTGTTTGTTTCATGACACGTGGGATGAACATGTAGAGGGATTGAAGTCACTGTTATCATGCCTTCGGGTGCATCACCTTACAGCAAGACCCAGTAAGATTAAGGTGGGGTTTCACGAGTTAACATTTCTGGGGTATGTGGTAGGACAGGGTGTTTTAAAACCAATTGATCAGACCGTTGGAAGAATTTTGAATTCGCAACCTCCAAAAACAAAGAAACAATTACGTAATTTACTTGGTCTGATAAATTTTTATCATAAATTTATCCCCAGGTTCTCTTCATTGTCGGCAGCTCTGACATCACTCACTAAAAAGGGCACGCCAAACAGACTGGTCTGGACTGAAGAGTGTGATAGAGCACTGAGGAACATCAAAGCTGTATTCTCCAGCGAGCCCATTCTTCTACTGCCAGACTTGGCTAAGCCTTTTGTACTGAGGACTGATGCTTCTGCAGTGGGCATTGGTGCATGTCTGATGCAAGAACATGATGGGTTTCTACATCCTGTCATGTATGTCAGCAGGAAGTTGCTTCTGGCTGAAACGCGATATGCCACTATAGAGAGAGAGAGTGTTTAGCTATTATTTGGGCTGTTTCCAAACTCTCTAGGTATTTGTTAGGATCTCATTTTGTACTGGAAACGGACCATTGTCCATTGACTTTTCTTAAGTCATCTAGATCACCAAATTCACGTTTAACAAGGTGGTCGTTGTTGTTACAACAGTACAACTTCACAGTTTTTCCTATTCAGGGTAAATTAAATGTTCTTGCAGATTCTTTATCTAGATTATAAACACTTGCTTGTAGTAAATGGGTGTGTTGTTTTTTTTAACCACCATTTCTATGTAGTATGTGATACTTTTACATGAGTAATGTTTTGTCAACTGTATTCTGCATGATTTTTGTATAAGCTAAGTTTTTATCATATGTTGTATATCCAGTACAGGGTTATAGAATAGATATTCTCTGGTATAGTAGAATTTGGTGAAATTGATGTAATGTTTATCACCTTGAATTTGTTGGGTAATTGGAGATGCATGATTTTTGCCATATGGTTGCTGTTGTATTTTTCTAGCAACTCGGCTCTATGCATGATTTTTGCCATATGGTTGCTGTTGTATTTTTCTAGCAACTCGGCTCTATTATAATTTTTTATTTTATTTTTGTGTTGTTCAGAATGTTATGATTGATTATTTGTAGATGGCATATTTTCACACTGATGCTATAGATTTTGCCCACATATGTAATCAGAGGTTTTGGATGGTTGGGTTCCTGATATCTACCACCCATCCAGTGAAAAACTTTGTTTTTCACTTGGAGAGGGAGGGGTGGATGTCACGAACGGTTTACAGAATGAATATCAGTACTCATGCTCCGGTGGGAGCTAGATATGTTTATGTATGTTGTGAGTTGAAGTGAGTGAATGTTAAGTTTGACTGCGGGAATGAATGCAATAGTAGCAGTAAGCTCTAATGTCGAGTTCACGGGCATTACTGAGTTGTTGTGAGCGAAGTGGTAGTGAAGACTGGTCAGGTGTGAAAAGGGTCATGGGTAAAAAGGCATTAGAGAGAGAGATTAGAACGAGGAGAGATTACGTGGAGAGTGAAGGCGAAATGGTTGAAGGAAAATAGGAAATATATTAAGATATTGTGAAATTCGTTCCATGAGATGCTGTTCTAATTATGCACATCATACATTGTGCTTTTCTTATGTGATGATTTATGGCCAAAGCGGCAGTCTGCCTGTGTTATTGTGTTATACTCAAGTTTGTGATATAAAGTCGTCGGATATCGTATCTACGTGTTGGAGTTTAGTGAATTATCCATTAGCTGTGAATAACGAGCCATGTTTTGTCGCTCAATATGTATGTAATACATATTTGTCAATGTGTACACACAGCAAGCACTTGACAATATATATATATCATCATCATTCGGCTTCTGTTCAAAAAAGTAGATAAATAGTCTTAAGATGGCTCCCTTGAGCACACTTAATGGATTCCGTATCAAAACAGTCTGTGAGCCAAGTAGCCTTACAATGTTCTGCATACGATGCGTAAAGAGTAATAATAAAGTCTGTATTACCTTTAACAGAATCCAGGAATGCACAATTACCAACTGTCGTCATCCCTCGACGAACAGAATATCTTTGGGAAAAACACTGACATTACAGTCACATCACAGGCTTAACTTCCCCAAGATAAGGTAGAGAAGAACTATGGACATCTTGTCCATCAGAACCCAAGATCTCAACTCCCAGACGGAAGTCTGTCCGGTTCGCCCTAAAAGCTAGCGCATGCGTAGACGGAACAGATTTGAGAACAGTTAACTATCCCGTCTTAAGAAAGAATAAACACAGGGAAGGTAACCCCTAATCAACATGTGTCAGTGTGGTGAAGTGGGATGTTATGAATATTTATAGGGGACTTAGTGTACTGACTGAGATCAGCTGTGAAGGTATCTATATCTAATAAGAGTAGTGTATTATAGATAACCTTACTTGCTGCCACATATATATATATATATCTCAGTCAGAATTATTCTGGAATAGTGTGATGACTACGTTGTATGTCTAGGGTATGTGTATGATGAAGTGTAAGTCATAACAACAACAGACAGATAAACAATTTAATTTATTCCACCACACTTGACAACACTGTGACACTCACATACATAAAACACTCTACAAGGATATCTTAAAGGAGTCACTGATAACTTTTCAAATAACAATATGTATTCATTGCTGTCATGAATGAATATGTGTCCTGATTCAAATACAAAGGGAGCCAGGAATCACAATCAATTTTAATTACAAGTTATATGTACAGAATTTATCAATATGAATATTGTAGTGACATATATTATTAAAAGTATCCTATGTGTGTCAGTTGTGTAGTAGTAATATGAGGTAATACTGGTTTTGTTTTGTTCAAGCTCTGTTGGTATTTGTCATCATGACTTCAATAGTTTGTCTTTATTGGAACTAGTATTGGAGATGTTCTCAGTTCCTGATATTAAAACAATTTACTTCCCCTCTTAAGTTTATGTTACAATGTTATTTTAAGATGGGGGTACATAATTTTGAGCTCAGCTGGCCACATCAGCTTATCTTGCGTGATGGCGGCAGGAAAAGACTCCTCTGCTCGATTTCTCCCCTGTGCTCTGGAGACACCTCACTGATAGCTAAATGGACCAAGGAGTATGCTGTCCGACTCTGGATTCAGCAAAGCTCTGACCAGGTGCTGCTCAATACCATCAAGACCATGGTCCCTGAAAACAAGAAGGATGTACCTTCTACTTCATAACTAATTGATACTCTAGTTCTACACTGAGCACAATACATCACAAACATTGATTTCAGAGCGTTAGGCCAACTGTCAGCTTCATCTGAAATACTTTATACCAGTATTAACCTCCTTAATGGTTACTACGCCTCTGCAATTCCAGCATTATTTCTTTCTAGTCAATCATCTAGGTGTCAGTGTACAGTTTGGCCATTCCATGCCGTTTTACTTTCCTCCGACACCTTCTGTTCAGGCTGGAGCATTATAGGCTTTACATCATGTTTGCTACTGAACTACACATATATACAGGCATAAATTAACAATTCACATTCAATTTTCATTAAAAGATACTGAATGTTTCAAACCTACCACAATTCATGGAAATACACAGATACGTTGACTAGCAATGAATTCTGGCACAAATACTGGCACAAATTCCCATCTGCTTATGTTCCAGGCTTTTATTTAGCAAAAATATGAGCTGGCTTCAACGCACTGTTGCTTTATCAAGCTTATTTGAACTAGTGGTCTCGAACTAACGCTCCTAAGTGATTATATCAGCGAGTCTGGCCAATGGAGCCACGTTTCGACAAGTGTTTGAAAAAAATTTTACCTTCCTACGTCTCCCCTAACAACCAAAGATAGTATTTATAGTCCGACTAATCGTGTTTAGCCTTACATATCATTCCAGCCAATCAGTTCAAATGTAACTTGTGGCCCATTTCCCGTACAATGGTGGTGTAAAAAAATCTACCACTGAGCGATTCTGATTTTGGGTGTTGTCTGACAGCACCATCATTTTATTTTGGCTATAACTTGTTAATTCCTAGACTATTTGCATAACGTTTTACATATTCTTTGTCAGCAAGCCCTAAGGAACCCAAATATACATATTTAAAAGAGCTAAGTGGCTGCGTTCAAAATATGCAATTTCTTCTACCTCCTGTTTCGAAGATGTGCTGTCTGGGTACTGTAATGTTTTCAAACGTAAACCCATCTAATGTTATCTTTTCTAATAAGCGTTTTTCGTGATTTTAAAACCTAACTCTGGGAAGGTTAGTGTTTTTATCACTGTCCGTCCGAAAAAGTTAGTGCATGTGGCCTTACACGCGTGATAGTAGTAATTGTGTATCGCGTTACGCTTGTTGGGGTGGCATTAATAGCGAGACGCGTGTTTAATTTTGCATGCGTTCGGCTTTCTGCCTCTCCCTTCTCTCTATCCTGCTTTATCTGTCTTTTAGTTACGCTGTGTATAAAATGGAATGAATGAAATATTAAAATTAGGTCATTGTTCAGCTTGCGTATCTCAAATGTTTTTCCAAGAAATACAGCACACGTTTCATTGAAGAAAGCGGGTAATAATATAGTAGGCTTTTACTATCAACGTGAAAGCGTTACAATTTGCAGACGAAGCATAAAACAAAAGGGGATTTTCGAGTACATTCTTTGTGACAGCACTGTTATTTTACCATTGCTCTTTTCTTTATTAGAATTTATTTGTTAGGCTTTATATTTACCTGATAATTTATATATGTGGATTAGAATATTTCACGACACCTCCCCTCTTAAAACAGACATCCCATGTCAGTCCTTTATTCTATATACACATAGATAAATGTAAGTCAACTTGACTTTACTCTGCTGTGGTGCTATCATGGTTTTATGTAGTTGGGTCCATTCAGAATAGGCACTACTCATGAAATCTGCCTCAGACTTCTACAACCAATAATATATTTCGGTTATGTTACTGAACAGCCGCAAGTGTGAATGCTTGTCTTAATGCTGCTTTGCAACCCGTATTCACCATTTCTCTTCTCTGAGTCTGCGCAACGACATGTCCAGAGAACATTAGATTTTTCTCAAAATGTACGTTATGAGGAGATAACATATACCTGGTGATAGCAGAGTTTTCGTAGTGGATCCCATAATCTTCTTATTATCCTGTATGAAACATTCGGAATATCCTCAATCAAAGAGGCAACTCAGGGATTCATTACGTTCCTCCGAAATGTTTACATCCAACAATTTTCTCATCATTCTAGAGAAGACACTAGGCGCATTCTTCAATCCAAATGGCAATCTATTAAACTCATAGTGTCCTTCTGATGTACTAAAAGCTAGGTATGGTCTAACCTCAGGCTTTACTGGAATCTGATAGTATCCTTTACTCAGATCCACTTTTGAGAAATATTTAGCTTTATTTAGTCTGGCAAACAGCTGATTTGTATCCGGCAATGGATCCACCTGTCCTTCTGTAATAGCATTCAGTCTCCTGTAATCTATACAGAGTCTATGTTCTCCAGAGGGCTTCCTTAAGAGTACAACCCCGGAACTATATGAGGATTCACTGTGTGAAATAATTCCTTCCTTCAATAGATAGTCTATCTCTTCCTTCAAAGCTTTCTCCTTAGCAAACGGAATCGAATATGGTTTCATACAGACAGGTGTGTGGTCTATCAGTTTCATATCATATTCCAATAGGTTTGTATGCCCTGGTCGGTCTGTTAACACCTCTGCATGATTATTTAGAACCTGTTGCACTCTCTCTTTCTGAGTTTTCGTTAAATGTGTACTGATTTTCACCTGTGCTGATGTCTCACAGGGGTGTAATGGATATTCAAATGATGAAAGTGGTTCCTTTTTCATCTCCATGGCGATGGACAAGGTCAACAAGTGTGTCTCTTCCTGATGTTCTCTTTCCAAATATTTCTTCAGGAGATTCACATGATAGATTTTTTCTTTCCCCTTCTTATCTATCTTATAATTTGTTCTAGACACCTTCTCTAGAACTGTATATGGACCTTGCCATCCAGTTTGTAACTTATTCTGACTCCCGGGCAAAAGAAGCAGTACTTTCTCTTCCACAGCCAAATTTCTGTCTTTCGCTTTCCTGTTATAATAGGCAGCATGTTTCTTCCTGGCTTGTTTCAAATTTTCATTGGCAAGTTTCCAGCCAGTTTTTAAACGAGTGGTCAGCTCATTCACATATTGGTATGAAGATGTAATGTTTTCCTCTGCCTTTTCATCAGTCCACGTTCTTAACAAAGCTTCGAGTGGACCTTTTATTGGCCTTCCAAACAATAATGTTGCCGGGGCCATACCGGTTGAACTATGGGGTACCTCCCGATAAGCAAAGAGGGCGGTGTGCAGGTACTGGTCCCATGTATCTGGTTTTTCGTGTGCCAACTTTTTTAGGATCGACATCAATGTGCCGTTAAATCTTTCCACTTGGCCGTTCCCTTGGGGATGATACACACTACAATGGAAGTGTTTGGCCTGGAAGATCCTGAAAACTTCTTCAGTTAGTTTCCCCTTGAACTGAGAGCCATTATCAGTCAAGATTTGATTGGGAAAGCCTAACCTTGTGAAAATTGTGAGCAATGCCTCTGCCACATGTTTAGAATCAATCGATGACAGGGCTACAGCCTCTCCCCACATAGAACAAGTGTCCACCAGAGTCAGAATGTAGCTGTTCCTTCTCTTGGTTCGGGTGAGAGGTCCCACAAGATCCACGGCAACTCTCTCAAAGGGTGTTCCCACTATGGGCATTTCCCCCAAAGTTGCTGGTGCAGTCCAATGTTTAGGTGCTACTCGTTGGCACTCTGGACAGGATTTTACATATCGTTTGATATCTTCAGTTATTCCTGGCCAGAAATAGTGACAAGCTATTCGCTGTCCTGTTGCGCTGATTCCCATATGACCACTGAAGGGAATCGCATGCCCTAGTTCCAACACTTTAGTCCTATATGAAGTGGGAAGGACCAGCTGTCCGTGACCATTGGATTCAGATCCAGCCTTCCTATATATCAGTTTGTTCTTCATATAAAACTCTCCCTTGCCTGGAGGTGTATGAGATTTGGGCAACTTCTTGAAACATGGCTTGAGTGTTTTGTCCTCAGCCTGTGCCTTCCTCATCTCATCTGGGTGAGTATTTATGGGATTATCCTCCTCCTTTTTTGACTGTGATCTGGTCTGCACTGTTGCCAATATCACAGGTCTCTTGGGATTCCCCAAGAAGACATATCTACACCCCAATATTAGAGGGTAGATTGGCTCATTTATCACTGCTGCTTTTATGATTCCTTCCACATATCGCGTTTTCACTTTTATTCGGGCGACGGGAAGTGTCATGGTAGCTACATCCTTGGTTGCAGTTTGAATCTCCACTGTTTCTGTGGTGTATTGATCGGCCTGCACCAGGTGAGAACTCACAACGGAATCGTAATCTAAACCGGTATCATATAAACACCTTATAGTGACACCATTACAGATGACATCTTCACACACTGGGGGGTGGTATGGTTCCTGTAGTTCTTCAGGTTTGACCTTCTTTTCCTTTTTCCCCGATGTCATATCAGCACAATGAGGAGGTTTCCTTCTACAATGGTCAGTGTCATGATTGTTCATCTTACAATTTTTACACCACCTTTTTCCTTGGTTGAAAGATTTTCTTTCATCATATTTCCTTTCATCGAATTGTGGGAATTTATTTTTATTTTCATACCGTGGCCTATCAAATTGGTGCTTACCTTTGTTTTGATCCTTAGGATCAAATTTATTAAAGTTCTGTGGTGCCCTAAAGTTATCCACTTGTTTCTTTTTATTACCTGTTACCTCTGCTTGAGCCGCTTGATACCTTTCAGCAACATTTAGCAACTCACCCAGCCTCTCTGCACCTTGTTCCATGAGAAACTTTCTCAGGTCTGGAGCCATGGACTCTCTTAATTGCTCTATAAGGACCATTTCCTTAAGATCTTGGGTTTTCCCCAGAGAAGTCCATTTCTCCAAGTATGTCTCTATTCGTGCAGAAAACTGGTGATAGGTTTCACCTGACAGTAGTTTAGCATTCCTAAATTTTTTCCTATAAAATTCTGCATTCTTTTCATACCTTAACAAAAGAGCCTGCTTTAGCATGTCATAATTTTCCTGATCACCTCTGCTTATTTTTGCAAAAACTTCATAAGCTGCCCCACGAAGTCCCTGAGATAACTTTAAGCTCCACCTTTCTCTCTCTAACCCATAAGTGGTAGCTAATAGTTCATACCTATTTAGGTAGCTCTCTATATCATCGTCTTTCTCAACAAAATGATCTAAATGAAAATTCATAGCTGAGGTTGAGGCTCCCTGGCTAGCAGTGGCATCAGAGGCAAAGGGACTGGCACCATTTTCAGGAGCATGGCCTTGAAACTCAAACTCCCTTGTCGTAACTCATGTTCCCTTTGTAATCTCTTCTCCTCCTTTTCTGCTTCCCTCTCTGCAGTCAATCTTCTTTCTTCTGCAGCTAATTTCTTCTCTTCTCTTTCTGCAGCTAATTTCTTCTCTTCTCTTTCTGCAGCTAATTTCTTCTCTTCTCTTTCTGCAGCTAATTTCTTCTCTTCTCTTTCGGCAGCCTGTCTTCTTTCCTCTGCTTCCAATTTCTTAGCCTCAGCCTCAATCTGCAACCTCTTAGTCTCAGCCTCCGCGTCAAATTGTAACTTCTTAATTTCCCTTTCAGCCTCTAACTTTCTTTCGGCTTCAAACCTTCTTTCTTCGCGTTCAATAAATTTGTCACATTCCGTAGTGACATAGGCAACCGTAACTTGCCCATCTAATCCTAACTCTTTTGCAGTCTGAACAGCAGCAGATCGAAATTTAGATAGGTCCGCCATTGTCTATCAGGTAAATTTATACAATGTCTAACCAACAATTCAATCTCTAAATATATATCTAATGGACAACACAGGCACCGTGAGCTCAACCTTATTTAATTCCACCCAAGGATACCTTTTAATTCTTATATTCCCTGAAGTGAATTACCCCCACTATTTTTAATAGGTAAAGATTCAAAATCCCGGACGAGCCCCCAATATATGTGGTGAAGTGGGATGTTATGAATATTTATAGGGGACTTAGTGTACTGACTGAGATCAGCTGTGAAGGTATCTATATCTAATAAGAGTAGTGTATTATAGATAACCTTACTTGCTGCCACATATATATATATCTCAGTCAGAATTATTCTGGAATAGTGTGATGACTACGTTGTATGTCTAGGGTATGTGTATGATGAAGTGTAAGTCATAACAACAACAGACAGATAAACAATTTAATTTATTCCACCACACTTGACAACACTGTGACACTCACATACATAAAACACTCTACAAGGATATCTTAAAGGAGTCACTGATAACTTTTCAAATAACAATATGTATTCATTGCTGTCATGAATGAATATGTGTCCTGATTCAAATACAAAGGGAACCAGGAATCACAATCAATTTTAATTACAAGTTATATGTACAGAATTTATCAATATGAATATTGTAGTGACATATATTATTAAAAGTATCCTATGTGTGTCAGTTGTGTAGTAGTAATATGAGGTAATAATGGTTTTGTTTTGTTCAAGCTCTGTTGGTATTTGTCATCATGACTTCAATAGTTTGTCTTTATTGGAACTAGTATTGGAGATGTTCTCAGTTCCTGATATTAAAACAATTTACTTCCCCTCTTAAGTTTATGTTACAATGTTATTTTAAGATGGGGGTACATAATTTTGAGCTCAGCTGGCCACATCAGCTTATCTTGCGTGATGGCGGCAGGAAAAGACTCCTCTGCTCGATTTCTCCCCTGTGCTCTGGAGACACCTCACTGATAGCTAAATGGACCAAGGAGTATGCTGTCCGACTCTGGATTCAGCAAAGCTCTGACCAGGTGCTGCTCAATACCATCAAGACCACGGTCCCTGAAAACAAGAAGGATGTACCTTCTACTTCATAACTAATTGATACTCTAGTTCTACACTGAGCACAATACATCACAAACATTGAGTTCAGAGCGTTAGGCCAACTGTCAGCTTCATCTGAAATACTTTATACCAGTATTAACCTCCTTAATGGTTACTACGCCTCTGCAATTCCAGCATTATTTCTTTCTAGTCAATCATCTAGGTGTCAGTGTACTGTTTGGCCATTCCATGCCGTTTTACTTTCCTCCGACACCTTCTGTTCAGGCTGGAGCATTATAGGCTTTACATCATGTTTGCTACTGAACTACACATATATACAGGCATAAATTAACAATTCACATTCAACTTTCATTAAAAGATACTGAATGTTTCAAACCTACCACAATTCATGGAAATACACAGATACGTTGACTAGCAATGAATTCTGGCACAAATACTGGCACAAATTCCCATCTGCTTATGTTCCAGGCTTTTATTTAGCAAAAATATGAGCTGGCTTCAACGCACTGTTGCTTTATCAAGCTTATTTGAACTAGTGGTCTCGAACTAACGCTCCTAAGTGATTATATCAGCGAGTCTGGCCAATGGAGCCACGTTTCGACAAGTGTTTGAAAAAATTTTACCTTCCTACGTCTCCCCTAACAACCAAAGATAGTATTTATAGTCCGACTAATCGTGTTTAGCCTTACATATCATTCCAGCCAATCAGTTCAAATGTAACTTGTGGCCCATTTCCCGTACAATGGTGGTTTAAAAAAATCTACCACTGAACGATTCTGATTTTGGGTGTTGTCTGACAGCACCATCATTTTATTTTGGCTATAACTTGTTAATTCCTAGACTATTTGCATAACGTTGTACATATTCTTTGTCAGCAAACCCTAAGGAACCCAAATATATATATTTAATAGAGCTAATATGCTGCGTTCAAAATATGCAATTCCTTCTACCTCCTGTTTCGAAGATGTGCTGTCTGGGTACTGTAATGTTTTCAAACGTAAACCCATCTAATGTTATCTTTTCTAATAAGCGTTTTTCGTGATTTTAAAACCTAACTCTGGGAAGGTTAGTGTTTTTATCACTGTCCGTCCGAAAAAGTTAGTGCATGTGGCCTTACACGCGTGATAGTAGTAATTGTGTATCGCGTTACGCTTGTTGGGGTGGCATTAATAGCGAGACGCGTGTTTAATTTTGCATGCGTTCGGCTTTCTGCCTCTCCCTTCTCTCTATCCTGCTTTATCTGTCTTTTAGTTACGCTGTGTATAAAATGGAATGAATGAAATATTAAAATTAGGTCATTGTTCAGCTTGCGTATCTCAAATGTTTTTCCAAGAAATACAGCACACGTTTCATTGAAGAAAGCGGGTAATAATATAGTAGGCTTTTACTATCAACGTGAAAGCGTTACAATTTGCAGACGAAGCATAAAACAAAAGGGGATTTTCGAGTACATTCTTTGTGACAGCACTGTTATTTTACCATTGCTCTTTTCTTTATTAGAATTTATTTGTTAGGCTTTATATTTACCTGATAATTTATATATGTGGATTAGAATATTTCACGACAGTCAGGGAGTTCTGTACCTTTGATTATAAAAAATATAAAATAGATTTACATCTTCTGGAACCGACAAAAATGACGGTAATAGTAACATTGTTAATACTTTGGGTCTTCAAGTTTCTTGGCCCTGTGAGGTCTTTTCTTTTCATTCAGAGAGAGAGAGATCAATATAAACAGTAATATTAATGATAACTGGGAACAGTATTTTACCCAGAATTATTTTACCAAAAGTTTTTCCAGCCCACTGGATATATATATATATGTATATATATATATATATATATATATATATATATATATATATATATATATATATATATATATATATATATATATATATATATATATATATATATATATATATATATATATATATATATCTATATATATCTATATATATATATATATATATATATATATATATATATATATATATATATCTATGTATCTATATATATATATATATATATATATATATATATATATATATGAAAGAACATACATTCCTGACATTTGACAGCCATAGCACTGGAGTGATCAAAAACACTACGCTGTTTCAAAAATTGACATTCACCATAAGAGTCAGTCGATAGGATTTATCATCATTTATCAGGATTTTTTACATATTGTGACAGTTTTTCTAACATCCAGAGAATAGATAATACAGGAACTACTTTTCCCTTTTTTAACTGTGAACGAACGAGAACGTCTCGCTTCAATAACCAAACGCAGGTCTACAGGACTCATCTAGGAAAGATTAAACTACTAACTTTGGCGACCACCTATTAATTATAAATATCAAGGCTGGTCTGGGGCCATAGTTGGGCAAGCCACCTAAAAATATAGGCATACCAGTGTACTTTTTTTTCAAAGGATACCTGTACAAGCAGTAGGAAAGCACGAGTGTTGTTTGTGGCCACAGATGAAAGAGTGAGAGGCAGAGAGAGAAAGAGTAAATAATTTCTTTGTTACAATCCCTGTACTTATTTGTCTATAATTATTTTCGCTAACCTAAGTACTTTACAGAGTAGAAATTTTATGGGAACCTGTTCTTCTCCGGCTATTCTGTAATCTGGAGTTTGCCTTTGACCTTTGGGTTATTAACCTCTTTTCTTTTTCTTTTTTTTAGGGGGGGGGGGGTGGAGAAGGGGTCTTCTCTCAACCAGGGGAGGACCCGTATTGGGTTATTTTCCATTGTCTGTAAATTTGATTATATTTGATTTCTCTATATATTTTTGATGTTGAAAAGTTTAATTGATAATAAACTAAACCAAACTTAATAGAGTGTGTTGGTCAGGCCCGTACCCATTCATCCATAGTTGTTTTCACGTTTGTGCGCATTGTCGTTACATAAGTGTGTGTATGTGTTAAGTGTAGCCTAAATTTCATATAGGGAGAGATAAGTCGTCTGATATTACAATATAGTCGTATAGATAGGCTGGACTAGAGATACTACTCACTCCAGAGACTGATCGTCCTCTTACACTATTCCTCATGAAAATATATTTCTTACACCTTTTATTCTCACCTATTTTTCACTATCACCCCTACTCAGACGGGACCAAATAAATTTCTACACCTATCAAAATATATTTACGACAGCAGCAGAGATATAGAAATTAGCGGAAGGCATTCAATTTACATCCAAAAGGGAACAACTTAACTATTTAACAAATGTAAAATTAAATAACAGATTTTCATTACTTATTTGAGTTTATCAATTCATTATACGAAGTTATAAAAGGCATACACAGTGGTGGTCTTGGAAGAGAGTAGGGATCGAAGAGGGAAGGCTAACCTGGTCTTAAAAATGCCTTGCCGAAAATGGATGTGTCGGGCCGAAAAGCGCAGATATCGCAGCTTTGCTGGCTGTAAACGGCGACACAACGTAACAAACGTCCTTTTTAGGACGAACGCAAAAGAAGAAAATATGGTATAAAAGATTCACTTATTTTTAACAGCACTTCTTAAATTGATTAAACGTTCTTTAGTTTTCCGTGTTTAGAGTAAAATAACATTAAATAAGATGGAGATTGTTGCACATGTTAAAGTAGTAAACACATATGCTCTGCCACTTTCAATGATAATCCTAGTTGATGATCGTTGATGAAGTTGTAGATGTGCCCACCAATATGTTTAATCGGCGCCCGAAAGCGCGCTACGACAATCTTACAAACACATTTTCTTACTTGGTCGATCCTCCTCTACCCTGGGGCATGAGTGGCTAAGAGGTATTGCGTTCGCCTCTAAGTCTAAAGGTACCGGGTTCGGTTCCCAACACGGGGGATATTATTGATGGAATGTGTTCATAACCACTGGGAACTAATAATGTCATTTTCCCCCCTTGATCCCCAGCGTAGTTAGATCAGATGCCTAGACTTCTCGGATAAGGGTGAACAAATAGGAGGTCCGGTCTGCAAGTTGCACACGTTAAAAATTCTTCGGCAGTTGAAATCGTAAAGAGTTTGCCATACGACCACTGCCCTGGCAAAATTTACATTGGGATCCTCGCCACCGGTGCTTAAGAGTTCGTGAGATGTGCTGAGACCCTCCTTGAGATTTAAGGGAGGAAATATGAGCATTGATGGAGTTGACCGTGTGCAATGAAAATGGTCCTTAAAACCAAAGATACATCTTTTACCTTGAGGTGTAGAGGTTAGCCAGAGAGCGCGACATGTTATCTTGCAAGCTGTATGTTGAGAATTCTTGCATGGCCGGCGAGCATTTTGGGTTTGCCCCGATTCAGATGGTCGCACCATGTAACATTTTTACCGAATAAACAGTGAGATCGTTCGCGCAGGATGCTGTGTGATGCGAAAGGCTAGTAACAACAGTCTTTGTGTGGCCTTCGAGCCAAATGGCATTGTTTGAAATGTGTGGCATGGCCACTTATCCAAAGTGTTTCGTATATGTGGCATAGCCACTTAAATTATGATAGTGTATAACCGTAAATGTAATGCTGGTAAAGCAATAAAGTTATAATGTGTAAGGACCATTGAGTCCAAAGATATAAGTCGGTATTATTAACCGCAATAATTTATTAGTATCTTAAATCGTGAACGATAACGCAGTTATAATATGAAAGGCTGATAGAGCCTGGCTATGGATGCCAAATTGAATTAACAACATGTCAGAGATCTTGAGATGTATATTAGGCAGTGTTCCAAATAGAACTATTAGCAAAATGATTAATTCTGGATAAAGATAATAATTATGCCAAGCATTTGGTTACAAGAATAAAACGGCAAGTAATAGACGTGTAATGTCTAATAAACTGTGATCTCTAAGACTGTACTATATCAAGTGTTCTGTAACGTGAAACATTCTTGTTGATTAACCATGATGAAAAGTTGTGTGATGATTAAATGATTATACGTCGTCAAAACGAGACTTGTTAAATGGAAAAGGTTCTACAGTTCCAGTTTCAAATGTTGTGTACATTTTGACCTTTAACCTTCAAGGTCGGTCCCTAATAGAACACTTCAACACGAGCTGCTAACAATATCAAGAAATAAACACTGTCAGTCTTTAATACAAAGTTTAATGAAATAAACACTAGTAAGAAAAATAAAAATATCACAAAGATAAACCCAAAGTTGCAGCATAAAGATACTTCGTGATGACAGACCAGATGAATATAGAATACATGATTTGAAACGTAATATCAGCTCAGTTATCAAAGTCTGAAAGTCTGCAACATAAAGTGGTGTCAGAAGTGGGATCTCTCTTCTGTCACACGATTTGATCACGTATCGATCATCTACAATTCGAGAAGATCAAAGTGTCAGTGACAGGTCAAACTTGAGAAAATTCATCCAAGGCAAGGTGGCAAATCAACTGCAGAATCAACTGCAGAATCAACTGCGCATGTCAACATTCTAGCGTTAAAATGTCGAGACATTTCTGAATCAATGGTCAGAAGTTTCAACGCTGTTTCCTGTGGTAAAATGTATCGTGGCATCTGTGAATATCGATCCTGATCTGAACCAGAGAATCAGGGAAGAACAGTGCTACAGTATTCGTTGTTCTGATCAATTGCGGCACGAGGTACGATAATCGCTGTCCAACATAAAGGTCGAGACGAATTTTCTTCTGTCAAACGGACATCAGCTGTGTACGGGGCGTTAGGAACTTTAACAACGTATTGCATCATCAGCAGGGTTTCCGCACGATGGCAGGAGTGGAAATAAGATAAGTCCTTGTGTGTATTGAGGCGCTTAAATTCTTTATTCCTCTTCATAAAGGTCTAGCTTTGGCTCCTGCCTCCTCCATTGTCCTGTTCAAGGTGTCTTCACTGTTCTGTGTCCACCGCCGTCTTGGTCGACCCCTGCCTTGCCTTCCAGGTACCATTCCCTCCATCACTGTTCTCTCCAAGTCACTATGACGTTTAATGTGGCCAAAGTATTTCAGTTTCCGAGACATGATATTGTTTATGAGCCAGTTTTCCTCGATGTTCAGGTCGTTTAGGATGTCTTTATTTTTCTTCTTCTTGGTCCAAGACATTTTGAGAATTTTTCTGTAACACTTTGCTTCGAAAGATTCGATTGTTTTCTTTAATCTTTGAGTAATGGTCTATGACTCACATCCATACGTTGCTACCGGAAAGATGCACGTTCTCATAAGTTTTACTTTTATTAATTTGCTGGTGTTATGCCATAGGTTCTTCATTATATTTAACCTCTGCATTGCTATGGACAGTCTCCTTCTGACCTCTTTTGAGCAGTCTCCATAGTTGTCAAAATTTGTGAAATTTTCAATTTCCTCATCTCTGATGGTAATTTTTGGTTGGCATCTTGTTTTGTCTGTGGACATTATCTTTGTTTTTTTTTTTTTGTTTAGAAAAAGGTTTTGATCCTCACTGTGTCTTTTGACAGACAGGATTAATTTTTAATTATGAAGATTATTGCAAATGTAATATTACTTTTATAATGATAAATGCCTTAATTATGCTTATAGTAAATGTGAGGATGAAAGGATATAGTATATATGATGAGAGAGAGAGAGGAAGGGCAGAATGTCAGACGGGCCTGCGTGCCCAATTCTTAACCCTTTGAAAATAAAGTTCGTTCGTTCGTTCGTTCGTTCGTTCTAGTCCCTTGGCGCTGTTTGAAAGAATAAGTTTGTCATCTGCGTACCTGAGTTCTGGGATCGCATTTCCACCAATTGTGAACGGATCGCAATGTTCACATTCTTGGTCACTGCGAACATTTCTCATTATATTTTCTGCATAGATGTTAAACAAGTATGGAGAGAGGATGCAAACCTGTCTTACTCCCCTTTTCACCTAAAACCATCCTGATGTTTCCCCCGCTACTCTGACAGCTGATTGTTGTTCATTGTATGGTGCTTCAATTAGATTGATCAAATGCGCCGGAAACCCCATGTCTCTCATGATGTTCCACAATTTCTGATTGTGTACGCAGTCGAAGGCCTTGGTGTAATCTTCAAAACTGGCATGACGATCTACATTGTATTCTCTGCATTTCTCGAGGATGTTTCTCACATTAAAAATGTGATCTCTCGTACCTCTGCCTTGTCTAAAACCCGCCTGTACTTCATGTATTTCATGTTCTAACTTTCTTTCTATCCTCTTCATGATAATCCGCAAGAGGATTTTGCTGGCATGACTTATTAAAGCAATAGTACGATAGTTGGTACACAGTTTTAAATTGCTTTTCTTTGGGAGAGGGATATACACAGAGCTTTTCCATGCTTTGGGCAGGATTGAACTGTTCCAGATCTTCACACATAGTGCATGATAAACGAGGACACTGGCCTCTCCTCCTGCTTTGATTAGTTCAGTTGGTATATCATCGCATCCTGGTGATTTCCCTTTCTTCAGGCTTTTGATTGCTGCACGTACTTCATCTAATATAATTTCTGGCTCTCTCTCTGTCTTCACTTTCAATCGTCATGTCTGGGGTCTTTGCACTATCTTCATACATTTCTCTACAGTACTCCTTCCATCTCTCCAATATATCCTTACTTTCTGTCAATATGTTACCATTTTTATCATTGATTACATATAATGATGGTCTAAAATCATCTGTTAGCGTTCTGATTTCCTTGAACATATCCCGATCCTTTCCCTGAAATTGCAGCTCTTCTATTCTATTGCAGGTATTCGTTATAGACTGTTTCTTGTCTTTCCTAATCTCTTTCCTGATGTTTGTTGTGCAGTTTTTGTATTTGTCACTGTTCCGTTCTACCCCGTGTGCTTCAACTTTCTTCTTTCCTCCATGATCCTCAATGTTTCCTACGTAATGTATATCTCTTTCTTATGCACTTTTCTAGGGATCATGTTTTCTGCTGTTGTGATGAGAATATCTCTCGCATGTGTGGCTAGCTCATCCGGTGTCATATCCTCTTGTACAGCCATCAGTGCTTCGAATTTGTTTTGTACATCTATGTTATATTCAGGTGGTATGGCGCTTACATCGCGACGGAAAGGTCGAGCACCTTTTGTCACTTTTTTCAATTGTAACTTAAAATCTGCAATTAATAGCTCATGATCTGAATCACAATCTGCTCATGGGAGAGTCTTTGTAGATGATATACCTGACCTCCATCTTTGTTGTTTCAAGATGTATTCTATTTGATTCCTGCTGTTGCCATCTGGTGAGGTCCATGAATAGAGCCTTCTAGGATGTTGTCTAATTAGGGTATTTGTAATGGAGAGGTTGTTTTCTAAGCAGAATTTGATTAGTTTTCTCCTCTTTCGTTTGTATGTCCTATACCGAATGGACCTCTCGCCTTTTTCTCTTCCTCTGTTCTTTCGATGCCAACTTTCGCGTTAAAGTCGCCCATGATTATCATGATATCCCCTTTTTCCACTTTCCCTAAAGTTTCTTGTAAACTGTTGTAAAATTTCTCAATTTCATCATCATTTGCTGCAGATGTGGGTGCATAAACTTGAAAAATTGTGATGTTCCTTTGCCTTCTCTTGAGTCTAATCATGAGAAGTCGATCACTAATCGGATTGTATCCAAGTACTGATATAAATGCTTTCTTTCTCAGGAGGAAACCAACGCCGCTCTGACCGCCCTTTTCCTCCCATGTTTATGTGAAGGTCTCTCCTGTTTGAATTATAAAATGACCTTGTCTGGCCTATCTATGTTCAGAAATGCCCAGTATGTCTGTTTTGGTTCTTTCCATTTCTTTACTAATCATACAAAGTTTTCCCTGATGTAGGCTTCTTACATTCCACGTACCTATTCTTAATTTTTTCTTTAGTCCGATGTCAGGGCTTTCCGCAATAAGACAGTCAGGTTTGTGGCCGTCATCACAATTACTTGTACCTGCTCGGGCATCGTTCTCTTCCCCAGTTCGCATAGTCGATCTGCCTGGCCTGGGGGCCACATCATCAGATCTTTGTGTTTCGAGATTCATCATTCTATGCTATCATGATTTCTCGGCAATATTCATTCAGTAGTTTGCCATTGCTTTCTGAACGGTTTCGTCCCTGGAGCGACCTGAAGCCCGATACCAGGCCGAGCCAGCTTCTGCCTTCAAAGTCGTTGTCGAATAAATCGATCATCTATCTCTTCCGCCAGCAGTTGTGTGTACTAATGAGGGAGGGCTCCCGTCTTCACTTTGCTTAGCGTAGTTTAGCCGGCTAGCCAAAGCGTTGCCCGCGGGGTGGCGCTGCTGTACACAAGCAGACTCTGGGAGTCATACGTGAGCTGCGCAGAAGTGGGGGAACAAAATATGATCCAGGCCATCCCAAAAGGGATGTGGCTGCCTCTCACCGTGAGGTACTATCCCTTATACACTCCTGCACTACCCTCCTGAGGCAGGGTCGACCCTGGAGCCCTTTGTGGTTTAGGTGCTAGGAAGCCAGTGCACTAACCATTGCGCTAGCGCGGCTCTATAGACACAAAGACAAATCTAAACACGTAGCCAATACTACAGTTAATGAAATAAGTAACACCATGTGTTATATTTTATAGAAAAGCATGGACTAGATTGACATTGTAATATAATCTGTAAATGCTTTGCTAAACGTATTTTATGTTTATTATCCATATATTTGTCTTTGGCTTAAAAATGCTAATTGTCTGTCATGAAGAATCTATATTTACTAGTGTGTAACCCGTCAACATTGACAGGTTTTTAAATATAGTGTGCTCTTTCAGGTACATGTATTACATACGGCACTGTTTCTACTTTGATCATTTCATTACAGGTCACCGTCATTAGATCGTTGTAGTAAAAATTATATGGATGTATTAAATATGAAGCCACGGAGTAACCTTCCTGAATGACATTCGGAGAAGGGATACTGATCTAATGGAACGGAAATCGACTAATTAAAAGTTCTGTTATGACAACATTTCTCATCAATGTTGGCGTATCTTTCAAAATCTTGCTCTGGTAGACTGTGTCCTCGTTTATCCGGTAATTTTCTTTTAAACCTAACGAGAAAGTTTCCTTTCACATTGGCGTCTTTCATGAAATCCCTATTTCTCATTTTAACGTTCCATGCTAGGTTTAACGTTCTTCTGTAAAACCACGCTTCTATGGTGTCCAGTGCTTGTCATACTTGTTTACTACTTGTCCATGACTCACATCCGTGTGTCAGGACTGAAGAGCTCTATTTCGTACTTCCACTGACAAAGAGTTGTTGTATAAAATACATTTACTTTTATAGAACGCTGCTTTCATTTGATAAAAGTCAGTTTTCGGCTCTTATAACACATATGACTTATAAGACATGAAGGTCATTGATTACTAAATATATACTAATTATAACCCATCAGAGGTTGAACGGGATATTGCTCATCATCAAATCAAAAAAAAAAAAAATTCTACGCATTACAAATGAGATGTATCATCTGTGCAATGTTATTAACACCCCTAGTTATTTGAATATATTGACCTGATGTAAAACTGTTTCATTTACGTTGATTGTGCATATTGAAGAATATTAGCAAGACAAGCTCGTAATCTCAGGGGTCGTGCAATTTAGTATAGTGGTCATAAGCGCACCACTTTTACGTAATTGTCACACTGCAACTTTGATGGAAAAAAGTTAATGCTGGCTTTTGTCAGGGAGGCATCAAAGGAGAGTTGGCTACCTGAAGAGCAGCCGCTGGGAGATTTTTTTAGGCGATAAAGTGAGGATTCCTCAGCAAAAGAGATGTTGGCAAGAAGACGAAGATGGCTATATACTTCTCCACCTATGACCTAGTCGTGACGTATGGATTCGAGTCATGGACAATGACTACAACCCACAAAAGCCAGATCCAAACCTCAGAAATGAGATATCTGAGGATGGTGATTGAAGTAACAAAAGGTGACATGGTCCTCAACCAGACGATACATCAAGGCCTATAAACCCAGCCCCTGTTGACTCAATTAGAACAGTCTCAACTAAGATGGTTTGGCTATGTCCCGAATGAGAGAAGATTGGCTACCACGACAAGCATTGGAAACTAAGAGCAAGGGATCCAGACCTCAAGGACTACACAGTCCTCTGGGAAGACAACATTAGACAATCTTTGAAGGACTGAAGACTAGAATGGAACCAAACCAAGAGGAAGACAGCCGATAGGATAGTATGGCGCTCTCTCTTCCAAAACCCCACACCTCACGGTAGAAGAGGAACGACTAAGTAAGAACGTTAGTAGTATAGTAGGCGCAAAACGAGGCGTATTGTGGTGGAGGGGCGTGACTTTTATATAAGGAAATGTGGTGGAGGAGCGTGGTGGTGGAGCTGTCTTTTTATATAGTAATATATAAGTTCAATAATGGCGGGCGTTTATTTATTGTGTCTAGGTTGTTGTGTGTTGTTTTTTTATTCAAAATAGTTATATTACAACAGGAAGACAACAGTTAGACGATATTTATATAACAACAGTTATACATATATTACAAAAGGTAGACATATATTTACACATATCCTACAACAGTTGTACTATATATATATATATATATATATATATATATATATATATATATATATATATATATATATATATATATATATATATATATATATATATAAGAAAAAAAATAGATACATTTTATATATTTATTGACAAAGAGGCGTTAGCTGGTTTATGGGTGCTGTAGGGTGACGTCTAACCTCACTACTACGGTCGTGCCGGCCATACGCTTAGGAGCTCTCAGAGTCCGAGCACAGTCTTGTGCTGGCGGGGGTGACGATGCATGTTGGGGTGTATAGCTGGTGGTTGTAGGTTAGGTTGGATTTGTGTGTTTTGTCGTTTTGTTTAGTTATGTGTGTTGGTGTGTTTGTTTATACATATACAAGTATACATACAATATATATAAAAAATATAAAAAATCGATAATGACGGAAAATTTTTTAAAAAATCGATAATGTAGGATTAGGTTACTAAGAGGGTTTTTGAAGCGAGTGGAACCTTTTTGTGCTGGCATGGGTGACGACGTATGTTGCGATGTACTGGCGGGGTGGGTTAGGGTTTTGTGTGTGTGTGTTTGACACAGCAGTGTGTTGGTGTGTTTTGGGAGTGAAGTGTTAGAGACTTGATTAGGACCAGCAGCGGGAGGTGGGACTGAAGTGTTAGAGACGTGACCAGGTCCAGCACCTGGAGGTGGGAGTGAAGTGTTAGAGACGTGACTAGTTCCAGCATGAAGAGGTGGGAATGCCGTGTTAGAACCTTTACTAGGACCAGCATGGAGAGGTGGGAGTGAAGTGTTAGAGACATGACTACACTAGAAACAGCCTCGAGAGGTGTCAGTGAAGTGTTAGAGACTATACCAGGGACAGCAGCGAGAGGTGGGAGTGAAGTGTTAGAGACATGGCTATAACAGGTCCAGCAGCTAGAGGTGGGAGTGAAGTGTTAGAGTCCTAGAGGTGGGAGTGAAAGAGACGTGTCACTATACTAGGGCCAGCGCCTAGAGGTGGGAGTGAAGTGTTAGAGACTTGACTATACCACTTTTTGTGTAGGTATTTTAATTGTTATGTGTTGTTGTATTGTGTGTTGGTGTGTTTTTTTATACATATATACATACAATATATATAAAAATATAAAAAATCAATAATGGCGGAAAATATTAAAAAATCGTTAATGGCGGGCTAGTAGGTTACTAAGGGCTTTTTTAAGTGAGAGTGTGGGGGGTTACTGATTTTGACTGGTTGGGGTGATGACTCATAGATGTGTTCATGTGTAGCGCTGGAGTAAGACAATGTAAAAGCGGTGGGGTATAGGTGGTATTGGTTTTGTTCTTGTCTGGTAATTTTTTGTGTAGGTATTGTAATTGTTGTGTGGTGTAGTGTAACTGGTGGGTTTGGGTTTTTGGGTGGTTGTGTTGTGTATGAGTCGGCATTTTGTTGAGTTGTCTTTTTATACAATATTTATACAATATGTATTTTACAACAGATATTAATATGTATACACACGATATTTATACATACCATATTTAGACACCATAGATAACAAAGATTTTCTTAATTGTAATAAATATATTTAATTCTATTAAAATGAGACGAAATTTCAAGCTAAAGCACAAGTCTCAGCATCTTTGTAGGTTTCTTCTTCTTCGGTGGTAGATTAGAGACATCGCCCAAGTGGTTGTCTGTGGTGGGAGCTGACGTACAAGGGTTGGTGTTAGGAGACCACCTCGGTTCTTGGGATATTGGTTGATAACAACTGGAGTTGATGTAGTGGTCTAACGTGTTACTGGGGCAGGTAGTAATAGGTCTCTGCTTCTTCGGTGGTAGATTAGATATGAGACAAAGTATTTTCGTGTAGTAAAGGTTGGCCTCGGTAAACACTTACAGACGCGGCCTTCAGCCCGCTCTCCAACGGGCCAGGGCTTGATTAGTCGAAAAACTAATCGATAGTTGACGCATTTTCGATGTGGAAATTTTTGTGTGCTGGTATTGTAAGTGGAGAGGATACAAATGTAACCAACGCGAGGCAACGTATAAACACAGACGCGTAATAAATGTTTATATATAAATTTTTATTATATTATTATTATGAAACGGGGACATTGGCGGTGTGAACCCGGTTTTCGATGTAAAAATATGACAGGGAATGTCCGTTGTTGCGAGTACAGATAAAAGACTAGCTTATTGTGGTGTTTATTAAGACTATTAGTTCATTTTTTCCGCCACGCGTTTGTTGTATAATGAGAACCTCAAAAAAAGTGTGTTTGTCTGGTGGTTTGTGTGCAGGTATTGGTGTGAATTACTACTAATTGGTGTTAGCTTTCTTGGTTTGATAGTCCTTTTCACAGTGTAAAATCACTATTGGTTATCTGTAGTATTTTAAATAGTTTTGTTAAGCCATTATTTCTATAATATTTAGGGCCATCTCGATGCTGTTTAAACGCTAGATGTATATTTATCAGATCACCGAGGGCGTATGCGCATGCGCGCATAACTTCACACGTCAAAAAAACTTTACAGGAGCGATTATATGTTGATTTTTCAATGTCACTTTTAAAGAGGTCATACCGCATACTTGTGTAGATTGACCAATTATTGTGGAGGTAGTGTATTCTTAAGCAACAACAGGAGATTTTTGTGTATTTCATGAACGTTTAGGTATAGGTACACTGTCCAAAAGTGATCTCATCAGAACGTTGTTATCTATGTGGATGTGTTGTAGTCTTGTTACAAACAACAAGCTGATTTAGAAGTAGCTTTAACATTTTTATTGGAAGGAGTTGTGCTTTTACCCTTTTACATGAATATAACAACCAATTTGTTCCAAAACCGTCATGCAACTATGTTGCTACTTGACTTGAGAAGAAGGAATTTTTATAAGCACTCACTAAGGGAATTCTTTTTTTCCTACCCGCTATAGAATAAAGAGGAAAATATAAAATAAAAAAGGGATACCTTTTTATAGTGGAAGATGACTAATGATCGGTGTGTGGTGGGGATTATTTCTGTTTTGTGTTGTGTTGTGTGTAGCTAGTGATGATAATATAAGACGATGAGAGGTGAAGTTGCGTCGGAGGCAGCTATTCTTGTGATGTAAT
Source organism: Oreohelix idahoensis (assembly GCA_024509875.1). NCBI lineage: Eukaryota > Metazoa > Mollusca > Gastropoda > Stylommatophora > Oreohelicidae > Oreohelix > Oreohelix idahoensis. The sequence goes on from JAMPIV010008423.1 coordinate 47,452, forward strand.
AATATGATATGGAATTTCCGTTTGTTGGGAGAATGTAACTACATATTGAGACAGGCGCTGGGTCACGTGGTAGTTTTCTTTATTATTTATATTATATCCTGAGTAATAAATCTACTCACCCCAATGTCCATCTAGTTCTATGTAAGTGACCCCGCACACAGCCGTAGTCTCCAACATAAAAAATAATGTCAAAGGCCAGGCTGGACAAGACCAAAAAGACAGTTTTATTGAACACAACCGTAGAGATATATGTCACAGACAAACTAGATTATGGCGCCAACTACATACTCCTTAGTGTTGCAGGTTGCAATCGGAACAATTTCGAGGCCAGTTTCACCCATGATTAATAAAGTTCAAACACGGGCTTTTACCGCTAGCAATAAACTCGATTTGCTTTTGTAAGACTAACATTTTACCTTTGTAAGACTAATTCTGCTGCTTATTTCTGTTCACGTCACAAGTTCAAAACATAATCGATCAATAGTAGAACTTTATAAAAGAAACATTCCTTCGATCGTGTGTTCGAACCCCCGTGACTTAAGGTTTCACTTTTTTCACACGGGAGATATCTGCTGATTGTTTTTATATTAGCTCCCAAGAGGTTCAAACAGGGGGCGTCCACGGAAATGTAGTACATTAAATAGTTATAACTAAGTATTTGTTCCAGTTATCAAACGGTTATCTTCTTTTTTTTTGTTTGTCCTACAAGTTTCAAACTTTAGTAAAAGCTTTTCTTCCAATCAGCAAAGATGGCCACAACATTTTCTCCCAGGCCTGCTTAAAAGTTCCAACCTGTAGGTAAATAGATCAGCTGTCAAATACTTCTTTAAATATCTCTTGTAGTTTTCCAAACATTTCATTAAATTTTTTTTCATTAAATATTTTTTTCTGTTGTCAAAAATTTCTTCCACTTGGCAAATATTTCTTACCGTTGTCAAAATATGTCTTCCACTTGGCAAAAAAAAATTTCTTCCACTTATTAAAATACTTCTTCCACTTGTCAAATATTTTCTTACCGTTGTCAAAATATTTCTTAAGGTTGGCAAAATATTTCTCCACTTGTCAAAAATATTTCTTCCACTTGGCAAAAATTTCTTTCACTTGTCAAATATTTCTTACCGTTGTCAAATCATCTCTGCCACTTGGCAAAAAACAATTTTTTCCACTTACCAAAATATTTCTTCCACTTGTCAAATATTTTCTTACCGTTGTCAAAATATTTCTTACCGTTGTCAAAATATTTCTTCCACTTGGCAAACACATTTCTTCCACTTGTCAAATATTTTCTTACCGTTGTCAAAATATTTCTTACTATTGTCAAATATTTCTTCCACTAGGCAAAAAAATTTCTTCCACTTGTCAAAATATTTCTTCCACTTGTCAAATATTTCTTTCCGTTGTCAAAATATTTCCTACCGTTGTCAAAATATTTCTTCCACTTGGCAAAAAAATTTCTTCCACTTGCCAAATATTTTTTCCACTTCTCAAATATTTCTTACCGTTGTCAAAATATTTCTTCCACTTTGCAAAAAAAATTTTTCCACTTGTCAAAATAATTCTTCCATTTGGTAAATATTTCTTACCGTTGGCAAAATATTTCTTCCACTTGGCAAAAATTTCATTAATAAGGAATGTTTCTTGCCGCTCACCCGAGAACAGGAATCTAAATAAAATTCTGGTTTATATGTACGCTCTATTTTATGCGAGAAACGTGTGTGATAATATGAGAGAAAATTGCAAACAAGGACGGTAAGAAATCAAAATAATACAGCGATATTTCACTTAAACGATGTGTTTTAAAATCAAAAAACAAAAAAAGAAAAAAATCGTAACACATACCGCCTTAGTGTCAGTCAACTTTAAGCGGCCGAAGTTTCAGTCAATCCAGAATTGAATGGTATGACTTTCACCACTTCTCTACATGCCTGCATTTATCTTTCCTAAGTCAAGAGCAAAGCCCATGTATCCATCTACAGCTTGGTAGAGTGTAGCGTGACGCCATCGTGTATCCAACTACAGCTTGGTAGAGTGTAGCGTGACGCCATCGTGTATCCAACTACAGCTTGGTAGAGTGTAGCGTGACGCCATCGTGTATCCAACTACAGCTTGGTTGAGTGTAGCGTGACGCCATCGTGTATCCAACTACAGCTTGGTAGAGTGTAGCGTGACGCCATCGTGTATCCAACCCACTACCTTTACCGCTGGAAGCCTGCGCTGTAACTAAAAAATGGGTGCTGTAGTGGTATGGCAAGATCACTAATGTGGAGCTGACGTCACAAACCAGTCAAGTAGCAAAAGAATAAGACATGAGAAGAAGACGCTGAAGATGGATAGAACACACACTGAGGTAACGTGAACATAGCTTTACCAGGTAGTCCTTGTTCTGGAATCCTGTCTTGGGTTTTATCTCCCTTGTCCTGCAGTAGTGGTCTACAAATGGCCAAACGCCGAGTTAAAGAATGAGTGTTTCAAAAGGTTTAACTCTTCGCTCAAGATTTCTCTTGGCAGAGATAAAAATATAAGAATGATGCTTCTATTTCAAGGTGCCTCACCGGAATTTTACAGAATGGCAAGCATAACAAATAAGATTATCTAAGTCGTTAATATTCTCCGCCCCTTTTGTGAGGAGAGGTTTCGACTCGTATTTCTGAGCCCCGTGCTGAATGGGACTTAATAGTGATTAATTCAACTATAGGTTTATATTTACATATAAAGAAGTTTAATAATCAATTATTGGTTGCCAAGATAAAATAATTAAAGCCGTTTTGAAAACAAAGCATCATATTTATCATCATCTGTAGATCATAGTTGAAGGTGAATAAGAGAAACAAATTGAAAATGTCCATTGGCTGAGCTGGTATGTTACTTAGCTGACAATGTGGGATTACTAGCGCCTACTTTAGTCGCTGCTGGTACCTAACGGTTGTTGGACTGTTCCTTCTCTTCAGTAATAGACTTTTTTCATAAACACGTCCCATGCGACAAGGCTTGGTTGCACGTTAGGTAGCTTCGTCTCGTGTACTCAGGACCCATCTGTTGTCGGTGTCTGGTGTTGACATCTGGAACATTTGACCACAAACTGAAAGAAGACAAATGTCTCTGCTAAGTACCAGGTCTCCTGATATAACACTAGGCGACCTCCGCTTCCATCCACCACTTTATCTTTCTCAGATATGTGGCCCATATCCCTGAGCATTACATCTGGATCATCGAGTGGGATGAAAGTGCTTTTGGACAGCAGAAGATGACAATTGCAACATTGTTTGCATATATAAATATACAAAGAAAGCGTACTACAATATTGATATAATAAATATATACATGAGGACATCACCACCCACTCCCTGCTCCCTGGGGATTATGGGGCTACCTCTGATGTTGGTTCCTTGAGATGAAACCCGTACAAAGCTCTTGCAGTGGTGGTTTCTGTGGTAAGTTCCTTTAAGTGATGAAGTTGCCAGTCACGTGTGACAACTGTACACCCACAAGCAGTTTATACTTCTTCTTCTTCTTTCATTCGCTTGAAATATGTTGTGTATATCTGCAATGTTGTTTCTTGTATAAACTTCACTGTCTTTTGTAGTTCATACAGAGGTCCGTATAGTTTTGCTTCCAGTGTTGTTTCTCTGGGCCAGTACGTTTGCCTCAATATATCATATTTGGGACAATCTTGAAGAACGTGGTCAGCAGTCTGGAGTGCCTGTCCACATGTACACATGGCTAAATTACCAATCTTGAATTTTGTATACATGTGGCTGCGGAGGCGGCTGTGTCCTGTTCTGAGGCGCAGAATGACAATTTGTTCTGATCTGTTCATAGCTTGGTAGTCATCCTGTTTTAGTGTTGGTGGTTTTATGATTGATTTGATCATCTTTTCTTCTGATGGTACGTAACTGGTACATTCGGTTGCTCGTCTGCATCACCTTCTTTAGCCAGTCCGTCTGCTCTCTCGTTTCCTGGTATTAAACAATGAAAGGGTATCCACTGCATGTCGACCCTGCGCTGGATGCACAGTTCAGAAAGTAGGGCTTGTATACCTGGCAATTTTCTGGACTGAAGTGCTTGGAGTGCTGATCTTGCATCTGTCAGGAATACTACAGGCTGTGGACCGAGATGGGTATTAAATAGTTTCTCAGTTGCCACCTTGATTGCCTGGACTTCTGCATCATAGTTGTTACAGAATTTCTCCGTTGGTACTCTGACCGTATCCCTGGTGTTGTTTGGGTATTCTATGTACACTCCTGCTCCTCCATTCTTTACTGCATTCTGTGCTGACCCATCCGTGTATACTCGGACCCAGAGGTCCTGTGGGTATTCATCATCCAGGAAGCTGAGAGTGACTGTCCTACGTTGCACGCTGTTCTGTTCATCCATGTCGAATATTCCTTTCACTTTTAACTGGATGTGTACTGGTAGTCCAGGCTCCTCTCTCCAAGGGGTTTGTTCTGGCACAGACTTTAGGGGGCTGTTAAATTCAGGCAGGTCTGAGGTTTGTCTACGAAATCGTTTGGCCTGGTGGATAAAGCTGCTTCTTTTCAGTCGCCCCATTGCTAGGTTTTGGAATCTGTCCTTCATTGGATGCATCCGCATACAGAGGAACTTTTCTGCCTGTGTTGGCACTTTCGTGTCTCTGCGTTCTCTCAGTGCTTGTATCCTCCCCATTTTCTCCATCTCCCCTATAGGCTATGATTTCATTGCCCCCGTGATGACCCTAAGCGTCTGGTTTTGCACCTTATCTAGCTCTTGTAATGTGGTGTTTGATGCTGGACACCATGCAGCTGACCCATATTCAAGGTGTGGTCGTGTGCCCTGCTTGTAAACTTTACTAAGTATTTTCCCGCTGGCTCCCCATGTGTCTAGTTAGTTTTCTCAGGATGGCTAACTTCCTCCTGGTCATTGTTGCTGCCTTGTTGATGTGCTGCTTCCATGTAAGCCTATCATCGAATGTAACTCCGAGATAGGTGGGTTGTTTATCTTCTCTCAGGAGCTCTTCGTTTATCTTGATGACACCAGTTTTTTGTTTGGGAGAGAGGGTAAACAGCGTAGTGCTGCACTTGTCTGTGTTGATGCTGACACACCATCTATTTGCACATGAGGTTAAGGCATCTATAGCTCTTTGTAGCAGTTTGGTGGCCACTGTTGCATGCTCATCTGTGCACCATATTACCAGGTCATCAGCGTACATTGCCACTTTCATTCCATGTGCTAGTTCAGCAACCAGGTCGTTTATGTAGACTAGGAGAAGTGTGGAGGACAGAACCCCTCCCTGACGGACGCCATGACGCAGTAGTATTTTCTTACTCTTGAGGCCATCTAGTTGTACTCGGGCTCTTCTGTTTTGCAAATATGCTTTCACCCATTTGGACATCTTACCCTTCACTCTACAATTTCTCAGTTTCTTCAGAAGCCCTTCTTTCCAAACCTTGTCAAATGCTTTCCTTAGATCTATCCATGCTGCTAGTACCAGTTTCTTATCTTGTAACGCATCCTCAATCTCTTGGGAAAGGTAAGTTGCCTGATCTTCGGTAGAATAACACTGCCTAAAGCCTGCCTGCTGTGGTACAAGACGGTTTTCACTTTCAAGGTACCACTGTAGCCTTAGGTTGATGATACGTTCCATTGTTTGCAGAAGCAGCTTGTAAGGCTGATTGGTCTGTAGCTGGAGGCAGTGGAACTGTCTTGTCGTGGTTTTAGGAGTGGTATCATGATTGCTTCCCTCCAGGTCTGTGGAACTCTACCTGAGTTCCAACAGATATTGAAGATCTGCAGCAGCTTGGTTTTTTCTGCGGTTCCCAAGTTCGTGATCATTTCATTGGACACTCCATCAACTCCTGGCGACTTTCTCAATTTTAATTTGGATATTGCAAGCTCCAGTTCTCTGAATGTGATTGATGCCTCCATAACTTCAGGTATGGTTCCATCTCGTCCTGCGTATTGTTGTTTCTCACGAGTCTCCTGTTGCTTCTCTGGGCTAACTTCGATGTTGTTGTCTTTAGCAAAGGTGTCTGCAAAGTGATCAGCTGCCTGTTTTCCCATGAGGATGTTTCCATCTTTGTACAGAGCAATCCTTGTGTTTTGTCGTGTGGTGAGTACTGGGGCAACTACGACAATAGTTTTTGCCAGGAATAGTCTATGAGATATTAGGTATAAGGTCTCTAGAAATTGGCTCGTTAAGAAAGATTAAAGACCTATTCGAGATAGGGACAAGAAAACGGGAATGCGAATGCTTTCCACTGGACAGTGTTTTCTAATTAATTATGGAAAGAGTTCTGTTTCCCAACGACCTTAGATCCCGTAAAGAAAAAGCCCACAACCTCATCTGAGTGGAGAAAGGTTCCTATAGGTGAATATGTAACACCGACAGCACGAGTGATACATTAACAAACCAGATAATGATCAAACGATCGTTGGGTTTATTAATGAAATACCCACACATATAGGGTTAGTAATGGTTAGAACGTGATGATGGGTAAAGACGATTCACACAAAACACACAGATGAGATAATAAAGTTGCAGTTAATTAAGTAGTAGTTAATTAAGAATGAATTAGTGCAAGGCGAAATGATGATGATGTGATATGATACGTGTTACCAAAATGGTGAGTAATCTACACAGTCCATGTGTCTCTAAATGCTTCGCATTGATTTGATGATTCACGTGTAGGCAAACAATGTCCCAAGTTGTTATACGTTATGTCGAGTGGGGTATCTCTAAGTCGAGGACGTTCTGATGAAAACTGTTGTCGGACTGAGAACGCTGACGAGATATTTATGTATATTCCTTCACTGTTTGAGTATATCTCTGTAGTGTTGATCAACAGTTAATAGCTGTCATATGAACAAAAGGTCTGTTGTCTAATCTCCCGAGGGTACTGGCCAGACTGGATATCTTCACGAAATGTTAGGGATATGTAGACTCATAATCTTGCGTATGTAGTCGTGATTAATAAAATATATAGAGTCTGCTTCATAGAATGCGCTTAAGAGTGTGTTGCACTTGGTATAAATATGAGGTTCCTCTTTTGAGCTCTTTTGCTTGACTTCAGATAATAATGATCTTTCGAGTGATTTGAATTTATGATAACTCTGTATTGAACTTGTGATAACGATGTATTGAACTTGTGAGCAAGCAGTATATGGGTGACGAAAAATGCTGCGTCAACCTTCTGACTTGTGGGTGAGACAATATTCCTTTTTAATTGAGGAATGAAAGATGTCCTATGGCGAATTCTGCTAGCCAAATGTCCGTTTTTGATAACTTATTTCTGGTTAGACGTCAGACACGTTGCGTGTAGACTCAGACTTCTGATGAACTGAAGACACACAAAAGTCTTCGTAAGTTTTTCACATTTAACATCACTGGTTGACTTTCATTTATACTACTGCTAATTATTCATCTCTCTCTGAGTTCAATTCTAATGATGTTAAATATCTTGTGCATGAGAGTGTGTGCGCATGGGAGACTGTGATGATGATGAAGGTGAAGTATGAACTATTAATTACCTCCTATCATCCTATCATCTTCTAGGAAAATCTTCTGATTTTATTAATCAGTTATGCAAAGAATTATTTGAAACTCTATCTTTCGCACATTTTAGCTGTGAGGTTAAAATGAACAAAAATTAAGAAAATGTATTAATAATCTGTATAAGATCTACTAACCTTCTTTTCCCTTCGCAAAATCCTTTAAGAACTCAATTCATCACAGAACTGAATTATATCCACTCTGAATAAACCCGTGTATTTAAGCTAGGCGTTTTTGGGTTTAATCTCTTCCTCACAAAGTAAAAACTGGACTCCTTCCTCTAGCACACTACGCAGTAGATTATATTTCTGGAAGTCCAATGTGTTTCTTGGATCCGACATCCAGCTCCGCCCATACCAACCAATCCTTACTAGCCCCTCTGGTCACTCATTCACAGGATCGCTCTTGTCCTCTGTCAGTCCAAACGTGGGTGTGGTTTGACAAACAAGTATGGAGATAATTGGCGGGCTAATGCAAAACTGCTGTCAAATTGCTGTAACCTACTCTCTGATTGTTTATTGTTCACCTGGCCAAGCTGGGCGTCCAATGTGGTAACCCAACGCTTGTCTGAACAGCGGCCGACCAAAGATAACACCATTACAGCATGAGACGTTTTCACCTGGCCAATCTGGGCGTCCAATGTGGTGGCACAGAAATTACAGCATGCCCAGATGTCTGATTGGGATGACCAGATGTGTTTTCACCAGATTTATCACGATGCAATGTGGGCTTCAAACGATAATGTCAGGTATGGGGACTCAATTAAAGGACTTTATTTCCCCTGATGAAAGAACAAATGTGGTTCTCTTTACCGGTCGCGAGTAATCACAACGATGAAATAGCAAATATGGGATAGCAAATGTGGGGTGAAAGAGCAAATGTCGGAGAAAATACAATACGAAAGATGTAGGAAAAGATAGAGCAATAAGGCCTTTGCGCTCGTTTATCACAAAAGCCCCCTCCTCAAGTGTGATGTCAATCATACTCAGGAAAGCTTAGCCTTCTTGCTCGGGATTCATTATTCCTTTTCCTCATCTTCGTTCTTCTCTCCGTTTTCCACCCCTTCCTCTACTTGTTTGTGCTCTCCGTCCTGCCTCATAGGATGACGGCTTAAAAATCCGCTCCTACATTATGTTTTCCTTAGATATAGTCCACTTGGAACGTGTAAGGTTGTAGAACAAGCGACCACCTCATCAGTCTCGCATTAAAATTCTTTGAATTGGCGAGGAATGTCAGAGGTTGATGATCACTCTGGATCGTAAATTTCCTGCCGTACAGGTATGCTTGAAATTTTTGTATTCCCCAGACGAGGGACAAACATTCCTTTTCGATTGTTGAATAGTTTTGTTCTGCTCGGTTTAACTTCCGACTCGCGTATGCGACCGGAAATAGATTTGGTGGGCTTCTGTCGTCTGGCTGTAGTAATGTAGCCCCGATTCCAATGATACTGGCATCTGTGCGCAAGATGAATTTTCTAGTTAAATCCGGGAGCCGTAAAATAGGTTTTGTGTTGATTTCTCTTTTAAGAGTGCATATGCATGTTCACATTCTGCTGACCATGTCACTTTATCTGGGTTTCCTTTCCTGGTTAGCGATGTAAGCGGTGCACAGAGGCTATTAAAATCCTTTATATATCTCTGGTAGAATCCACAAAGGGATACAAATGACCGGACATCCTTTTTTGTGGTCGGTCTCGGTGCATTTCTCAGCTTCTCAACGTTTTGAGTCTCGGGGAACATGGTCCCATGGGAGATAGTATGTCCTAGGAACTCTAGCTGTTCACATCCAACTTGACATTTGGTTGGGCGGGCGGTTAGTTCCGCTTCTCTGAGTCTGTTAAACAGCAAGGATAGCGCTGATATATGTTTTTCAAACGATTCAGTAGCTACTAGGATATCATCCATAAAATTACTGATGGCGGGATGATTCAGATGATCCAATAACTTTCGCATCATCCTTGTGAAGACACTAGGAGCGTTGTTTAGTCCAAATGGCATCACATTAAACTCGAAGTGTCCATCTGGAGTACTGAAAGCTAACAGGTTCCTCACCTCAGCTTTTACCGGTATTTGATAGTACTCTTTACTGAGGTCGATCTTTGAAAAATAGCGAGCCCTGCTCAGCTTAGTAAATAGCTGGTTCTGGTCCGGTAACGGTTCTGGCTGGAACTGTGTTAACGCATTCAGCTGTCGGTAGTCGATGCACAGGCGGTGTTCTCCACTGGGTTTGCGTAACAGCACCACTCCCGTACTGTAATGGGACTCCGACTTCGAAATTATGCCTCCCCGTCGCCTTGGCATACGGAATCGGATACGTTCTCATTCGGACGGGCGTTGGATCCGTGACTTCCATGTCAAACTCCATCAGGTTTGTCCGGCCCGGTTTGTCTGTCAGGGAGTCGGCGTGGTTTTCCATCAATCTCTTCACATTTTCTTGCTGGGCTTCCGTTAGGGTGGCGCTTATTTTCATATCTAAATGTGATTCCTCCTGTATCACCGGGTACTCTACGGATGATAAAGGCTCTTCTTCCATTTGCATAGCAATAGCCATAGTCATGAGGGGCGCTGGTTCGGCAGGGGCTCGCTCGTAAAACTTCTTAAGCAGATTTAAGTGATAAATTTTCTGCTTTCCGTTCAAGGCGATTTTATAGTTGGTGCGAGAAATCTTCTCCACAACTTTGTAGGGTCCCCTCCAGCAAATCTGCAACTTATTACTGCTACTTGGCAGAAGAAGTAGCACCTTCTCTCCTACTGCTAGTTCTCGGTCCTTCGCATTCCGATTGTAATATTTGGCATGTTTCCGCCTAGCCTCCCGTACTTTCGCTGTGACTAATTCCCACCCAGTCTTCAGGCGTTGTTTCAAGTCTGTGACGTACTGGAAGGCTGATGTGACAGTGTCGTCTGCCTTGGCATCTGTCCATGTTCTTAGTAAGGCTTCTAATTGACCTTTAATAGGTCTTCCGAAGAGTAATGTGGCCGGAGGAACTCCAGTTGACGCATGCGGTACTTCCCTATAAGCAAATAATGCGGCAGGAAGATACTGATTCCAAGTTTCTGGCTTCTCCTGTGCCAACTTCCGAAGAATAGAGGTGAGCGTCCCGTTAAACTGCTCTACTTGCCCGTTACTTTAGGGGTGATTCGGCGAAGTATGAATATGCCTAGTCTTGAATATTCTAAGCACCCCCTCTTTCAACTTGCCTCAAAATTGTGACCCGTTGTCTGTGAGAATTTCATGCGGGAAGCCCAATCTAGTAAAGATATTCAGTAAAGCGTCATCTACATGCACTGAGTCGCTTGCTGGCATGGCTATGGCTTCGCCCCACATGGAACAGGTGTCCACTAAGGTAAGGATATGGGAGTTCCACTTCTTAGTTCTCAGCAGAGGTCGACTTATATCCAAGGCCACTCTTTCAAATGGGGTGCCCAAGATTGGCATCTCCCCAAGGGTCGCGGGAGCCGTCCAGTGTTTTGGTGCAACTTTCTGGCACTGAGGACAAGACTTGACGAAACGTTTAATGTCGCCGGTGATCCCTGGCCAATAATAGTGGCAGGTGATCCTTTGAGTCGTGGCGCTCATTCCCATGTGTCCACTAAATGGGATAGAGTGGCCCATCTCATGCACCTGGTTCCTATAGGTTGCAGGAACTACTAATTGGTTGTGTTCCTGTCCTTCGTTTCCAGCTCGGCGATACATCAATCCATTTTTCATAAAGAAGTCTCTCTTGGTAGGTGGGTTGTGTGTCCTAGGTAATTTTTTAAAACAGGGCGCCAGTGAGGAATCTTCCATTTGGGCCCTCTTTGATTGCTCGGGGAAGATATTGGTAGGAGGTTCCTGCTCTGCGTCTTTTTTTGACTGTTCTCTAGTCTGTACGGCCACTATGACTAGTGATTGAATAGATTCTCCAAGGAACACATATCTACATCCCAAGATTAAAGAGTACATTGGTTCTTCCATTATAGCTGCACAAATCGCTCCTGTCACGTAACGAGATTCCACTCTGATAAGTGCAATTGGCAGTGTCATGGGTGCAACATCCTTCGTCGGACCTTGGATGTCGACACTCTCTTCTGTTATCTGGTCAGGGGTGACAAGATATGCACTGACCACCGCATCGAAAGCAAGTTCTGTTTCATAAAGGCACTCCACAGATTGTCCGTTTACGAGGACTGATTCGATGACGGGAGGATGAAAAACGTTTCCGGTCCTCTGCTCCTTCCGGGGTGACGATTTTGTCTGCAGACAGGCAGCATGTTGGGGAGGAGGTCTGCGCTTGCACTCATTAGTGTTGTGATTGTTCAAGCAACAGTACTTGCACCATTTATCTCCCTGTCTCTGGTGTGGCGCAGCATTTTTCTTATTTTGCTCTTTGTAGTTATCTTGTTTTGCGTGCTGTTTATGCGAGATGTGTGGTCCTTTGCTTTGTTGGTCTGGTTGGGAGCGAGCCAAATGCTTTGGCGCCTGATCCGAAAACTTCTTTCTGGCTCCATGAGACTCCATGAGAGCATTTTGGAATCGCTCTGCCAGTGTAAGTATATTTTCTAACCGGTCAGCGCCGTTTTCAGTGAAAAACCTACGCATTTCCACCGACATAGACTCTTTTAGTTGCTCTATCACACTCAGCTCTTTTAACCCGTCATAGTTCTCGGTAAAGTTTCCCAGTGTACACCACTTCACTAGGTAGTCTTCAATACGGGCTGCGAACTGTGAGAAAGTCTCTCCTGCTTCTCTCCTAGAACCTCGACAGTTTTTCCGGTAAGCCTCTGAATGAAGCTCGTATCTCACCAAGGGAGCGTTTTTCAATGCCTGATAGTCATCTTGCTCTTCAGCCGGAAAATTATTAAAAACTTCGTAGGCGGCTCCTCTTAGGCCCTAGGAAAGTTTCAAGTTCCACTTCCGTTCTTCAAGCCCAAACCCTGTTGCAAAGCGTTTGAAGCGGTCTAAAAAGGCGTCCATGGTATCATTCCTTTCTGAAAAAGGTTCCAGCGGGAAGTTCATGGCATTGGGTGGCGCAGGTTGGGAAGTAGGCACACCATCTGAGCGGGGTGAGTACCCTCCATCACAGTTGGAAGCCGCTGCACTTTTCGCCAGCTCTATCTGATTGGTCTGTCTCTTGATTTCCAGTTGCTTCATGTTAAGTGCATGCTCTGCTGCGGCTTTTTCTTTCCGCTCCGCTGCTTCTGTTGCGGCTTTCCGATCCGTTGCTTCTGTTGCGGCTTTCTCTTTCCGCTCCGCTGCTTCTGCTGCGGCTTTCTGCTCCGCTGCTTCTGCTGCGGCCTTCTCCATTGTAAGTTTCTGCATTTCCATCTCTTTAAAAATTACCACTCGTGCTTTAGAGATATAAATTATCCCCCCTATGAAATAGACAAAATATAGTAAGAGTCAGTCTAGGAGGTAATCCCTCAAAATGCCAACAAAGTTTGCAATTATCGCAATTGTATAGCAGGGATGAAAATGTGATTTTTCACACTTCTAAGTCCGGGTTCACTAATCCCAAGACGAGTCCACAATTGTCGTGTTGTGAGTACTGGTTCAACTACGACAGTAGTTTTTGCCAGGAATAGTCTATGAGATATTAGGTATAAGGTCTCTAGAAATTGGCTCGTTAAGAAAGATTAAAGACCTATTCGAGATAGGGACAAGAAGACGGGAATGCGAATGCTTTCCACTGGACAGTGTTTTCTAATTAATTATGGAAAGAGTTCTGTTTCCCCACGACCTTAGCTTCTGACCTTAGATCCCGTAAAGAAAAAGCCCCCAACCTCATCTGAGTAGAGAAAGGTTCTTCTAGGTGAATATGTAACACCGACAGCACGAGTGATACATTAACAAACCAGATAATGATCAAACGATCGTTGGGTTTATTAATGAAATATCCACACATATAGGGTTAGTAATGGTTAGAACGTGATGATGGTGAAAGACGATTCACACAAAACACACAGATGAGATAATAAAGTTGCAGTTAATTAAGTAGTAGATAATTAAGAATGAACTGGTGCAAAGCGAAATGATGATGATGTGATATGATACGTGTTACCAAAATGGTGAGTAATCTACACAGTCCATGTGTCTCTAAATGCGTAGGCATACAATGTCCCAAGTTGTTATACGTTATGTCGAGTGGGGTATCTCTAAGTCGAGGACGTTCTGATGAAAACTGTTTTCGGACTGAGAACGCTGACGAGATATTTATGTAAATTCCTTCACTGTTTGAGTATATCTCTGTAGTGTTGATCAACAGTTAATAGCTGTCATATGAACAAAAGGTCTGTTGTTTAATCTCCCGAGGGTACTGGCCAGACTGGATATCTTCAGGAAATGTTATTGATATGTAGACTCATAATCTTGCGTATGTAGTCGTGATTCATAAAATATATAGAGTCTGCTTCACAGAATGCGCTTAAGAGTGTGTTGCACTTGGTATAAATATGAGGTTCCTCTTTTGAGCTCTTTTGCTTGACTTCAGATAATAATGATCTTTCGAGTGATTTGAATTTATGATAACTCTGTATTAAACTTGTAATAACGATGTATTGAACTTGTGAGCAAGCAGTATATGGGTGACGAAAAATGCTGCGTCAACCTTCTGACTTGTGGGTGAGACAATATTCCTTTTTAATTGAGGAATGAAAGATGTCCTATGGCCTATTCTGCTAGCCAAATGTCCGTTTTTGATAACTTATTTCTGGTTAGACGTCAGACACGTTGCATGTAGACTCAGACTTCTGTTGAACTGAAGACACACAAAAGTCTTCGTAAGTTTTTCACATTTAACATCACTGGTTGACTTTCATTTATACTACTGCTAATTATTCATCTCTCTCTCTGAGTTCAATTCTAATGATGTTAAATATCTTGTGCATGAGAGTGTGTGCGCATGGGAGACTGTGATGATGATGAAATTGAAGTATGAACTATTATTTAACTCCTATCATCCTATCATCTTCTAGGAAAATCTTCTGATTTTATTAATCAGTTATGCAAAGAATTATTTGAAACTCTACCTTTCGCACATTTTAGCTGTGAGGTTAAAATTAACAAAAATTAAGAAAATGTATTAATAATCTGTATAAGATCTACTAACCTTCTTTTCCCTTCGCAAAATCCTTTAAGAACACAATTCATCTCAGAACTGAATTATATCCACTCTGAATAAACACGTGTATTTAGGCTAGGCGTTTTTGGGTTTAATCTCTTCCTCACAAAGTAAAAACTTGACTCCTTCCTCTAGCACGCTTGGCAGCGGCTCCGCATGGAATGCACAAGTCTCCGAAAGAAAATCCAGGCAATCAAGTCCCATTCACGTGTAAGAGCAGCTTCGAGCTGTTGCAGATTAGCTGGAGAACCTTGCCTGTAGACTCTCCGTCCAAGCTCGTCCCACAGATGTTCTATAGGGGACATGTCTGGTGATAGGGCAGGCCAATCAATCGTCACACTGTTCTGCTGCTGTAGATATTGCTGCGTACTGCATGCGTTGGGCGCACGTTCGTTATCCTGCTGGAGAAGCTGCAAGTCTGGATAATTTGTGAACGGAGGAGCAACCAATGCATCCAGAACATCATCTCGATATGTCACAGCATTAACATTTTCACGGAAGACGTGAAGAGGCAAGCGATGGTAAAAACTGAATCCTCTCCAAATGTGAAAACTGCCACCTCCAAATCGGTTGTGCTGACGAACACAGCAATCTGCAAAGCGCTCTCCACACCGTCGCCAAATCTGCATACGTCCATCAGCAAAGGATATGTTGAATCTGCTCTCGTCTGTGAATATGACAGCATTCCACTGCAGTCTAGTCCATCTGACATGTTGCTCTGCCCATTGCAGGCGCTGCTGACGATGTCTGTGAGTCAAGTTTGGCCCAACATAAGGTCGTCTTGCAGTAAGGCCTGTATCTCTGAGTCTTCGTATGACTGTCATTCGAGAGACTTGCCCACGTCTACCCACTATTGCTCTTGCTGTTTGACTTGCCGGGAGAGAACGATTCCTTAGGTGACTCGGCACAATATGACGATCTTGCGCAGGGGTAGTAACTCGTGGTTGGCCACTCCGAAGTCTATCCCGGGCACTGCCAGTGGTTCCGTAACGTTCATTGAGACGTACATAGTGCTGTGGTGGCATCTCATCCTTCTGGCAATGGCCCGCGAGCTCATTCCGGTCTCCAACATATCAATGGCTCGTTGGCGGTCGTTTTCAGATAGTCGTGGCATTTCAAGCACATGAACTGGGTGTTTTGTCTCAACGGCCTTTTTATACCGAGTATACTGCCACAACGCGTACACATTTTCAGGGTCGTAACTGTTGGGAATCGTGTTGCACGTGTAACTTTCATTGTTTTCATGTAATCTGTACACAAACCCGTGGGTTGAATCATGCACTTTCCATTCCAGCAGCAATTCGCTCTATTCCTCATGACGAACACGGGGAAAATCTATTCCGACACTTTTTTTTCAGCTTCTCGGCATCAGTATATATAATAGTGGTGCGTTTTTAATGTGCTTCAGTATATTATAACATACAGGCCTCCATAGCCAAAGAAATAGTCCGCAATAAATATGAGCCAAATACTAGAAAATCACTGGCCCCATAACCTTCAACTTTCTGGACAAGAGCCCCCAAATGTCAAGAGACTAGTATAGCGTGGATTTATCAACATCATCATATAAATATAATACTATATCAACAACCAGGCTCATGTGTTAGAGGTATGACCACAACTACACTATCTGACACAAACTCACCATAACACCGGTAGCAGGTAAGTTCCCTCTTTAATGACTCTACTCGTACACACACAAAGAAATGCAATACATGATGCACCACGAATGCCAATGACTTGCAATACACTATATCTCAACATGCTAGCCAAAAAAATCAATGACATATTCTAACCAGCAACCGCCATGACTATCACTCACAGGCGGAATGCACTACTTACAAAGCACAGTACGCAATTGCAAATAACTGATATCCAGGAGAAAATCACTAGGAACCACAATACCAATCTAGTGACAAATCAATTACTCTTGACCATATATTCTTCTTCTTCTTCTTCCATCCTTAGCCACCGACCGACAAAGCAGTCCGTGGCCAATACGCCTAGTGGCGCCTTCGGGCAACAAGAAATTAACTGTTGTTCCGTTACACCTAGTGGCGTTTATTGGTACAACAGAAAATTAATTGTTGTTTCCGTAATCAGAGTGACTGGCAAGCGGATGATCAGCCCGCTGTTCCCGAACTTGCCCTCATGTGTGCTCTCCCTCTGTCGCTTTACAACCGTCGCATCCACGAGACGTCAGCCCAGCCAAAAATGACTCAGGACCCGCAGGTCCGAGAAATTAAGCGAAATCTGTTACGGACACAGCACCTTGCGCTGCCTCTACTGCACTGGGAGGACCCGGCAACCGAGACCACACACAGCCTAGAGAGGACAAAGATCGCCTGAAGGATCCTGACCATATGCAAACATCAATAAGAATGAACGAACTGGCATCCGTAGACTTCCCAGCACAACTGCTAACAGAGGCAACCAAAAAACACGTCCTTCACAGGACGACGGCCATCGCAAGAATAATCTTTGCGCCAAACCGATTCTTCCGGCTTCCGCTCTAGCCAAAAGCCTTCTGGACGAGTATTGTCACTCTCCAGTGTGGCCACTATCAAATTTAGTGAATGTTTCTCCTATGACACCTCTATTAGTGGAAAAAAACGATATGGTCACTACACGACATGGAGAAGAGACCATTATATTATTGTGTCAATCAGTTTCTTATTTTCTGCTGGCTCTGCCTTTTTTTTTAACCTGGTACCGTCCTGTAGAAGAGAATATTTGATAGCCCGTGCGATCTCCATAAAAAGAAGTTTAAGAAAAATCACGTGTAAATCAAAAACTATATCATAAGTAAAGTTGCGGACAGAAAGAGAACGAAAAAACGCTCAACAATAAAAAAAATAATAGACAAAGAAATATGACACACAAAAGAACAATTAGTTAGAGACAAAATGATAGGAAATAGAAGACATGGAATCAAAGCATAATACAAGAGACGAAGTGATGTAATTTTTAAAGCATAAAAGAGCTCTGGACTAACTGTCATATATATAAATATTTAAATAGTGCAGCAGTACGCCACCTTGCTTTCCCATCTTAGGTTATAATTTTTGCAACGCAAAAACAATCAATTCTCTGATGAAATTCACTGACTATAGATTCACCTTTGAAGCCACGCCTATTTCTTCTCTTTACAGGCTAACATTCGTTTACCTATGTTCAACAGGCTAAGATAACAGCCACCGAGAGCCATGACTCGCGAATCAAAAATTATCACGCGAGCTGATTCGGCAATTAGCATTGCCGACAGACAGGAGCGCGCGTAGGATAATAAGGGGCTTTGAAGTTCGCTACAAGGGGACAGAAATCCTGTGATCTTGTACATACAGGAAGACAATCGCTGAGATCAGAAGCCTTTGTTGACGGTTTGAATTTCGAACAGAGGGACCGTAAGAATTCTTTATCTCCGGGAACGAAGCGTATTGATTTCACTGAATGTGATTTCTCACAACTGTTAGTGAAATCACAGCTTTTCCGTATAAAAACTCATCTCCCAAAGTCAGTTTATCTAGTCGCTTCAGATTTTTTGAAATACTAGGCTCGACATTCTGAGCCAATGTACAAAGTGGATTATTTAGATTTCGTGGAGATAGTTTCATTTTTCTGATTTGCGGTAATAGATATTAGCCTTTAAGTGATTTAATGTCTTAATTTCCTGATTATAATTCACTGGGATTTTTCTGTGATAATTGACTAGCGTAGTGAATACCATATAGCTAATTTTTCTAGCTGTAACGAAAATTTAATCACTCGCTATCACCCAGAAAGAGATGTTTTAATTAACTAATAAATACACTAGGCAATTGATAATTGACGAAATGCAAATCCATTTCTAATTTATTTTGTGTAATTATAAAATTGACTACCGTAATATCATGTGGCGAAACAAATAGCTAGTAAGGACAAGTGATCTTTGATAGAAGAGTCATAATTGAATTAACTATATTATGCGCTAAGTGTTTACTGAGCGGGAGGGGAAAAAACGCATACCTTCATCCCAATCCGTAACAGTTGAGCGAAGCATTGTAAGATAGGCTAGACACCGTCGTGCCTTTAATCTAACTTAATGACGGAGGGGAAAAAGATCTTACCTATACGCGTGATAGGATCTTATATGGATATTGTGGTTGAATGTTGTCTTTTTCTTCCTAATTTAGGCTTGATCAAACCAAACCAGCGAACCAGCGGTCTAATCATAGTACCAGAAACTATTCTTATTTAATATCAGGTCTTCCATGTTGACCTGTTGGGTCCTCTTGATTCATTCAGAGAGAGACTAAACCTATGAACAATAAGAGTAAAAGTAACGGGACATTAAAATACCCGATTTTGTTTGATACATTTCATCAGCGCGCTGTTGCCAAATATAGATTTATGTAACATTTCTTTTCCCGACTACTGACGATTGTGTTTCCAAGCAGATTTATCCAGGAAGGATACATTGTTTCAGAAGTGACACTCAACACCAGAGATAAAAACAAACGATAGAACATTCCTTCCTCATCACCATTATCTCTTACTAACACTTTACCCACCTGATGTTTCCTTTAGCTTCTGGAAGTACCGTTTAATTTCTACTGTGAACACTATAGCACCGCTTATATTTTGCTACCTGAACTATCTGATGTGACAGTTTTTTATATCCAATAAGTCAACACCAAAGTAAGCGTTTCCCCATTATAAAACTTGATTATTCTTGGAGAAACTGGGGCTCACTTCGGAAAAGCACAACAAAGGACTTTTTGAAACATGTTCATCTGCTGTATAAGTTCCAGAGGTTGTTAACCAACTAGTAGGTAAGCGAGATTGTATGTGGCCACAGATTGACAGAGTGCGAGATGGGGGAGTGAATATTTCTTTTTTTGTATAATTACTGTACCTACATTATTTTTCTTTTCGCTAACCTGAATATTTTTTTTTTCTGGGATAGCTTAAGCAAAAAACTTTGGTCTTTACTATAACTATCTATTCTATATACCCTGATGCTAACCTTTGACCAGTTGGGTTATTAACTTCGTTTTGGGAATCTTTCTTTCTACACATGAGGGGAGGGCATTCATGGGTTATTTTCATAATTCTGTAAACCTATGATTCTATGTACTGATTATATATATATATATATATATATATATATATATATATATATATATATATATATATATATATATATATATATATATATATATATATATATATATATATATATATATATATATATATATATATATATATATATATATATATATATATATATATATATATATATATATATATATATATATATATATATATATATATGTATATTATATATATATATATATATATATATATATATATATATATATATATATATATATATATATATATATATATATATATATATATATATATATATATATATATATATATATATATATATATATATCTATATATATATATATATATATATATATATATATATATATATATATATACTACTCGTCAAAAGTCAAGGGCCACCCTATTATTTTCAATACACTTTTATTTAAGCGCATAGAATGATTAAATGAAGGAAGTTTTTAGTAAAAATTGGTGCAATATCTTCCTCTGAGATTCCTCTATGCACCTTAAGCATAAAAACAACTCACCGACAACCATGGTGATCACGTGCAATTTGGTTTGCTAACCATAAATTCACATTTTTAATGTTTTTTTCAAACTTCCGTACAACCAAACAGGTGAAGTAATCGTGCTGATTGATATTCCACAAGCAATGGCGACTTTTCATGAACAGAGTTCACTCTTAATTTGTTTTACAATCAGCAGACTTAGGGTAGTTTCATCACTTGCAAAAACCATGCCACCGAGAAGAAGTCTTGACACCTTACAAAGAATGAGGGCTATAGCGTAGGTTGAAAGTGGTTTATCTGTCCGTGAGGTTGCTAGACGGCTTGCAGTGTCACACTCTACTATCCAAAGAATTTTGGAGAGATTTCAGGCCACAGAAAGTGTGGAGGATCGCCACCGGCCAGGTCGCCCTAGATGCACCAATAGACATGATGACAGGTACCTCTTATTGTCAGCCCTGCGCCATCGAACAGTGACTTGTTTCACTCTAAGATGTCAGCTGAGACAAACTGTAAACGTTAATGTCAGTCAAAGCACCATTCGCTGACGTTTACATGAACTTGGACTGGCTGCTCGACGTCCTGCAGTCAGAATCCCTCTTACTCATGCTCATCGCAGAGCCCGTGTTGCTTGGTTTCGAGAGCACATCCGATAGACAAGGCAACAATGGAGTCAAGTTCTCTTCACTGATGAATCTCGCTTCACTGTGTCATTCAATGATGGCAGGATTCGAGTTTGGAGACGAACAGGAGAGCGATTTACTGATGGCACAATTAGAGAGGTGGATCGTTATTGTAGGGATTTTGTCATAGTCTGGGGAGGCTTCTACACACACGGCAGGACCCCACTCTCCATCATCCAAGGCAACTTGACCGGCCCAAGATACCTGAACGAAATCTTGAGACCAATTGTTCAGCCTGCTCTGGGGGCCATAGGTGGTAATGCATTCCTCCAAGATGATAACGCTAGACCAAATCAAGCTCGTGTGGTGAATGAGTGTAGGCAGCAACATGGGATCATCAGGATGGCGTGGCCAGCTAATTCACCTGACCTTTCTCCGATTGAGCACCTCTGGGATGTCCTTGGTCGAAGATTGCCAACAAATCACCCCCTGCCAATGGATGCATTTCTGCTTCAGGAATGGCAAGCTGTTCCTCGGGATACTTTTCGGACCCTTGTGGACTCGATGCGTGTACGCTGTCTTGAATGCCTTGCCGCAAACGGTGGTCATACC
Organism: Oreohelix idahoensis; assembly: GCA_024509875.1. Classification (NCBI taxonomy): domain Eukaryota; kingdom Metazoa; phylum Mollusca; class Gastropoda; order Stylommatophora; family Oreohelicidae; genus Oreohelix; species Oreohelix idahoensis. The sequence continues at coordinate 68,929 of JAMPIV010008423.1, forward strand.
CGATTTTGAAATGTCTATTTGTCCAATATCTATTGTGTGACTTTTGAAAAGGTGGGTGACACACTTCACAGCTTCATTGCGTTTGAATGTGTGTTTCCATTTCTTTACGTGACATGTCAATTTGGTATTCAATAAATGCCGTTTTGACTGATATATAAATATATATATATATATATATATATATATATATATATATATATATATATATATATATATATATATATATATATATATATATATATATATATATATGTTTTGATGTTGTGAAGAGTTTAATGATAATAAACAAAACCAAAACTTAATTACTTGTATTGGTCTGTTCAGCCCATAATCCATACTCTATTTACTATAGTTTCACGTTTGTGCGTCTTGTTGCCGTCCCTTAACTGTGTGTGTGAGAGTGGTTAAACGTATATGTTAAATGTACGGAAAGTAGAATTGTCTGATAACAAATTACAGTCGTAAAGAGATGCTGGACTAGAGTATCTTCTCAATCCAGTGACAGATTCTAACTTTAAACTTTTAGCGTGAAGTTTCTTACAAGTTTAGGCTCACTAGTGATAATTCCTCAGACTGCCGGATAGCTTTGAGTCATCGTTTTGCACACGAGCCTTGATAAGAGGGCGCATCCACTTGTGAAGCGATCCTCAGCTATATTTGTTATAATGAACTGGTTGCAGCGGTCTAGTTTCTAGCGTCATCCTCAGAATCGGATTTTTAGTTAGTGCTAGGATATTCCCCTCACTGGTACAGGAAATGTCTCTGCACCGGCCTTGGGAAAGTCGGGGTGAAGCGTACCTTGGATTATTTTTTAATTACCTGGATATTCCACGTGAAAGCATAATCTCCACAACAGTGTTAGATATCACAGATTTCATTAGGGAGGAATAAGGGTGGTTTGTGTGTTTTCTGGTTGCGTGAATTACTTACATACGCAGGAAGGGGGGTGGAACAAGACGTAGGAGATGGGTTGTTTCAGTACCGACTAAAAAACTGGGGGCCTCCTGGTTTGCTAGAGCGATGTACATGATTGTGAAAAGTCTCTGGTGTTTGTGTGGTGGAGATAGACCGCAAGTGATAGTTTGATTGCCAGAGTGAAAAGATTGTCGTGTTAGTTGCGATGTGGTTTCTGTGATTGGTGGGATTTCGGGGGGCCTCAGAGGTTAATTAATGCATTAGTTTTTGTTTGTTATGACTGGTTTTTTTTTTAGGAACGGGGGCATGTGGGAGGAGAGTGGATTATAGGGCAATATTGCGGTGTGTGAAGGTGGGTCAGAATACGGGTCTTCTATTCTATTCGTGGGTTCACCGATGTTGTGCGTATGTACCTTTACTGTTATGAAGATTAGTTATGCTTGGAGGTGTATGGAGGACGTCGGGTGAGTTAGGTCCATTAACATCCACTCTTATCAGTCAAGGGTTATGCGAGTATGATGGAGAAGAATGTAGCTCACTGGTGACTCTCGGAAGTGGGAAATATCTCCACAAGATTGTTCATTATGGACTGTGGCGGGAGTATATGATCTCAGGAGAAATAATCGTCTTACATCATCATTAAGTCTCGTCTACACTCAGCGTTACATTCTCTATTTATCCAGGGTACTCACGTAATGACCCACACGATGAATACGAGGGACGTGTTGCAGCCACCAGTTGACAAGTGACGAGGAGTTCTGATTTTTATGTCCATAACCTGCAATATTTGATTTAATTGCTTCGGGCTGGACGGCAGGTGATAACAATTTAACATTTACTGTCATGCTAAGTACCCATTCAAAGCTGCCAAGTAAACTCTGAGTTGGAGGACATTAAAGAACTGTTCAAATCAGACCATCACCTGTTTGTTCAGGTGACCTGATGGCTAAATAGATAAGGGGACTCTATCTCAAATTCACCCCACCTGTTATTTATTTGTACACCTGTTAACGATGAGTTTGGATAAATTAAGATTTGTTATCTGCTAATAAGGGGTACAAATGTATGGGCTGGTGATTTGGGGGGTGACGTCGGTTTTTTGGATGTGAAACGGCTGACCGCGTACGTCTGGAGGTGTCATTTTACATTATTTATAACAGAAGCCTAATTAAGGTAGGAAGTTTTTGCTGAGGATATTTTGAGTTTGGGGGCTCACCAGTGAACGAAATAAAAAAATCCTAAACTCATAGAAGGTCAGGAAAGATAAAGTTGACAAGGCCTGGATCCTATCAGCCGTTAGACTTGAATTTCTGTTAATTCCTATGAGGCTCTTTAGAAATGAAGCACTATTTTTTCAATTCACATCTGTGCCTAGTTTTATTTCTTGACGGTAAGGTGGACACATGTGAAGACCCTCACTGAGAAACTTGAATTGTTGCCATGGATGGGAGAGGTAATGATTTTGCAGATGCTAAAAAGGAGATATTAGCATTATTGTCATTTGAAGGGATAAATGACAGTTGTGGGATATATGATAAATAAACAAAATGCACTCGCGGGAGGGAAGCGTTTAGATCAATGGTTTTCTTAGAAGAACGTATGAAAATTCATGGACAAGAATAGTGTATTTTAACAAACGAGGACGTTTTGGTGGTGTGCACTGGAATGTTGTAATCTATATGGATGACATTTGGAAACAAAGGGAAAAAATATAAATTTTTATTTTTTTTTTAATCATATTGAAGATGCAGCGGTGGTTTCGTGATTGTTACGTTTGCGATCCGTGATGGATCGGGAGGGAGGAAATGGTGCGTGTCGAGGCAGGTACGGTGACGCTGAGCGTGAGAGAGATCGCGTGATAGGGTATTCAGAGGAGGAGACCGGGAAACTAGCAAGGGGGGGGAGGGAAAAGGGGAGATAATGCAATAATGTGGGCAGATTATATTCATAGAGACGCAGCCGATGCCAGGTACTCCAGGGTTTCATGAAACGTTGACTGGTTTCATTGATGATAGAAAATATTGGATCTATTACTGTCGGGGGCGTTGCTTCGATCGATATACTTGACGTGAAATTTGCGTGATGGGAGGACGGACGGAGAAAGCGCGTAACCTAAAGTGATCGTCGTGTGGACTTGACGTGTTATACTAGGGCGGGTTTTGATGGGAGTTGATGGAATCGTTGATGCGGCCGTGGTGATGATTCCTTCGTATGGGGGGGTACGCTCGTGGGGCTTTTTTTCACGTTCGGACTCGTGATTGATTTGGGGGACTATGTGGGTTTGATGTGTAGGCTTGTTATGTTGGAGGGAGAGGGGGGGAATGTGGGATGGATAGTGAGTTGATTGCGATTGGGTAGGCGGATAAGTTCAGGAAGTTGTAGTGGCGGCGTAAACAGAGGGAACGGAATTGGCGACCGTGGGGCGGGTGGAGATCGTGGTATTGTGAATGTTGGAAAGCATAGTGATGGTGGACAGTAATGTTACGGGGTTTGGCCATGGTATGTTTGGCCTAGGACACTTTTCGATGATGCGGATAGTAGTAATTAGATGTAATTGAGTGGTATAAGCAGGACATCGGAGGTGTAACAGGTGTAACGGGTGTTATGCCGAAAACAGATGTCACTATACAATTTGTTTCAAGGTATGGTGGGTAGCGTGTGTGTTGATATTAAACAGTGCTGAGGGTTATGGACGGAATAGGAAGGATGAGGAATGGAGTAAGCGGGTGGAGGTATGAATGAGGTAAATCTTTAATTGGACGGTACTAGCTGAAATTAATGGGGTGGGAGGTGTTGGGTGTTGGTGGGTATTGCAAAATGTTAGGGGAGTCTTATTAAGATACGATTGAAAATGAATAGTTAGGGGACAGGCGGGATGATAGTAGGGGATTTTGGGGATTGGGAATGAAGATGGTAGAAGGAAATGCAGGACTTTATAGGTTTGTTATTTTGAAGTTGTGAGGAATTGATTGGGGGTAATGAATTCGCGGGTTAAGAATTGAATTTAAGGTGTTCACGTGTGGGGGGGGGTTTTGGGTAGGAGTTGAACTGGAGGTAACAATAGTTTTGATGGTGGATGGTTGTTTAGGGAATGAGAGTTGGTTCATGGGGTAAGGGTTAAGTGGTGTACGAATTTTGATTTTGGGAAAGGTGGAGAGAGGGCCTAAGGGGGGTGATAGTGTAGTAATTTGTTTTGTGATCTGTATAGAGGGGGTAATGTTCAAGTGTTGTGTGGTTAGGGGGTTGGAGTGTTAGATTAGTAATGGTTTTTGGGATATTGAAGGAGATGTGAGAAAGTGGTGGGGTAGAGTTTTGGGGTGATAAGTTGGGGTATGATTGGTATTTCATTATTGTGTGGGGGATAGGTTATTGGTTTTCAGAGGGTAGGATTTGAGTTTTATGAGGGGTTAGGGTTGTTTAAGTTGTTATGGAAAGTGTATAGCGAATGTTTTGTTTTTCTGTAATTGGATTCCAGCAAGGTAATTTAGATTGGAGAAAGGTTCAGGATTGTATAGTGTATTTTATTGGTGTGTTTGGTGGGAAGGTTAAGGGTTGTTAAGGAAGATTTTTTGGGATGATTGGTTTTTTGGGTAGGAATATGGGGGTTTCAAGGATGAGGAATTAATTGAAACATGAGTTTTGTTTGAATGAGGGGCTGTAGGTATTGATGTTAGATAGTTTTGATGACAGTTGGGATTTTTGTCAGTAGAGGGGAATTGTTTGGGGACCCGTTTTATGATAATTTGAAACAGTTGATGAGGGGTATTATTGGTAGGAAGGTGATATTGTATAATGATGGGGGTAGGTAATTGTTTTATGGTGAGGGGATTTATAGTTGATAATTAGGGGGAGTGGATTAGTAAGGAGGTGATAGGTAAGGTTGGAGTTATTTGGTCACTGATGGTGGGAGGTGGGTTTTGAAGAAAGATGTTATTATTTTAAAGTGTAGAGGTACTTTGAATAGGAAAGGAAACCAGGATTGAGGTTTTTAGGGATTGGGGTAGGTAGGGGGAAGTATTGGGAGGGGTTTGTGTTGGAAGAAGGTGGAAGTTTAGAGGTTGAGGATGAGTTGAGGGTAGAGTTATTTAATTTTGAGAAGGCGGGTGAAGTGGGTTTGGAAATGTGGAGGAGATAAGTAGAGGTGATGTTATTTATGTATGGAATAGATTTTGGAGGTGGGGAGTTTTTTATGTTTAGGGGTATGAGGTTAAAATCTGAATATTAAGTTGGGGTAATTGTAAGATTGGAAGGTGATTAGATAATTTGGTGGGGGAAGAGGAAATTTGAGGGGATTTTGATAGTAATGATTGTAATTGAAATTGGATGTATTTCAAGATTAGTTGGATGGGGGGTGCATTGTGTTGAGGGGGGATAATTGGGGGAGGGACTCTTTGTAATTCGTTGGTGAGTAAATGTAAGGAGGAATTGATTGAAGTTGTGTTGTTAAGGTTTAATGGATTGGGGTGGAGTTTATTAATGGGGGTTAAAGTTGACCACAGTTTATTGTGATGGAGATAAGAGGGGGTGTTTAGGATTTAGTGAAGTATGGTTATAGTGGGGGGGAGGAGATGGAAATTATTAGAGTGTGGTAATGATGGAGGTTGTATCTGTCTCAAGTTGGAAAAGGGTTTTGGGATTGGATTTAGTACAATAAAGTTAGTTAGAACATTGTAGATATGGATAAAGGTTTTGGGACATGGATAAATTTGTAGGAGAAGGGAGTTGATTGGGTTCTGTTTAGAGTGTAACCTTGGTGAGTGTGGGATGGGTACGGGAAATGACGACATTGTTTTTGAAAATAGAAAGTTATAAGAAAAAGGTTTCCTGGGAAACAGTGGGTGGGATTTATTTGGAAAAGGAAAAGAGGGAATAAAGGGGGATTGGGGGGTAATATTGTTTGAGAAAGACATGCTATGATCCCAAAGATGATAGGAATAACTATGTAGGGGGAGATAACAGTTGCCCACACAGTAGGGAGCGTTGAAAAAATGTGGGGGGGAAGAACCCTTTGGGGATATAAAATGAATTCATAAAGAAGGAAGGGGTTAGTAATTTGGGAATAATTTTTAGGAATCCCTCAATAATTGAAGGGAGTGAAGCCCAAGGTGTTGGGAAATGGGTAAAAGAAATTTTGATTTGGATTGTGTGAGGTTATAAATGGGGTTTGTATGGACAAAGGTATAATATACTTTGAAAGGGGAATTGGAGTAGTTATGTTGCGTTGTAATTTAATAAAGCCGTTAATTGAGTGTTGATTAATAAATTGGGTTATGGCGTCAGTTTAATTGTGAGGAAATGTACATGCTAGTTTCAAAGGTTTAAATTTAGAACAAAAATACAAATGTTTTATGTTGGGGTACTGAGTGGATGTTATTTTATTGATGGTGGTTATACCAAGTGTTGGTCAAAATTTGGTGTAACCACTTGTACGTAGAAGATGTACCATCATTTGGGATTTTTACATTCTACTTAAATTGACTTTCGTGGATGTGTATGTTGGGGGAGGTAGTAGTTGGGTATTTGAAGTTACCAATGGTGAAATGATTGGTGGTAAGATATGAGAAGAAAATAGATTTTGTGGGGACACAGTAACTAGTACCATTATTGCAAGTTTGGGGTAATAGGATTTGCAATGTACCATTTGAACCAATTTAGATAGGGGGTTTAAATTTGTATGATGTCAATGGGAGGATATTATCTAAAACGGAATTAAACCCAAGTTATTGTATGGGTGGACGAAACCATGAACTTGGGGGGATCATTTATTATGTTTAAGATATGTAATGTTAATAGGATTGGGAGATTTTAGGGTCTTAGTGTTAGCAGTACACTGTTTCATACGAAGTATTCGTCTATAAACTTTGTACTTATATAGCAGACAAACCAGTATGGTGATAATAACAATGCTAATAAATATTGCCAAACCAGGCAATATCGTTTGTCTTATTATAGTGGCTGGTGTGTGAATGGTATCTAGTTTATTAATCAAGGAGGACATATCAATAGTGTCTAATGGTTGTAGTGTTGGAGGAAGGACAAATGTGGTCTCTGGATGGAGGAAGGCAAGAAGAGGCGTCCAGACCATTGAGGAAGAGGGATTGAAGGCTATCGATGCATTCTCTGAAGGTATGTCTTTACGTAAGACTGAAGAGGCCTGGAAGGGCACATCAAGTCTAAAAGAATTACCGGTAACGGAACAAGTGGGAGGAAGGCTGAGTAAATGAAAGGGAGGTTTGAGCTGGATTGTAGAGTAAATGAAAGTATTATTTTGGAGCACCTTGTAGAGAGGGTGATAGGTTTGAAAAGTGTAAAAAGCCATGAGTGGCGACTCATCCGATAAATGATGGGGGATTTGTTTGTGAAAGTAACAGTTCCTGTGCATAACATTTGTGTTCTCAACATCATTTTCAAACAATGCAATTATACATGAGTGATAAGTACGTGTATCATAAAATGAACATGGCATATCAATACTTCTCTCAAAGTTGTCTTTTGACACAATAGCAAAACTTGTTCGAGCATTGTTGATAGCGAGTGCATGGATTTGAAAATCGTATGTTGCCAATGGGTTTTTCTCAGCATCAGTCGTAGAAGATAGGTGTGAAGGAAAAGGTGTTGGGAAAGAGTGAACGCATATAAGTCGTACACGTCATCAACATTGATGAGGGGAATACGAACTAAGATAACGAGATCGGTATGCGTCACGATTGCATCTGCTTTGAGAGATTCGTAGTAAGAGAAAAGATTCTGTGGAGCAATATCTGGTTGTCGAAGTGTAGGGGGAAGTAAAATGGAGAGCTGGTCAAAGATGGACTGCAGGTCGGAGGGTGGTAATCTGTGGATCATTAACATGTCTTTGCGTGACCCAAGGGAAGTCAAAATATTCATGGCATGTGTAAGCAAATCAGTGGCCATGAATAAAAAAAATTATGCAATGTAAGATAGGTGGATATAAATTTATCAATTGCATAATTCTGGTTTATCTGTCTAGTTACAGCAATTTCAGTAAAATTCGTTAAGTGCATCATCACTGATCTCAAGTCGTTTATTCCAATCCTAGTCGATGCGATAGCACTTTGTGTGCTATTAACAATAGTTAGGCTTTTGCCAATGACATGTTTTGTCTTCTCCTGATTTGTAGCTAAGTCTTGTATGCCCTGTTGTAAGTCGCCATAATTAGAGTCAGTAGGAGTACCAAAAAGGTAGTATAGCGTATCTCCTATAAAAGGAAGTATGGATCGCCTGGTGCGATTGTCTTGTCTAAATTTCTAAAATCGTATCATGGTATCTGGGAGCATTATCCTAAGCATGTGCACTTTAAATCTGGTAGCTATGAATAAATCAATACAATTGATATTTTGAGAGGACCTGAAATTATTCATAAGTCTAATGAAAAAATGTTCTAAATCCTGAAAAGTTTGTATAAGTTCATTCAGTTCAGATTAAATAAGGAAATAATTGTCAGTGTTCATGAGGACTAAGAATCACTGATTGCTTTAAAATGTTCAAAAACTGTTGCATCACGCCACAGCATTCTGTTGTCGGTCATAGGTTGTACTGGTGTAACACTGACATCTATCACGGCTAATACTACCATGGGCAGTAGTATGGTGATGAAAATGAGGGCTGACATCTTCGTGTAAAAAAAAAAGAAACCACTCGGCCTAAAAATAAAGGTGGTGAGTACTAGTGGTGTGGTGGTAGAACTAGTACTAAATCTGCGCTCTAAAGGAGTTTGGGGAGTTCTAACAGCGCTATCTCACGTTTGGATAGGCGACTGTCGTACGTCGTCGTTGAAAGCGTTGTGTTAATCATCGCTCGACATGAAGTTGGTAACGATGGTGTGGGAGGTAAGAGTTGCTTCTCTGTGCAGGTCAACGTTTGCGGAGGATTTTGTTTCTGATATGCTCTTGTGACGGTCGTTTATATTTCGCAATGGGTATGGAGTCGTCAGAGGAAGACACGTACGGACGTTTGGCGGCTGACCGAATGTCAGTGAATGGTTCATCTGCCATGTAGTCCTGTTTATCGGGTGGGCTGAGTGTGTCTATGTCGGATTCTGCTCTTAGAGGTGATCTAGGAGCATTATTGATGATTTCAGTAATGGTGTGCGTGGATAATTCAGCATCTGAATTTAGAGACTGCGTGGTATGTTTTTCAGCATCTGAAGTAATTGGGGATTGAATTACTCTCTTATCTCGGATTCGCTGAAGAGGAATGTTGTCGTCACTGCTGCATTCTTCGTCTGACTGATGTGAGCTTGTGGTTGGCACCTTTGATCTGTAATATGTTTGATTTGTTATCACCTGCTGTGGAGTTTCATCCTTATGCGAATCTAAAGTGGGTGTGTTAGATTCTTCGTTCCGTAATCTTGCATCCCTGTATTGAAGTCTTTCTCTTAATATTACTTCTTCTTCTTCTTCTTCTCGTTCGCTGTTGTTTAGAAATGTCTACACAAGAAGTCCGGTTTTCTGGATGTATGTTGCTGTGGTTGAAAGTTCTTCAAGACTCCCAAACAGCTTTGTGTGGATGTGCGTCTCTGTGGGCCAATGTTCAGTTCGCAATTGACTAAGCATGTGGCAGTCTTGCAGGATGTGTTCGGCTGTCTGTGCTGCCTGTCCACACGTACATAGGGGTGATGGGACCAATCTCAGTCTGTATAAGTGACTGTTCAGTCTGTTGTGTCCTGTTCTCATACGGAACAGGATCACCTGTTTTGCTCGATCAAGATACTGATAGTTGTCTCTTTGTTGATCAATTTTCCTGATGGCCTTGATAAGGGTCTTCTTTTCCTGGAATGTGATTGTTTGTTCTTTTTGTTCCTGTGTTGCTCCCTCTTTTGCTAACATATCTGCTCTCTCATTTCCTGGTATGCCACAGTGTGATGGTATCCACTGTAGCACTACCCTTCTTTTGATATTTACTTCGCATAGGACTTTGTTTAATTCTGGCAGTTTATCACTGTTGAGGGCTTGCAGAACTGACATTGCATCGGTAAGGAATACAACCTGCTGACATTGGCTTATTGTGTTATTTATTATTCCTGCAGCAATGCTTATGGCCTGTACTTCAGCAGCATAGTTTGAACAGAATATTCCAGTAGGTGAACAGGTGGATTCATTTTCTTTGTCTGGATAGACCACATAAACTCCTGCGCCTCCGTTCTTCACTGCTCTGGTTGCAGATCCATCAGTATATACTTGGATCCATGCTTCTTCAATCATGTCACATGCTGCTATTTTCCTTTGGAGAGTATTTAGCTCTCCCATGGGGCAGGTGGTAGTTATGGAGGTCTTAATACTGAAATTTTGATGTTGTTCCCATGGGGTTGGGAGGAGTGTGGGAGTTATTTCCTTAGTGATGTCTGGTAGTTCATCCTTGTATGTTCTAATTAGTTTTTTGGACCGATGCACAAAACTGCTTCTCTTCAACCTCCCACTGGCTAAATCTCCAAATCTAGTTTTCATTGGATGTGCGGGCATGTTCTTGTACTTTTCTGCTTGGATCAGGGTCTTAGTGTCTCGTCTGTATAATAAAGGTGGAATGCCTGTGATTTTTTCCATTTCATTTATTGGTGTGGTCTTCATGGCACCCGTGATCAACCTAAGCGCTTGATTTTGTACTTTATCTAAGGCTTGTAGGTGTGATTTGGCTGCTGTAGACCATGCTGCTGATCCGTACTCTAATATAGGTCTTATTGCACCTGTATACACTTTCTTTAGTGTTGTTTCGTTAGCTCCCCAACTTGATCCAGCTATTTTCCTCAGTATGGAAAGTTTTCTTCTCGCTTTAGCCTCTGTTCTCTCAATGTGGTGCCTCCATGTCATTCTCTTATCTAATGTAATGCCCAAGTACACCGGTTCCTCATCTGTTTGGACATGTATATTTCCAAGTCGTATCTCTCCTGCTTTGTCTTTGTTGGAGAGCGTGAAAAGTGTTGTTGATGATTTTTCAGCGTTGATCTGCACCATCCATTTCTCTGCCCATGCTGCTATGTTGTCTGCTGCCCTTTGTATTCGCTTATTAGCGATAGTTAGATGTTCTTCTACACACCACACCACCAAGTCGTCAGCGTATAGGGCAGCTCTCACACCTTGTGGCAGATCGTGGATGAGGTCATTGATGAATACAAGGAACAGGGTGGGAGACAATACTGAGCCTTGAGGAACTCCATGTTTTAGGAGGATTTTCTTGCTGTTGTGACCTTCCATAGTGACTCTTGCTTTCCGATTGTGTAGGAACGACTGGATCCATTTTCTCATATTACCCTTGATTCCGTTCCTTTGCAGTTTTACTATTAACCCGTCTTTCCATACTTTGTCAAAAGCTTTTTGGAGATCTATCCATAGGGTAAAGACTTTTCTCTTTTCTTGGAAGGCATCTTCAACGATCTGTGACAGGTATGTGATTTGGTCTTCTGTGCTGCTGCACTCTCTAAACCCTGCTTGTTCTGGCACTAAAATTTTCTCGGATTCCAAGTACCATTTCAATCTTCTGTTGATCATCCTCTCCATTGTCTTACATACACAGCTTGTTAGGCTTATTGGTCTGTAGCTGGTGGCCTTCCTGTTGTCTTTTCCTTTCTTTATGATGGGACACATGAGCGCCTCTCTCCATATCTGTGGCACACTGCCTGTCATCCAACTGTAGTTGTATATTTGCAACAGTTTGCTCATTGCTGTATATCCTAGGTGTTTTAGCATTTCGTTGGTTATACCATCCGGGCCTGGTGATTTCCTGTCTTTAAGTTTCCACACGGCTGTTTTTAACTCGTCCATATTGAAAGGTTTGGACATAACGTCCGGACTGTTTCCATTAGTTCTAGTGTGGATTATTTCTTGACGAATGTCTCGTTGTCTGCGTAAATTGACGGAGATGTTACTTTCATTTCTGTAGGATTCCGCAAATATGTCTGCTGCTTGTTTGCCGGTATATAGTTTCCCTGCATCGTCTAGTGTAATGGTTTGTCGTTGAGAATTGTTATCGTCATTCAATTGTTTAGTGAGTTTCCACAACTTTCTCCCTTCCTTTTCAAGGTTTAGTTTATATGTTTTTTTCCCTCCAGCTTCTCCTCTGGGCTTCTAGCTTTCCTTTAATGAATTTTGCTTTTGCCTTTTGTAGCATGATATGGTTCTGTTGGGATGGTTGTACCTCTGCAGTGTGCCTTGCTTCATTCATATCTTCATGTAGGTTTTGTAGTGTGTTGGACCAATATGGTACATAGTTCTTCCTCGCTCCTCTCGGTATTGTCTCCTTTGCTGCCTTGAGTACTCCATTATTAAAATCCCAGATGACTCTGTTAATGTCTCTGTCTAGTACCTTAATATCTTTTGTAAGCAGATTTGCTCTGTGTTGATAAATGGACCAATTTGCTTTTTTATAATTCCATCTTGGCTGACTTGGACTTGTATTAATTGTTCTATTAATTTTGATGAATACAGGACGATGATCACTTCCACCGAGTTGTTCTCCTATTTCCCTTTCCACTATCCCAGCCAAATCAGGTGTGCAGAATGCCAGGTCTGGAGTAGAGGTGCTATGCCATCTTCTGGAGTAAAAGGTTGGAGGATCATTAGGGTTGTTTAGAAGGGTTAGGTTATTGTCGTCTTGCCAGTTTTCTATCTCTTCGCCCCTTCTATCTAGCTGGTTGTATCCCCAGCTTTGGGAATGGCTGTTGAAGTCTCCCACCGCTATGAAGTTGCCAATGGGGACATCTATGCTAGTCATGTTCAGTGGTATGTCATTGGGGCAGTAGAAGTTTAGGAGATCCAGTTCCAGAGTGTTATGTTTTAGATGGATTACTTGGTATTCTGCACCTTCTTTATATGTCTTGGATTCTATAGCGTTGAGGTTATTCCTTATCAGTGTTAGTATGCCACCCTTCTTCCGATCTTTTCTGTCAACTCTGAAGCATTGATATCCCCGTATCTTAAAATGTTTTCCTTCCTGTAGGTGGGTTTCTTGTATGCAGCATATGCTAATTTCTTTCCGAAATAGGGTATTCTCTAGTTCAGTCTTTTTGTTGTTGACTCCCTCTGCATTCCAATGCATGACATTCAGAGGGGCCGTCGTCTTATCTGGTTGGCCAGTTACTTTCTCCTTCCGCCTCCTGGCTCCATTTGGCGGACTAAGGAGACCTCCAGTAGCTGAGGGTGGATTCTGTCGAGGCTCAGAATCCGGCACTGCTCCTGCCTGGAGGGACTTCACAGGGCGAGCACCATAACGATAATTTTTTGACATCTGTTGTGTAGACATATTAAACCAAAGCGGGTTGCATGGTACCATGGTTGCTGGTGCGCCTCCTGGCCTGGTACATCTGACTTCAGCACCTGTTTCTTAAGGCAGAGTGTGCTCATGCCTCCCCCTCTGGCTGGGGGATTTGATTTTGCCTTTACCTCGTTTGCTGTCCCATCTTGCCTCCCGCTGGGGTTGATACCCAACCTTCGGCAAGATTACTGGGTATAACGGGGTCCACCACGAGTAGGTGAGGTAGACTTGGGCAGGAGAGGCTAAGAGACATGTTGAGTCTTGTATTGCGCATCACTGCCCCATTTGGACCCCTCTTAATATTACAAGTGGGATGTCGTCTTCGCTGGCTGAGTTATCTCTGAACTGACGCAGTCGGTTTATAGCATCATTCGACGGAGTGTGGGTCGTAAGTGGTCGTTCATCTTCTATATCGAGCTCATCAGAGGTAGTGTTTGATAATGAGCTAGACGGTTGATAGTAGAGAGTTGCTCTTTTCGTCAGTCTATCTGTGATGAGTTTTGTCCTTGCTATGGGGCGATGATTATCTCTCTTTAATTGTGTAACATGCGCCTTTGTGGTTAAATTTTTCTCCTCGTTTCACAAAATATAATTGGTTGGGGTGGTTTTCTCGCGGATCTTGTAACCGTCTGTCCAACGTGTGTTGAACTTTGAGTTTCGTACATGCTTTTTGTAATATACGGGTTCTCCAACATGAAATTCTTCAAGGATAGCATTCTTGCCGTTTGTTCGCTGCATTTTCTTAAAAGCTTTGGTAGCGTTGCGGTGTGTAATTCAATGTGCCTAGAACTTTTCTCGGATAATAATTTCAATGGGGTCTTCGCCTGAGTATTTCCGTTGTGGCTGTAATAAATTGTCAAGCGGAAATATCGGTTATCTGCCGTACATCATATACAATGGGTAAAAGTCCGGTTGTATCATTAATATTAACCCGTATCGCTTCAAGTGCTTGATTGAGGTATACATCCAAGTACTGTGTGTTATCCTGTATGTACTTTGCTAGGATGTTGTGGATGGTCGAATGCATTCGCTCGTTTCGGCCATTGGAATTTGGTCTGTAGAAGCTGGTAGTGGTGCGTTTTATGTGGAATTTATTTAACATTGCCTTTAAAAGGGTTCCCGACGGACTGTTTTCCATTGTCAGAAATAATTCTTTTTGGGCATCCGAGCCTTTGAATGAACTCTTGTAGGAAAATTTCAGTAACTGTGGAATATGTTATATCTTTAAGTGGGTATGATTCCGGTCAAACGGAATACTGATCTACCATATGATGAATGTATCGGTTGCTTGAATGGGTCAGGGGGTATAGTCCTGAGATATCGATGGAGATCGTTTCCATGGGAAAGTGAGTTGGGGACATGTCTTGTAGTGGTGCTTTGTCGGGTCTCATGTTCTGGCTTTACAAATTTTGTAGGCTGCTACATATTCCACAATATCTCTGTACATAGAGGACCAAAAATATATCTTCTTGATAATATCTGTAGTTTTATCGCGGCTTATATGTCCGTTCTCATCATGAAACTGGAACAAAATTTTTGCGACTAAGTGTTGGGGTACACACTTTTGTAAACGTCCTTCTTGTTTTTCATCTATGCGATATAGTGCCTCATTAAATGGCAGGATAGTGAAGTCTTTCACTTTGTTGGGTTGAACTTTTACTTTTTTAATTATCTTGATTATTTCAGCATCTTTACGTTGCTCTGAGTTGAATTCGAAACCTTCTGCATTCTCTAGATTTGAGTCGTGTGTGTCTGTCATACGATTTTCAGAACTGTCATGCTGCTGGTTGGAGTTAATTATGTTTATTTCCTTCGTGTTTTCATCTATTTCAGTATAAGTTTCGGGACCCTTGCTAGTAGTGGTATTCTGTAGTGCGTCCTCTGGATACGGAGTTCTTGAGAGTAGGTCTGCACAGGTGTTAGACTTCCATGCAATATATTCTATCGTCGTGTCGTATGACTGCAAATTCATAGACCATACTTGAAGCTTCTGTGGTTGCTCCTGTGTTTTTGTGAGCCAATTTAGCAACGGCTGATGATCTGTTCTGATAATCAACGTTGTTCCTCGCACATAAAAGTCCATCTTTTGTATGGAATAATGAATTGCGTAGGCTTCACGTTCAGTGGTTGTCCAATGTATCTGGGTTTTGCTGAGTGCATGTGTTGCAAGAGGATTTTATGGAAGGGGAAGTAATCTTTAGAATGTTTTGGACAAATTAAATTTCGAGTTGCAACGCTTGATTAAGCGGATACTTGTTTGACTTTAGAATAGAATTATCTTTTCCTATTTTTCGAGTGACAGAGTACAGATAAGCGTGTGAACGCTGTTTAATCTCAAATGTTGAGATGTATTTATTCTGTACTGTTTTGAGCCATGTGAATAGCTCGCAGCTAGTCTGCATGTGTTGTCGAGAGCGGTGTTCAAGACAGCCGAGTCTCGTAACGGGTTTTTTTGGCGGGACTAGTGTGTGTGATTTGGGAGTTGTGTTATGGGCGTGGACCGTGTAGGTCGAGTCCCAGTGGTTTTTGGATAGTGTATGCCTACGTATGGCTTAAGAAAATGTCGACTTATATATTTCGCTGTGTGTACAGCCTATGTGATAAACTGCAGTAAAGATTTATTAGGCCATATGAAGATTATTATAGCTGCCGGGTGAGCAGGCTTTATTGAGTAATGGAGTACTGTTTAGGCCATATGAAGATTATTATAGCTGCAGGGTGAGCAGGCTTTATTGAGTAATGGAGTACTGTTTAGGCCATATGAAAATTATTATAGCTGCCGGGTGAGCAGGCTTTATTGAGTAATGGAGTACTGTTTAGGCCATATGAAGATTATTATAGCTGCCGGGTGAGCAGGCTTTATTGAGTAATGGAGTACTGTTTAGGCCATATGAAGATTATTATAACTGCCGGGTGAGCAGGCTTTATTGAGTAATGGAGTATTGTTTAGGCCTTATGAAGATTATTATAGCTGCCGCGTGAGCAGGCTTTGTTGAGTAGTGTGAAGATTTATGAAGCTGTGTTGAAGCTATTATAAGGCCAGGATGTGGACAGGCAGTATTATATATATATATTTAATGCAGTGTGGAAATTATATGATTCGATGTACCTGTATTCGTCTATATCTACGTGATGATGTGCTGTGAGTTAATAAACTATTATTAAATATCATCAGTCGTTCCATACTTGATGACTCCCGTGTGCGCCCCTGTTGTGTGAACGACTTTGCCAGTACACAATCACACTCACTTTACCTATATCTCAAATACGATTATTATCATTTGGTGGTTTTCGGTTAACTGGATCTGACATCTACGACTATTCGCGTCGATAGCCTAAGTGGCGTAGTTTTCGTATTATTAGATATCATTTAAGATGTGCCTGTGTGGCGTATACGATTAAGAAATTGTTACCTCTACAGTGATATGTACTTGAAGCAAGAGGGTAAAATGAATCAAATTTTATCCACCAGACCATAACATATCTAGAGGATCAGTCATTACAAGTTGTAACGAATACATATGACATTAGAGTGACAAAAGTGTAGAACACTTGACTTTGTTATAATTAGCCCTGTGTGGGCGTGGCTTGAATCTACTGTACTTCGGAACTTCGACCTAGTTATTATCTGCCTTGGTGGCGCATTTGAGAAACAACGCACGCTTTATTCGTGGTAGAAGGCAACTTTACACACAGTAGCAATTGACGTCCTATTTCATGCCTATAGACTACAACAACATCTGCAATGGTCAAGGAAGTTCAATTAGACTTGGACAGTATTTGTACCAGCATTTGTACGTGTTGTGACAGATTCATGCAATATTCGGGTTATCTGTGCCAGTTATCACCATCACAAGTTCAAGATGTTATGATACACGGAGTTGCCGTGTACATTTCAGACTAAAGTAGAGTCAAGAGTTGCAGTGTGTGCTGTATTATGGTTCCTGTCAACTTGTGCATTGTTAAGCACATATCATATTGACGAAATTACCTGAAGAGAAACGAATCAAGTTCCAGTGCTTCCCGCAGTGGAGGTTTTAGCAGTCTATGTGATATCCAGTGTCGTGGCGGAAAGGAACGGGATTGTAGACAGATAAGTGATTTTTTCTTGTGTAAATTGTGTCACTTCATGCATGTCATTGGGCCTCCCTAATTGCTCATTCTGTTGTTATTGTTGTTTATGTCTAATTTGACATATGATTAAGATTTTATGCATAGGTGTTAATGGCTGTTGACATATGTCGATTTTCCTGATAATGATGTGACTTGATAAAGGTGCTATAGAAAGGAATTGGTGATACAGAATTGAGGAATAAGCTCATTTCTTGACAAATAGTTAACTTTGTGAGCTGGAAAGTTAATTGTCCAACCTTTTGCGACAGTAATGTGTCATAACTATAAGTGATTACTATATATATTTGATTAAGTAAGTGAATCACTATGGATGATGATGATACAGATCCTGAGGATATGAGGCCTGTATTGGCTTATTTGTTGGAAGAAGGTAGAGATTTTCAAGAATTAAAAGGCCCAGAGCTTGAGGAACATGTGATAGACAAATTTTTGGTCAATGCGGCAAAATCCCTAAAATATTTTGCTGAGGAGAATTTTCACTCTCATCCTCATCTAAGGATGGCTACAGATTTAGCGAAGTTACTGGTTATGGATCTTCGATTGTTTTCGTACCACTATATGGGTGTTGAACACGATCAGATAATGAAGAGTATACGTAAGATAGTGCGCAACGACATGTCTGATGATCAGAAAAAGGAGTTAGAAGATGAGGAGCAAATAGGAAGTAACAAACAGAGTGCCCTACAGGAAAGGGACAGTTGTGTAAAGAGTACTGCTGAAATGAATAGGCTACATGAAACAGTGTCCAGACTAACAAGTGATTTAGATAAATCAAATTCGGAACTTGCTGGTGTGCAGGCAAGTTTGGATTTAGCATTGTTGAAGATAAAGCAATTGGAAGTCCAAATGAAAGATAAGCAAATTGAGGTGGAAAATATTACACAGGAGGTCCAACAAAATAAACAGATTTATGAGAAATTGAAAGTTGAGACCGATAAACGTGATAGGGATTATACAGAGTCACTTCTTAATTTGATGGATGATATTGTGAATCTTGGTCTCCAACAGGAAGAAAAGAATGCGATGATTCCAGAAAAGATTGATGAGCTTAATAATAGCAATGATTATATTAAGATTCAGTCACTACAACTAGAGTTGACTCAGTTGAGAGCAAATAAAGAACAGTTAGAGAAAGAGACTTTAGTGGAGTTGACGGCTGAGAAAGAGAAAGTCGCTAAGATTGAAAATTTACTAGCAGAGGAAAGCTGCAAAGTTTTAAGAGTTGAGAGTTTAAACAAGAAATTAGGTGAAGAGATCTCACATAGAGATGTGGAGATTGCACAGGCAAGAAAACGAGTAGATGGCCTGCTTGACGTCGTCTTGAATAACAATATGTGGTCTTCTGTCAGTGTTGACAATGATAGACAGAAAGTTGCGAAAAGTCAGCCCCATACACTTTTTGCTCATAGAGAGGTCATTCATGGTAAAGACAGATCTTTTCGTGGTAAATACAACTTTCCAAGTTCTAATATTACTGATAATTCTAGTAATAATTCTTGGCGTCAGACCAACAAAGATTCTTGTGTAACAGCCAGTTCTGTTAATCAGGAAAAGAAAAGTGTTAAATTTCAGGTCAAGACTCATAAGAGCAAATCTTTCTAGACTATTGGAAATTCTCAGAAATTAATAACAGGGGTTGAGGCTATTGCTGCTTGTTCCAAGGATGAAACCCATATGCGGAGCAATAGAGATACTATTGTTTCTGGCAGTTGTCAAACTCAGCACAGTCATTTTGAAACAATTGGTAAATATATTCCCATACGGGAAAAGAAAAACAGTTCTAGTAAGAGAGATAACTCCAAGATTAAAAAGTACCAAGGGATATCAGTAAATAATAATTTTCACTCTCCTAGATACTGTAGACAATTTAACAAATCTCAAAGTTTTGATTGTAAGAATGTTGGAAAGTATAATAGAGATAATGGCTTTTCAAATTTTGCTTTACATCACCAGAGTAATGTTCCTCAACAAAAGACTAAAGTCATTATTTGTGAACAACGCAACGGTAATAATAAGTATTTTGATCATAGAACAAATAATAAGCGCAATTGTGCTAATTTTGTTCAACATGAGCCCAGAGTCATTTATAATCAAGGTAAACCGAGTAAAAATAACAGTGGATGCTTGAATACTATTGCTTGCTCTACTTGTTGTTGTGAATGTGAGACTTTGTTTCAGCGTACGGCAGCGGCTACATTCAAGGTCGGTCATGTTGTCCCCAAGTATTCTGTGATATCTACATGTGATAGGAAGAGCTAGTGACATCGTGAAGAGACCGGTGCTTTACACAAGCTGTGCTGGATAATTGTCAATTTGATTTCTACGTTTTTCTCATTAAATTTCACTATTGGGTAAAATGGAAATTTTCATTTGTATTTGTTGACAGAAGCTACTTTGCGATAAGAGTCAAGGCTTCTGTGACATATTGATGGTCAAATATGTAGGTCAACTTTACGCTCGAGTGGTCAACCGAAAACCTGTCAGCGTCTAACTAGAATCTGAGGTGTTACTTACTGAAGGTCGAGCATGTTTACAAGAGAGTGGGACATTTTGCGTCTGATTTTTTTTTTTTTTTTTTTGAGATAGTAGATTCTATATTAGTACATGACATGTTGTTGTTTTGAAATAACATATAATTTTGTTGTATGATTGTTTCCATGCATCATTTGATTGCCATAATTTATTTTTTTTATTGTTATTTATAAGTCTGTATTTTGATGATGTATTAATACATTTTTATGCTATTTATATATTATTGTATTGATAATGTGTAGCAATTATTGTCCTTTATACTACTCTGTTCAACTTAGAATTTATGCAACTGTGTTGTTTAGGATAGTTTTTGTACATGATGAGATTGCCAGCCCTAACCACAAACTCATTTATTGTGTTGATGTAGTGGTTACTTTTAGATAGTCCTGAGTGTTCGTTATTCACTTAATTTAATTTTTTCTCATGTTTTGATGTCATGGTTAATTAATCTATAGAAGATACAGAGAAGATGTGAATTATCTGTTATGTTGTGAAATGTAATTTTGAAAATAGCTTGCATGTATCATAAATGATCTTGTATTTGGATTTGTCAACATATTGTGAAAATTTGATTTTTCCAGAACTTGATTTCTTGCCAGTCAGGCATGCAGATTATTTTCTTAGCAGATTATTCAAAAAAAAAACTTATTTTTTTTGTAGATATTTTTATAGAACCTTTTGCATATTTCATATTAGCAACAAAGTGTAGATTTATTTATAATGTATATCTTATCGATTTGAGTAAGAGATAGAGTTATAGCTAAAAAGCATTAAACTGAGCTGAACGTACTTATCAGCAGAAAGAACTTAAAGGATAAATTAAATTTACATGTGTTGATTTAAAGGTTTCTTCGAGATAGGATTTTTGTTTTAAGTTTCGCTCATTTTGTTAAAAGTTGATTTCATTATTAGTTTTTTAGTCGTTTTGAATTACTTAAAAATTGAATACTGTTTTATGTACCTTATCGTTAGAAAATATGTATGTACGGTACTTTTGAAAAAAATGATTTTTTTTGGCATTGTAATTTTTTGTTGTGTGTGCCCAGCATTTGACAGTGCGATATCATTGATATGTAGTGCGATTAGTTCTTGTAAAAAGTGGTTTTTTATTATGATGTATTTTTTTTTTTACCGCTTGATTGTGCGCTGGTCGTATTAGTTATAGCAATGCTATTACTTGTTTGTTCGATGCCTATAATTTATTTATTTTTAGTTATGTATAACTCTTGTAACTTGGTTAAATTACTTATTAGGTTTTGTTTAGTTATAAATTATTTTTTGGTGGTGTTAGTATAGATATATTTTGATATTTTGTGTTGTGCCTTTCGATCATGTTTATATATTTATTTTTGAATAGGTTATCTGATCAAAACAGTTATTAGTATGTACTGTTATTGACTTTCCCTGCGTTCGTGCCTTTGCTTTCTATCTGTCTTTGGTAACTATTTTTCATTTCATTCCTTCTTTTCTGTTGTCTTTTCGGTATGGATTTCATATCTTGTTTATACTTTCGTACCTCATCTTCGTTTTACTTGATTCTACTTGTATACTTTGTCTTCTTTCATTATTTATACTTCCATTCTTTGTATTGTTGGAATGGTTATAGGACTTGATATGATATATCTACTTATGATAGTTGTATTTATTTTACATGTAATTGTCCAACTTAAATTATGAGTATCTGGTATTGTTGAGTTCTTACTTTCCTTTTTTACAGATCATTCTTCTTTTGATTGATCTTGTGCTTTCTCTTTCGATCGGTTGTTGTCGGTTTGGTTTGTACTAAATATACGTAACTTAATTTTGGAACTGATCATATTTTTATATTTAGCTAATTACTTTTTATACTTAGCTGATTATGCTGTATGCTTTAATTGCTACTTTACACTTTATTGCTGATATTTGTTGTAGATATAATTCGATTTAAAATAAGATGATTTTTGTAAGCATATGTTAGAGCTTCAATATCTTCTAAATTTTTTGTTTTTGGGAGTTAATTTTTTCAAAAAAAATGATAGAATCATTTTTTTTTCTGGAGGGGGTGGTAACTGTTGCAAGTGGATTTTATGGAAGGGGAAGTAATCTTTAGAATGTTTTGGACAAATTAAATTTCGAGTTGCAACGCTTGATTAAGCGGATACTTGTTTGACTTTAGGATAGAATTATCTTTTCCTATTTTTCGAGTGACAGAGTACAGATAAGCGTGTGAACGCTGTTTAATTTCAAATGTTGAGATGTATTTATTCTGTACTGTTTTGAGCCATGTGAATAGCTCGCAGCTAGTCTGCATGTGTTGTAGATAGCGGTGTTCAAGACAGTCGAGTCTCGTGACTGGTTTTTTTTGGCGGGACTAGTGTGTGTGATTTGGGAGTTGTGTTTTGGGCGTGGACCGTGTAGGTCGAGTCCCAGTGGTTTTTGGATAGTGTATGCCTACGTAGGGCTTAAGAAAATGTCGACTTATATATTTCGCTGTGTGTACAGCCTATGTGATAAACTGCAGTAAAGATTTATTAGGCCATATGAAGATTATTATAGCTGCCGGGTGAGCAGGCTTTATTGTGTAATGAAGATTTGTGTAAGCCATATGAAGATTATTATAGCTGCCGGGTGAGCAGGCTTTATTGAGTAATGGAGTACTGTTTAGGCCATATGAAGATTATTATAGCTGCCGGGTGAGCAGGCTTTATTGAGTAATGGAGTACTGTTTAGGCCATAAGAAGATTATTATAGCTGCCGGGTGAGCAGGCTTTATTGAGTAATGGAGTACTGTTTAGGCCATATGAAGATTATTATAGCTGCCGGGTGAGCAGCCTTTATTGAGTAATGGAGTACTGTTTAGGCCATATGAAGATTATTATAGCTGCCGGGTGAGCAGGCTTTATTGAGTAATGGAGTACTGTTTAGGCCATATGAAGATTATTATAGCTGCCGGGTGAGCAGGCTTTATTGAGTAATGGAGTATTGTTTAGGCCTTATGAAGATTATTATAGCTGCCGTGTGAGCAGGCTTTGTTGAGTAGTGTGGAGATTTATGAAGCTGTGATGAAGCTATTATAAGGCCAGGATGTGGACAGGTTCGTCGGCTGGCCGTATTATACGGAGTGGTTTGTCTTTTCTTTGTTGCTTTCGCAAATTATATATATATGAAATATTTTATATAGCTGAATAAAGGATATATATCAGATGGGGGGATATATATATATATATATATATATATTTCATGCAGTGTGGAAATTATATGATTCGATGTACCTGTATTCGTCTATGTCTACGTGATGATGTGCTGTGAGTTAATAAACTATTATTAAATATCATCAGTCGTTCCATACTGGATGACTCCCGTGTGCGCCCCTGTTGTGTGAACGACTTTGCCAGTACACAATCACACTCCCTTTACCTATATCAAACACGATTATTATCAGCATGGGATATAAATGCTATAGGTCTTTCATTTGGGATGTTAGGAAGGATTGGCTGCTCATCTTCTGTGGTGGGTTGTACCAGACAATCTCCAATAGCTGTGTCTGATGCGTCTGTGTATAAAATCATGGAATAGGAGATGTTTGGGTGGGCTAGTAATGTGAGTGCTGACTTCAGGTATTCAACGGATCTTTGACAGTCATCTGACCATTTAAAAAGAGCGTTTTTCTTCGTTAAGGCGATCAGGGGCTCAGCTATTTTGGAAAACAGGATGATACTTCGTCTGTAGTATCCACAACATCCCAAGAAACCTCTTACTTGTCGTACTGGGCATCTATCGAATCGCTTTTACGTTGTCGTCATCGGGTCTGATGCCTGCTTCATTAATAACAAACCCTAGTTACTTCGTCTCTGTCTTTAAGAAGTCACATTTACTTAGTTTCAGTTTGATCCTGTGCTGTCTCATTCGGCCAAACACCTTCTCTGCATGCTGCAAATGTTCTTCAATCGATCTGCCAGTGTGGATCAGTATATTATCTATATAAGCCAGTGCATACTTATGCATATACTTCAGCACCTAGTCCATCAAAGACATGTATGTGGCGGGGCTAACTTTCAGGCAGAAGGGCATCACATTACAGGCAAAACTTCCCACGTGAGTACAAAGCGTAGATTTCTGTTTGGCCTCTGGTGACATGGGGATTCACCAGAAAACGGAACGAGCGTCTACCGTTGTGATGTATTTGGAATTGCCCAACGTTGACAGTATGTTGTCGATTCTTGGCAAAGGGTATGAGATAACTTTATTGATTCGATTTAAAGCACGGTAGTTACAGCAAAAACGTGATGATCCATCTTTCTTGGCTACTATCACGATCAGTGAGGACCACTGGGATCTTCATCTTTCTATTATACCCGCAGCCAAAATCTCGGTAATGGATTTCTCAACAATTTCCATGTTTTTTTTAGCGGTGTATGATATGGTTTTAAATGGATAGGTTCCTCAGTTGTTGTGGGATCTCCATTTGTACTGTAGTTCTTCTGCCAAGTTCCATATCATTAAGAGCGAAAACATCGTGATGTTTGGTGATGAAATTCGTCAGTCTTTGTTTATGCTCCTCTGTTTTGTTTAATGTTTAGAGCAGTTCTGACAGTCTGTGTGACTTGTTTGTTTGGTTTTATGGCTTGTTGCGTGGGGTGGCTGATCAACTGGTGTGCTCTCTCTTTCACTGCGATAATTTATTTGTGCACTCTTTCTTTCACTACGGCAATTTATTTGTGCGCTCTCTCTTCCACTACAGCCATCTATCCATCCGGTTATTTGGCAGGACATCAAAGGGATTTTTTGTCTGCTTGGGTGATGGTGGTGGTAAGAGTCTCTCTTCTGTGGATTGAAGTGATTTCGATTTTTAGCAATGTAAATAATATTGCTAGGTTTCTTCCTTTCATTGTCCTGAGTAGGGAATGAAACAGCTCGATCTATCTGTGATCTACGTTGATTCGAACTGTATGGGGTTTTGCGAAGGCTGCTTACTCTACATCTTTGCAACCTGGGTTGATTCTGAGTAACTAGGTTTACAATGTTCCTCATGGGGTTATGTATTTCCTCAGGAGATAGTGTATTCCGATAGGCTACTCTAATGATCTCTCGATCAACTATATCTGCGTAGGGAAACTGATAATCGGTTTTGGGTTGTCTTCTCGTTTGATATTTTTGGGTGTTATGATAATATTCTGCGCCATCCGTGTATACCATTTCTCTGTTCGGTGCTTCCAGGTATCCTCCGGACAATTGTTTAGCTTGTGTTGAACTCTCCGTCGCTTTCCTTGGGGCTACTATGGTATGTCGAAGCACTTGCGCTGAACCCTGGGGCGGCGGGGGGGCTGTATTGTGGGAGCTGACGCGGGTACAGGGACTGATGGGTATGGTTCTGCGAAGTGATGTGTAGTTTATGATACCTCCTATCTCTATCAGTGGCAGATATGGGTGTTTGGCGATTATGTTGCGAAGTATACTCTGTTTTCGCACCATGAATCTTTTTTGTGGTGATTCGGTCCTTGTTGGTGATTCTGCATTTCCTTATCTTATCAGTCTTATCTCTATATCTATCGTGCCATGCAGCAGAGTCAATGGGGTGGCGTGGGCAACTTTGTGGGGTCTGACGCAGGGGTGGAGATTTATGGATATGACTCTCGTCTGCATTATGTCGGTTATAGTTACCTTGCTTAGTTTTATAGGCGTCTCGTATCGAGGATGATTGCACTTGAGCTATGATAGCACCTCTAGCAATGGTTGTCGTTTTATCAGATGTGTTGACTATCATAACTCGGAAGTGTCTGTTGGATGTGACTTCTGCTATCCCTTATTTAATAAACAGCATTGGGTCTTTATTTATATCTTCTCCCGGTATGGGTTCCACGTGAATTGTTTGTCCAGGTTTTATATATTGTGACGCTTTGATCCTACCCTTGGCTATAACTAATGAATTTGGTAAGATGGTAATCGGGAATGTTAAAAGGATTAATGATGCAATGTGGATGCCATCCTGGAGTTCCACATATTCTTCATTTAGTCTTATTCTATGGAGATCAAAATATATCCGGGCTTTGTGTTTTGATAGAAAATCTCTTCCAAGGATAACATTTCTTCTCATGAATCTAGTGATAACGAATGCATGTATGATTGTCTGGCTGCCAATGGCATGGGCAATGCCTAAGGATTTCAGTTCCTCCTCTGTTACTGATGCCATATATATTATGGAATGCTGGAACTGTGCGTATTTTTTTATTTGCTTACAAAAGTTGTTCCCTTATGAGGCTTACAGATGCTCCTGTATCTATGACTGCTCTGTAATTCCTGTTCTCAATGGTAATTAGACAGGAACTCGGGTCTGGATGTATGGTGACTTCGTTTTGAGTGATATTAGTGTGAACTAATTGTGGTTCTTCTGTTATTGGGTTGATTTCATTCAGTGTTCTTCGCTTTTCATTTCGTATATGGGACCTTTGGATGAAGCTTTTGTTGTTGCTACCTCTGCTTCAGACACGGCTAGAGATCCCTTCTAACGCGTTCTAAGTCTGTTTCCCTGCATTGGACGACCTCTGGAGAAACTGTGCTGGGTGTTGGGCCTTCGTTATCCATAATTGTAATTTCCCTGTGGGTAGTGTTGTTGACTTTGGTATCCGTTATCTCTTGAGTTCTGCCATTGAGTAACTGGAAATTGCCTGTGTTGGTTATTTGCGTTTCTGTTTCTGCAATTTTTAGACATATGCCCTCTTTTATTGCAATTGTAGCAGATTATTGTGAACACATTGTGCACATTCTGTCTTCGTACTAGTCCATATGAATATTGCTGTACTTCACGTCCAGTATGGCTATGGTGTCTGTGGGTGTCATGTCGACCCCATTGTTGCCTTGCATGTTCTACTTCTATGGGTTCGTGATCGAGGACTGCATCAAATCTTGGCTCCCTACCTATTCTCTGGTGGAATCTTTTGCGAACATTATCTTCTGCCAGTGCTGCCTGAATTGTCTCCGTTATTGTTTTCGTATCTGTAAAGATTGACACCATTGTAGAGTATATGATATTCTTTCTCCTCAGCAAACCAGTGGTGAATATGATGGGTGCTGCAGGTAGAATAAAGGTCAACTCAACCGACGCAGGGTTATGCAGATATGGAGTGAGAGTGTAAAGTGTACGCGAATGGGTGTAATGTTCGTATGTTGACCAGTATAAGGCACTCATTCACTCATAGCTATAAGTCACCGATACAGACTGCTGTGGTAGTTTCGTACTGTTTATTAGGACGCACACACTTGGACAGAACGGATACAGTCATGGGTACATGTTGACACAGTAAATTATGGTATGTGGATAGTAGGTGGCAACATCAAACATCATTTCGTATAGCATAAATACAATAGACGATATAAGCAGAGCCCTCAATGTTGTGGGGTATTATCGCCTTATACTTCCACTAGCTGAACGCATCAGTGGAGGTGAATATGTAGACATGGACATCATTAGGCATTTGAATAGTAGATCATATTTCATGCAGCATTCAAATATGATGGGCGATATAAGGTAATCATTCAATGTTCTGGCAGACTATTGCCATATCCCCTAACTGACTGAACGCATCAGTGGATGTGTGTGTGTAAACATATAAAGAGTTCACTGGACGAACCTTTTCCTTGGCTAAGTTCTCCAGCGGCATATATCAAATGTTTATGTAACCAAGTTAAACCACGATAGGGTTTTCATATCAATAAGATCTCCATATCACTGTCCGATAATAGGTTTGATATACTGTTCTCTTGACAGTGATCCATAACGATGACAAGAATACAAGATGGCTACCTTCCTGAGTTTCGCTCACTCACCCAGAAGAAGGATAATGATAAGCTAAAGTTAATTCACAATTTGAATATCAATAATTTCATAGAGTTTCCCTACAGTTCCACATTAATAAGGTTGCTTCATGTAGACATAAGCTCTGTTGGGAAACCTGTCATCTTCAACTGTATATATAAACGACCAACGATGCTTGAAACACGATGTCCATCTAGGTCTAACCAAATAGAGATCTTTAAAGGGTCTGGTATTACCTGGAGTCCGAATTAAACACAATAAAGTACATGAGGAGATTCTCTGACAATAGAATCTCGCAGAGACACAATCTCCTTCTGAAAGATCATTCACAGATCACTTTCAACCATTTTACAGGACCAGCCCAAAACACACACAGCCATTATCAGGCGGCTTCGTCGAGACTCACTACGCATGCCTCGAAAAACGAATACCTGCCCCAGAGCTCAGCACAAAAAATATAGTCCGACCTCAACATACAAAGATGTACGATATAAGACCGAATCTTCTTGCACTAGACAAGTAATACATATGAATTCAGGCCATAAACATTCTAAGCAAAATCAATCTATTTTCTGGCCCTAACAAATGAGAAATAACATAAATTCGGAATTCTTACGCTAAATCATAATTCAAGGGAGATCACTCATATAATTAAAAGTATAAATCAAATCATGGGTGATATAACTTTGACTGTAACAAAAGTAATCTTTTTTTCATATCAACTAGTCATATCGTACATTTGTAATCTGTGCGACAAAAATATGTGCGCAACAGATTACCACACCCCGTGGAAAAAAAATGGTACATTTTTTTTTTGAAATACATCTAGGAACAACATACTACAGGCTCACAACGCACGAATAACAATGCGCAGATGATAAGCATTCCAAACAAGTGTAACGCCTAATGTGAGGCTATGTCGTCATATGGCACGACAAGTGAGAATATATCTCAGGATCTTAGAGAAAGTATTTCTCTAAGTATAAATATTTCCAGAGAGGTGTCACCAACGCATACTAAAATACTGGCAATGCCACAATTTCTACAATAGTTTATCCAAAAATTTCATCTTAGGTATCTTAACATCATGATTATCAAAGACGAAAAAGATCGAAAGACCAGCGGTGAATATACATCAATGAACCGCTAAGTAGTGATACAATCAATATATGATATATTACATATGTGTACATATTTTAACATAGGAAAAAAGTGTAGTAGAGTTAGACCTGTAGAAATCTCAGGATCTAACGGTTAGGTGGAATCATGTGGGCATCTAGATAAGATGTCTGCCATCACATTTTCTGAACCACGGAAAGCTCGCACCGAAAAATGAAAAGGCTGGAGAACAATCGCGTATCGCGTTGATCTCGCGCTCTTCAGATTTTTACTCTGAATAGCCGTAGGAGCTTTCTGGTCAGTTTCCACAATGAAATGCGCGCCAAGAAGAAATCTTTGAAGTTTCAGGATTGACCAAACCATAGCCAATAATTCACGGTCTAGGACCGAGTAATTCTTCTCTGCGGCATTTAGTTTCCGAGAAATATACATCACAGGATGCAGAGTTCCGGAGTACTCTTGCATTAGGGCTGCTCCAATCCCTGTGGATGAAGCGTCACTACGAAGAATAAATGTCGTATCTTTAGTAGGTAACACTAAAATAGGTGAAGTAGAAAACATAGTTTCAATTTTATCCAAAGAGGATTGACATTCTTGAGTCCAATGGACTATATTAGGAGACCCTTTCTTTAGCAATGAAGAAAGAGGTGACATGATCGAGGACAGATTCGGGATGAATCGTCCATAAAATTGTATTAGACCCAAGAGACTTAGCACTTGCTTTTTAGTCTTAGGAATAGAAATGTTAAGTATCTTACTTGTATTATGGTCCTCTGTTTCTAGGAAACCATGACCAACACGGTGACCTAAGAAAGATATTTCGCTAACACCAATACAGGCTTTAGATGGTTTCGCTGTCAGGTTATGCTCGCGCAAGATAGACAATAGTTCATTTAACCCGTTACATTGATCTTCCCAAGTATCACTGAAAAGACAGATGTCATCAAGATATGCAATGACATCTGAGCGATGAGATAGGATTCGACGCATCATGCGTACGAATGTTGCAGGGGCGTTCATAAGGCCGAAAGGCATGAAATTCCATTGGAATAGACCCCTAGGTGTCGAAAAAGCAGTAACCGGTTTGGCGTGTTCGGATAGTGGAACTTGCCAATATCCCTTAGACAAATCAAGTTTAGTGAAGAAATGAGATTTCGATAGTCTAGTAAGTAGCTCTTCTAGTAAAGGCATAGGTTCAGCATCAAATTTCGTCACTTGGTTCAATTTGCGATAATCAACGCAAAGACGTAAGTTATTGTCTTTTTTTCGTACAATAACCTTCGGCGAAGAATATGCTGATGTGGATGGTTCAATTATTTCCAAATCTATCATCTCATCCAACTCTTTCTCAACCTGTGCTTGAAAATGTATCGGGATAGGATACGGTCTGACTCTTATAGGATTATGGTCAGTAAGAATAATGTCATGTTCAATGACATTAGTTCGACCAGGAATGTCAGTAAGGACATCCTGAAATTGTTGTAACTTAGTAGAAACTTGTCTCTGTTCTCCTCGAGATAACGCGGGAGAGATCGCAACATCTTTCCATGATTCATTAGCATGTAGTGGAATCATCGGAAAAGGGAGATTCACATCCGAGAAACTCGTTTCCTCATCCTGTATTACTGACAGTGATGAGTAATGTCCATGTGGGACTGGAGAATCGTCCGTTGCCTGGAAAAGAGGTTGTAAATAATCCGGACGTTCATGGAATTCCGTAAGGATGTTGATGTGGAAGGTTTTATGCTTCCCGTCAATATCGACGATATAGTCAACATCGGAAACTTTTGATATTACATCGTACGGACCTTTCTAAGAAATAAGAAATCTGTTTTTCCTACAAGGTAACAAGACAAATGCTTTGTCACCTGGACAAAGTTGTCGCAAGCATCTCTTCTTATTGGCAAATTGCCTTGCCTTCTGTTTCGCAAATTCAGAAGAAGCAGTTGCCAATTTGCATGCTTCAATAATCTTGTGTCTAAGTGCAATGACATATTCGTAAGAGGATTTTGTGTCATCGACAATATTATCAGCAGTTATAAGGTCATGAAGTAAGGACATAGGACCTCGCGGTTTCGCACCAAAAACAAGCTCAAAGGGAGAAAATCCTGTATGTTCGTTGGCGACCTCTCTGTATGCAAAGAGAGCCGCGGGTAAAAGCCTGTCCCAATCCTGAGGATGATCTTCAGTTATCTTACCTAACAAGTTTTTCAGCGTTCTATTCAGACGTTCTACCATCCCATTAGACATAGGATGATAAATACTACTCAGAGATCTCTCTATCTTAAGAGTCGACATCACTTGAGACATGGTATCCGATATGAGTTGGGTACCATGGTCTGATAATATTTCTCCTGGGAATCCCAGACGAGAAAATATGAGCCAAAGAGAATCTGCAATATCGGCAGTAGTTATGCTCTTCAGAGGAATAGCCTCCGGCCAACGTGTGCACATATCAACACACGTCAAGATAAATTGGTGTCCTCTAGCAGACTTTGTCTTAAATGGACCGATGATGTCTATCGCAATTTTTTGAAATGGTCGAATTGGAATATCTGCAGCCTGAATAGGTGCAGCATGACATGGACCTTTGGATTTAACTTCTTGACATACCTTACAAGATCGACAATAGATTCGTATGTCCTTGTTCACAGATTTACGATTTGTATCTTTATTTGAATCACCTTTTGTTGCCTGCGTGAAGATTTTTTTAAAAGTAGGATCATCTTCCTGTTTCTTTGTGAACGAGTCACGAGAAATTTCCAAGGGATCACCTTGGTTCTGCGCATCATTATCTTCAGAAGGCGAAGATTGAGGCATGTTAAGAGCTTGAGCTCTAGTGACTACAGCATTAGCAGTTTGCATATTCTTATTTTCCCAATCAGCAATTTGTTGCGGAGTGCATTCTTTCACTCCATGAATGCGACCGATTATAAGATCAGCGATCGGATTCGGGAGAAGACATGCGTGCACATCTCATGTTAAGAAGGGAGTAGCAATGTTGACAATGGCAGTAGAGTACTTCTCCAATGTGCCACCAAATGTTACGCATTTGATTACTTTGCCAGTGGCTCGAGAAGGATCTATGAGTGACTGCCTCACTCCAATGGTGGTGCACCCCGAATCGAAAAGAATTGAGACCGGAGTACCATCTACTAGACCTCTATTCAAGACAAGAGCACCTCTTCCATCATGCGCGACTGACGCAGGAAGAGCGAGAAGAGGATGACCACAGCTTAAAGTAGAAACCGTGGTTGGATCGAATAATGTTTTGCATTGGGAACATTGAGATGCTCTACCAAAATCGAAAGCAGAACATCCCACATTATTAGAGTCTTTCTTATCATTAGCTTGATTACCGGCTTCATGGGACTCTTGCTGTGCAGAGTTAGCCTGGTAATGTGATTTACGTCTTTTGTATTGTGATCTACCTCGATTATTATAACCTCTATAGTTATTATTGTCTCCTTTGTTATAACCCCTACTTGGGTTTGAATCATAATATTCATGATCGTAATCATCATGCTCATTATAATGAGTGTCTCTGTAATGTTGGTTTTGTTGTTTCCATGAAGAAAAACTTGTGTAGTTCATATAGTGACTTCCTTTGCGGAAATTTCTATAATTATGGCCACTCCTGTATCGAGGACTGTCAGCCCGATTCCAGTTCTTCGGAGAAGAACCATGATTTGAGTGGTTACCTTGGTTTTGATACTTATTCCAGTTAACCTTTTTGTCAAATTTATTTTGAGCTCCTTGGAACTTGTGTGAGTAATTATTATTGTTTTGTGTTGCTGACGCAACTCTGAGCAAAAAATCTATAAGAGCGTCATATGTTTTCTCTATTTTGGATAATTCAATCCATCGTTGAAATGTGAGACGTGCTTTTGCAATGAATTCTGAGAATTCTACCCCTGTCTCAGGTACCATTGTCTTAAACAAAATACGATAACCTTCCTCTGACAATTGGTATTTCCTTATCAAGGCTGCCCTGATAAATTCATAATTATCCTTGTCAGCTTCTTCAACCAAACATAAACTCGTCAGAGAATCACCTTTTAGATTCTCAGACAACTGATTAGCATATTGTGATTTATCCACATTATGAGCTCGACAAGCACGTTCAAATCTATTAAGCCAGAATGTTATGTCATCACTGGCAGAGTTGAACGCTGGTACCTTGACCTTGTAAGTAAAGGGTTTACCATTACCACCAGATGATTGATTAACATTACTCATATTTGTCAATTTCATTTTTTCTAACTCAAATGCTAAAAGTTCTTTTTGATGTTCATGTTCTCTTATTGCTTTTCTCTCCTCAGCTTCTAATCTTTTATTTTCAGCCTCAGCTTCTAATCTCTTTTCTTCTATTTGAAGTTTTCTCTCCTCAGCAGCAGTTTTTTTCGCCTCAGCAGCAGCTTGAGCAGCAGCTTCTAATTTTTTCTCTTCTATTTGAAGTTTCCTCTCCTCAGCAGCAGCTTTTTTCTCCTCAGCAGCAGCTTTTTTCTCCTCAGCAGCAGCTTTTTTCTCCTCAGCTTGCATCTGCAATCTGAAATTCTCAGCATCTATCTTCTTTTGTTCAATTTCTGCTTTCCATTTATTCTCATCTTTTTGTTTTTTCTCTTCTGATTTTAATGCAATGGCAAATTGAGCAGTTGCAAACTCCTCTAATTTCTTACCAGACTTATCAAAGGATTTCCCTTGTGCAATAAAGTATTCCAATGTAGACATGATGTCTAATAATGCTAGCAATCAGTTGACACAAAAATGCAATCTATTTCCAAGTAAATAGGAACAAGTTCTCAATGAACTTGATTAATTAGCTCACTATCCCAATCTCTGTGGGAAACACGCCTTACAAAGGTCTTGTATATTTCCTTGTACAACAATAATAATAATCAAGTACTGGTTTATAATATAACATACGTGTACTCAAATATACCTCATATCATATTTCAACCAAAGACATTAACAAAAGACAAGCATAAAAGACAATATGAAAACAATTGCATAAATCAAATTAAATTAAATAGAAAACTGAAGTAAATAATCACAGAATCTGTGATGATAACTGCAATGAACTAAACAAAACAAATGACGTCACAGAGTATAAACATAAGGGTGTAAAGAACTGAATGAAAGAAAAGATGAGACCTACAATTATACAAACAAATCAAACAAAAATAAAGAACAAAAAATTATTACAAAAACAACAATGGGACAGATCATCACAGCTAACTAAAATAGCAACAGATGTTGCAGCAAAATTCAATTAAGAAATTTGCTCCCTATAGAACACTAGTATAAGACCAATGTCACTCGGTATACCTTATACTAGTCACCACCCATCCAGGCCCGCAGAAATATAAACTAATTTAATACACAAACAAGTAACATGTAACATAAATACATATAGCTTACAATATATATATCATCAGTGAAATGTGTTGAAGAAGAAGTGTGTTGCAAAGAAGGCTCATTTCTTTTTTTAAATCAAAATAATTTGCCACTTTTAATAAGTTTTTAAATTATTGAACTAACTTATTACAAAGTTCAACAAATGTAACATATGAAGATCCAAAGATGAAATATATGCACTTCTCTGTCTAACAACACTGCAATTCTTCTTTAGCAGGATAGACAATCACTTCTTTATAACACTGTCTGTACTGCGGAAAATGTCAACAAGTACTGACCCAGATTCTGTATACACTTGTCAGAACAGGTCAAGCTGACATCGACTGTATAGTTGTCCTACTGGTGTTGATGTGTGTCACATTTTGCCAAAATAAACGTTCTTGTAACACTAGGTGACTTCTGAAGATTAAGACTGCGAAGGCTGGACCCAGGGATCTGGCCTACCACTGTAAAGATCGACACCACTGTAGAGTATATGATATTCTTTCTCCTCAGCAAACCAGTGGTGAATATGATGGGTGCTGCAGGTAGAATAAAGGTCAACTCAACCGACGCAGGGTTATGCAGATATGGAGTGAGAGTGTAAAGTGTACGCGAATGGGTGTAATGTTCGTATGTTGACCAGTATAAGGCACTCATTCACTCATAGCTATAAGTCACCGATACAGACTGCTGTGGTCGTTTCGTACTGTTTATTAGGACGCACACACTTGGACAGAACGGATACAGTCATGGGTACATGTTGACACAGTAAATTATGGTATGTGGATAGTAGGTGGCAACATCAAACATCATTTCGTATAGCATAAATACAATAGACGATATAAGCAGAGCCCTCAATGTTGTGGGGTATTATCGCCTTATACTTCCACTGGCTGAACGCATCAGTGGAGGTGAATATGTAGACATGGACATCATTAGGCATTTGAATAGTAGATCATATTTCATGCAGCATTCAAATATGATGGGCGATATAAGGTAATCATTCAATGTTCTGGCAGACTATTGCCATATCCCCTAACTGACTGAACGCATCAGTGGATGTTTGTGTGTAAACATATAAAGAGTTCACTGGACGAACCTTTTCCTTGGCTAAGTTCTCCAGCGGCATATATCAAATGTTTATGTAAATAAGTTAAACCACGATAGGGTTTTCATATCAATAAGATCTCCATATCACTGTCCGATAATAGGTTTGATATACTGTTCTCTTGACAGTGATCCATAACGATGACAAGAATACAAGATGGCTACCTTCCTGAGTTTTGCTCACTCACCCAGAAGAAGGATAATGATAAGCCAAAGTTAATTCACAATTTGAATATCAATAATTTCATAGAGGTTCCCTACAGTTCCACATTAATAAGGTTGCTTCATGTAGACATAAGCTCTGTTGGGAAACCTGTCATCTTCAACTGTATATATAAACGACCAACGATGCTCGAAACACGATGTCCATCTAGGTCTAACCAAATAGAGATCTTTAAAGGGTCTGGTATTACCTGGAGTCCGAATTAAACACAATAAAGTACATGAGGAGAATCTCTGACAATAGAATCTCGCAGAGACACAATCTCCTTCTGAAAGATCATTCACAGATCACTTTCAACCATTTTACAGGACCAGCCCAAAACACACACAGCCATTATCAGGCGGCTTCGTCGAGACTCACTACGCATGCCTCGAAAAATGAATACCTGCCCCAGAGTTCAGCACAAAGAATATAGTCCGACCTCAACATACAAAGATGTACAATATAAGACCGAATCTTCTTGCACTAGACGAGTAATACATATGAATTCAGGCCATAAACATTCTAAGCAAAATCAGTCTATTTTCTGCCCCTAACAAATGAGAAATAACATAAATTCAGAATTCTTACGCTAAATCAATATTCAAGGGAGATCACTCATATAATTAAAAGTATAAATCAAATCATGGGTGATATAACTTTGACTGTAACAAAAGTAATCTCTTTTTCATATCAACTAGTTATATCGTACATTTGTAATCTGTGCGACAAAAATATGTGCGCAACAGTATCTTTACGGATAAGATGAAGTTTCAGATTGTCGGCATTGAGTACATCAACGAATTATCCTAACAAATGACGCTCGAGCTCGGGTGATGGGAGAGATCCATCTAAAAATGCTTCTTTAGCAAGATTCAACAAACTGTCACCGTAGAATGGGACTGGTTCATTCCTTTCTTGCCTGATCTTTCTAAGCAGAGAACAAGCGTGATGGTTATCAATTATAGCACAGTATCTACTCATTAGTTCCTTCCTGGGGGAGTCATATGTCTCGTCTGGATAGAGTTTCATACGCCTTCGTAAAAAATATATGGCCAGCGAGTCTCTGGACTAAAATGCAACTCATTTTTTGTCTGCATTCGTGACAGCATTTATCATTGAAAAAAAATGTGTCAATGTCCATGAGCCACTTACTAAAAAATTTCGTCTGACCTGCGAAGGGAGTTATCACTGATCGTATTTGGTTGAACCTGGCATAGCGGTCAACATTGGATAGTGTATCTGTTATCCTATGGAAAGCTGTCATGGTTGACTCCTGCTCAGTGGGGGGGGGGGGGGGGGGGATATTAGAAACCTTTTGATATTGCTGTTGAGGTAGTGACTGTGCCATTTGTTGTTGATATGGATGAATTTGTAGAGTTTTAGGTATATCAGATTCGTTCAGTATATCCTTTCCTGTATGCTGTCACCCAGAAGACTGGTTACGGCACCATATAGCCATATAGTGTGACCGTGGAGTGTGTACACTGGTTCAATAGTAAGACATATATGTTCAAGTTTCTGGTGTGGTTGTTTTGTCCTATCTTTCAAGTCAAGGTACTGGTATACTGCCAGAGATGGTATTTCTTGAAAAGAATTGTACCCAAGTCCGTTCCAGAATTCTTCTGTGGTGTTTAATCTTGTGTGACTTTTATTAGGAAGGTGGTTGAAGTAACAAGAAGTGACATGGTGCGCAACCAGACGATACGTCAAGGCCTAAAATCCCACCCCCTGCAGACCCAAGTAGAACAGTCCCAACTAAGATGGTTTGGCCATATCTGCAGAATGGGAGAAGATCGGCTACCACGAAAAGCATGGGAAACAAAGAGCCAGGGATCCAGATCCCCAGGACGACCCAGAGTCCGCTGGGAGGACAACATAAGACAATCTTTGAAGGACCGAGGACTAGAATGGAACCAGGCCAGGAGGAAGACAGCCGATAGGACAGTCTGGCGCTCTCTCTTCCAAACCTCTACACCTCACGGTAGAAGGGGAACGACTAAGTAAGTAAGTAAGTAAGACTTTTATTAGCATACTCTATGTTCACTATTTACTGTAAAACCTTCAACATGAGGTAGTCAAGAAAAGTCCTCAGGATCCAATAAAACAAGTTTATATATATATATATATATATATATATATATATATATATATATATATATATATATATATATATATATATATATATATATATATATATATATATATATATATATATATATATATATATATATAAGTGAAGAGATGGGCTGAGCACTTCATGGAGGTGCTAAACAGACCACCACCAACAGTAACACCTGATTTTAATAATGAAACACCCACAACCACCTTGCCAATAAATTGCGATGAATTCACGCTGGACGAGATCAAACAAGCCGTTAAAAGATTAAAAAATTTTAAAGCTGCTGGAGTTGACGAAATTTCAGGCGAAATGATTAAAGCAGTTAATGACAACAACCTCTTGAGAATTTTAGATATTATAAATGAAGTATGGAGAGAAGAACAACCACCACAACAATGGAAAGACAGTATTATTGTAAAGTTACCGAAGAAAGGTGATCTATCAGACTGTAATAACTGGCGTGGTATATCTCTATTATCAGTACCTGGAAAATTATTATGTTGCATGATGTTAGAAAGACTTAAATTGCATGCTGACGAAAAGATCAGAGAAGAACAAGCGGGTTTCAGACCGAAACGATCATGTATTGATCAAATATTCACACTAAGAACAATTATAGAAGAATCAGTGGAAATGCAATCGCCACTTATTATCACCTTCGTCGATTTTCAAAAAGCCTTTGATAGTCTACACCGCCCATCATTGTGGAAGATACTTACAATCTATGGTATTCCAACAAAATATGTGAATATAATCAAAGCGCTATATGACAATGCAAGATGTTGTGTTAGAAATAATAAAGGGAATACAGAATGGTTTACAGTAGAAACAGGGGTGAAACAAGGCTGTATTATGTCACCACTACTTTTTGGAATAGCTATTGATTGGGTTATGAGAAACTATACCCACAATGAACAATTAGGTATAAAATGGACAAATGGAAAATTCCTGGGTGACCTAGATTTCGCAGATGATTTAGCATTCTTAAGTTCAACACCCAGACAATCCCAAGAAGCAGTAAATAATTTGTGACATCTTTCGGTTAAAATAGGTCTCCAAATAAATGTCTCTAAAACTAAAGTTATGAACTTTTCTAACGAGACCTCTAATATCATCCTGAACGGGGAAAAACTACAGAAAGTTGAAAGTTTCAATTATTTAGGCAGTAAAATGACTCAGGATGGTGACACAACAAGAGAAATCCATACTAGAATTGCTTTGGTAGCTAGCGCCTTCAATAGATTATCTACCATTTGGAAATTACGATCATTGAATATACATACCAAGCTTCGTCTGTTTAATTCAAATGTTATCTCAGTGTTAACATACGGCTGTGAGAGTTGGAAAATAACAAAATCATTGGAGAACAAGCTGAATACATTCGAGAACAAATGTCTTAGAAAACTCATGAACATCAGTTGGAAAGAATTCAAGACTAATCGACAAATAAGAGAAGACTCTAGGCAGAAATATGTCTCCAACTATATACGGAAAAGACGATGGTCATATATCGGTCATGTCCTACGAATGCAAAACAACAGAATACCATTGCAGGCACTCACTTGGGTTCCTGAGGGTAAGAGGAAAAAAGGAAGACCAAAAGAAACACTCAGAAGAACAATAATAAGAGAAGGAAGAACGTTGGGATTAAACAATGTGCAAGAGCTAAGAGAAGTGGCGTCACAACGTACAACCTGGAGAGCACTGGTTTCTGCCTTATGCGCCGTGTTTGGCGCATAAAGAATTTATTATTATTTATATATATATATATATATATATATATATATATATATATATATATATATATATATATATATATATATATATATATATATATAAATCTTACTTGCATTCATTTACAAATCCTCATAAAAATGCATCTTTGTGGTTATTTATAGGCTATTTTCTCCCTGTAGCCTATCCACGTTGGGGTAAGTATTTTGACTTAGTTCCTGTGTGTTTGCTTCTTAGATTTAACAGACTCAGGAGTAAATGACAGTGGAGCGTCTACCTCTTGTTTATGATTTGTAGCTAAATCTGACATTTATGAGCTCCATTGCATTTCCTTTTATAAGTTCAGCTCGTTCTTACGTTATTTAGGCATTTCTGGCCTAACTAGGTTTTATTCTGAATCATTAAAAAGATCACACGATAGCTGTACTTTCAAGGTAATTAGGAATTCCAACATTATAAAAAAAGTATCTGCTTTACAGATTTGATACCTTGAAATTTCAATACCAGCAGTTCTACGTCCGTACAAACTGGCTTATGTGGATCAACTGATTTCGGATATCGAAATCTGCCGTCGCATCGTAGTGCGCGCTTTTACCACCCTTCTGGTTGGTTAATCTAACATTTCTTTATTTATTTTATTGGGTCTTTATTGCCTACCGATGGAGTGTCTCGGCTATTCCGATTTACGTCATCGGTTGCTGAGCAACTCCCGCCAAAAATTAGCGTTGAGTCGCTATTTAACCTAGTTTCAGGCTGATAACTGCGTATCTTGAGTCTATCTCAATAAAACGTTGTAACTACTCTTCCTTATCTAGCTGATAACTATTAGCACGAATGATGCTATGGTATCTGTACTAGGCCTTCCGGTGACATACACTAAGGCACTCTAATATAACCAACATATCAATGCACATTGTTAATGGTTGAAAGCAATCGTGCCAAAAAATAACTTAATTAAAACAAAAATAAATACAACTCACTTCAAAATATTCACAATCTATCTTGGACACCACAACGTACAGCTATCACTAAAAATCAGTTATCACCCATCTGTGAAGCGCGTTGTGTTACAAAACATTCCATATTGATTCACAAAATCCCGTGATAACTAACACTATTTTAATTGGCGGGTCGGCAGAAGGAATAAAACAGTGTAAATGTCTTCGGATAATACTTGATATTGATCTTTGTGGAGATATAATAATTAAAAGCCAACAAATGTTTAAATCAAACTTATTCTTTCTGAAAAATATGTTCTCCTATAAGAAAAAAACTGCCATCATCTGTGTCAATACCTTGTCGAGGTATGGCGGCTTGATTGCCCTGATTACCCCTAGAGCTATGCCAGCGGGAGTTTTACTCCTGGAAGGTTCTACCAAGCTGGACAGGTTTGCGAGGGCAGGGGTCGGACTAAAACAGACACCCTGGTCCTCCAGGTTGGGCGTTTTAGCATAGGGCTGACACCCCGGTCTATGTAAAAAGAAATGAAATTACGGAAACAACAACGAATGAACAAACTTTGCTGCAGGACGGACATCCGGTGTCTGAGGCTCTTATGGCTGTCAGTGGTGAAAGCCGAAAGAAAGTCACTGACATAAACATGACACAAGAATAGGATTTTGGAATGTCAGGACAATGAACGAGACGGGTAAACTAAAACAGGCCACGGCAGAAATGAGGATCTTATTATAGTAATGGGAGACCTCAATGCGAAAGTTGGTACACACAATACATATAATGAAAGAGTAATGGGGAAATGCGGCAGCGGATCAGCAAACGAAAATGGGGATAAATTAATAAGTTTCTGTAGCATAACAACCTGGTGATTGGAGGAACATTTTTCCCACATAAAGAAATTCACAAATTAACACGGGAATCATCAAATGGTCTGGAAAGAAACCAGATAGACCACATCTTGATTAACGGTAGATGGAGACATGCATTACAATATGTGAAGGTAAGAAGAGGATGCAGATGTGGGAAGTGATCACCATTTAGTAGTAGCAAAACTGAAAGCGAAACTAGGAAGGGCTGGACCAACTGTAACTACACAGAAAAGGTTTGACATCAGCAAATTGAAGGACCCCCTTACCAGAAAAGCTTTTGTGGCTGACATAAAGAAACGATATCAATTTGCCAAAAGTCAGGAAAAGACATTGACTGATGATAAAGACCAGAAATTCAACACAATTTTAACATTATATAAGGAAAGCAGCAAATCATGCTTCGGATTCCAGGAAAGGAAGAAGCAAGACTGGATAACACCAGAAACATTAAACACCATAACGATGAGAAAAGAAATGAAAAGAAAGAAAACAGAAGCGAAGTCCGCCAGGTTAAAGTAAGTATATAGAAAACAGTACAGTCAGCAGAACAAGGAAGTTAAACGCCAAACCCGAGCCAACAAAAGGAATTTCCTAGACGATCTTGCAAGATAGGCAGAAGAGGCAGCACTGAGAAATGAACAAAGCACAGTATACAAAATAACTAAATTCATCAGCGGAAAACGCAGTGCAAACAATATTACATTAGTAAGAGATAAGCAAGGAAATCTCATCACGACAGCAGAGGGACAGGAAACAAGATGGGCAGAGCACTTCAGAGAAACT
Organism: Oreohelix idahoensis; assembly: GCA_024509875.1. Taxonomy (NCBI): domain Eukaryota; kingdom Metazoa; phylum Mollusca; class Gastropoda; order Stylommatophora; family Oreohelicidae; genus Oreohelix; species Oreohelix idahoensis. The sequence goes on from JAMPIV010008423.1 coordinate 110,862, forward strand.
CTGAACAAGGAACCACCAGAGACACAATTGAATGTTCCTGAGGCTGAAAAGGATCTAGATGTAAATACTGACATTCCACTAAAAGAAGAAATCATCACAGCAATCAAAGGGTTAAAGAATGGAAAAGCTCCTGGTCATGACATCTTAAATGCAGATCTATTTAAGACAGACCCTGAGCTATCAGCAGAACTATTAGAACCACTATTTGCACAAGTCTGGAAAACGGGGACAACACCATCAGAGTGGAACAAAGGAATAATTGTCAAATTGCCCAAGAAGGGAGATCTTGCAGACTGCAATAATTGGAGAGGAATCACTCTTCTCTCAGTTCCCAGCAAAATACTAGGCAGGATAATTATACAGATAATTTCAAAAGCAGTAGACCACAAACTGAGGAAAGAACAAGCAAGATTTAGAAAGAACAGAAGATGTGTAGATCATATATTTACTCTCAGGAACATTATAGAGCAGTGCTCAGAATGGCAAAGACAGCTGTAAATTAATTTCGTTGATTTTGAAAAGGCTTTTGACAGCATACATAGGGACAGTTTATGGAAAATACTGAGGGCTTATGGAATTCCAAGCTGCATAAAGTCAATCATAAAAAGCCTCTGTGCCAACTTTACGTGTATTGTTGGGCAGAGCAACCTAACCTTTGAGGTGAAGACAGGAGTATGACAGGGATGCCCCTTATCAACCACTCTTTTTTTAACAGTCATATACTTGGTAATGCGCCAGACAATAGAGGGCAGTCCAAGAGGAATAAGATGAACTACATTTTCTACATTGGAAGATCTGGAATATGCAGATGACATTGCACTACTAGAACATTCACATCAACACATCCAGGAAAAAAACGGATAGACTTAATAAGTATAGCCAGCATGTGGGCTTGAACATCAATCTAAGGAAGTCAGAGGTCATGACGCTCAGTGTGATCAACCCTGAGCCCATATCAGTAAGGAATCAGCAACTGGTACAGACAGACAACTTCACATACCTAGGATGCATAGTAACACCAGACGGCGGGGCAGGCAAAGACATCAACAACAGAATGAACAAAGCAAGAACAGCCTTTTTTAGCCTAAACAACATCTGGAAGTCCTCTCAATACAGCACGAGCACAAAATTAAGATTATATCAGAGATGTGTGCTTTCTGTGCTTCTCGATGGTGCGGAATGCTGGAGAGTTACAGAGAAGGAAATGTCGAAATTGTCCTCTTTTCACACAAAACGCCTTAGAAAAATTCACCGAATCTTTTGGTCGAATACCATCACCAACCAAGATCTGCTTACTCGGAGCAAGCAAGAGGACATGCAAACCGTCATAGCTGGCAGACGCTGGAGCTGGGTTGGCCATGTCCTCAGAAGAGATCCCAATGCCATCGCAAGAACAGCTGTGCTTTGGACTCCTGAAGGAAAACTAAAGAGAGGCCGACCAAAAACAACTTAACGGAGGACTGTGGAGGCTGAGATGCAAAGAATGAACCAGAGTTGGGGTACTGTATGAAGGATGGCCACCGATCGAGCAAAGTGGAATCATTTGTTTTGGCCCTACAAGACGCCACTAGGGTGATGGTCATTGACTGCTTTGACGGTCGGTGGCAAAGGATCAAAGAAGATAAGAGATAAGTGTAAGATATGTTATAGGATGATAAAGTAGCTTAAATGACGTCAATGTATGACCTCAGGTCAATGTTTGCCAAAAATGTAGATGGACTAAAAAAGTATTAATGCGACCAATAGGAACATACAATATACCGTAAATATACAAACATTTCTGTACGTGTCACCATTTAAATGTTAGGGGAGGTAACATATTCGTTTGTTTCTTTAATTTTAATTCAAGGGAATTAATTTATTTATTACACAAATGCTAAAAAAATAAAAGTTTCTCGTTCAGTTTTAATTGCATCTGGTTAAAAGAAAAAAATATATAAGTAAAGAATATTGTGTTATTCCAACTTTAGAAAACACTGTTACATTCTATGTGTGAATGTTGTTATTTGCTGTTATTAATAAATATTAAAACAATGTTTTACTTGATGCACATGACGATGACGTGAAAACGTATCTGCTCTGCTACGTTCAATGATAATCTCCTGCTTTCATCTTTTGTAATGGTGTAAATTTAACGCTCAGCGCTGAAACGCGTTTTTTTTTCAATCCCTTGAGTATTTCTGTATTACAAAACATCCCAGAATAACGTGTCTACTGCCAGCGCTGTTGTTTATACACACGGACAATAATTATACAGAGGAAGAGAAACAGCTGTTACAGATAAACACAACTTCAAAGAAGTTTCTGTTTGGATGTATAACGACTTTTTACACGATGTTCATAATTTAATGGTATGTCTTCCACATACAAAGAGATGTTTAATCCGCTAACTACTAACTTCGTTGCTTTCAAGATGTTGTGCTATTCAAACATGGATAAGTTGAATCTCGACTTTTGTGATCTAGAATGTGGGCTACATTGTAAAACCCGGACACCCTTAGATTAGTTATTGTTTTTTACGTACATCTTAGTAAGATCCGTTGGAACTGGTGTGAATAGTCTACCACGCTGTACAAACTCCATGCTTGAAAGTGATCGTTAGTTTAATAAACCGACTGGACAATTAATAGCATAGAAACACGTAGTAAGAGTGAGGTTATATAAGATAGTCCTTACATATACGAACATGCTTACCTGTACGATTTGAACCTGAGACTTTGACAACAGATTTAGAGAGAAGAAAACAACTTTTACATATATAATGTAACAGTAAAAATATGACAGGGAATTTCTGTGTTGGGGTGTAGCGGGGGACACGGAAATAAGACAATATAGATATAACTATTGTCGTTAGATGGTAGGTGGGGTATGGGGAGGGCACGAGGGTATTGATTTTGGCAGGCGGGGTGATGAGGGGTGAGAGAAAAACCAACAGGTTTATATAAGTCAGCAGTGTGTTGGTGTGTTTGTTTATACAATATACATATATATATATATATGTAGACAACAGTTTTACAATATAGATAACAAAAGCGGAAGATTGTCAAGTGGAACAGAAGAAATTTGATGCAGAGATGTAAGCTCGCAGGGAAAGACAGAATGAGAGACAAAGAGAGGAAAGAGAGAAGGAGAGACATCATGACCTGGCACTTAAGGCCTCGAGGTCCAAAGCCGTGGTGTTGTGTCTTCCTCCAGCAATGGAGAGTCTCCACCCCAGTCAGAATCAACGGATCTGACCAGTACCTAATCATCTCATCTTACAGCGATGTCCTTTGCCCTAGAATCCTTCCTTAACCCTAATGAAAAAATTGACACGTTTCTAGAGAAATTTGAGAGAATGGCGAATCTGTATGGGGTAGAGAGTTCCCGGTGGGGCATGAAGCTTTCACAGGCTCTAAAAGGTACCGCTTATGACGTGTACGTCAAACTGGGAAGCAGCCAAGACAACTACGAGATGTTAAAGAAGGCTTTACTGCAGCGGTTCGAAATGAACGCTCGAAAATTTCTGCAAATGTTCAGAAACAGCCGAAAGGAGAGCACTGACACATTTCTGCAGGTCTCTTCACGGCTGACGGGCTATTTGACAAAGTGTGTGGAGCTTTCCTAGCTTCCCCTCACGTACGAAGGACTTCTAGAATTAGTCTTTACAGAACAAGTAAAAACCACTATGTCGAACAAAACCCGCAGATTTCTAGCAGAACAAGGCGCAGTGAAGTTGGATGACATCCTCAGTAAAGCTGAGCGTTATGTAGATGCGTTGTCCGAACTTCCCAGCACTAAACGCAAACCGACAGATGAACCTTCTCGGAAAAATAATCTAGAACAGTCATCCCATTCATCCTAGTCTTCCCATTCTTCCAATCACTATAACCAACAAGAAACCGTACCCCAGAGACCTCCGCAGGAAAAATCAAAATTCTACAAGACCCGATATTCCACCAACAACAACAATCCTGATAAACCCGAACGGCCTGCATGGCAGCGCGGCCACAAAGGCTACGACACGGGAAAGACCCCTACAGCAGGGTCGTCTGATCAGGGCAAGCACACCGGGCCTAATTGCATCGGATGCTTGCAAACAGCCTCGCAAGGTAGAATCAATGTCAGTGATTCTCAACCTGAGGGGGAAAGGCCCTCAACACGAGGAACTGTTATTTTGAACGGTACTTTAATATCTTGTCTTTTTGACACGGGTTCATAATTTAATTGCATTGTCTCAAGGCATTTGGTCACACCCGGTCAAGAGACAGAAGAAACCGTCAAACTATGTATAATTTTTAAGAGTGATGGACCCAGGACGCTTCCCATCGCACTGGTGGAAATACACTCTAATTTTGTCAGAGGCGTTATCAAAGCGGCCATTATGGATGATCCTATCTACCCAGTCATACTTGGCTGTAGATACATGTTTATTGGGAGACCGAAAGAGCCGGTTGTGGCAGCAGTACCACAAGAGGGCAAGCCCAGAAGGAACGGGAGCCGGCGCCAAATTTGTTACCTATGGAACTAAAAGAGGCGCTACAAAAGGACCCTAACTTGTAGCCCTGCTTTAGGAACTTGCCCATGGCCAAGGACCCAAGACACAACGGAGACATTTTTGCTAAGGATGGCGTACTTTATCGTAGAACGGGCAACCCTGAACAAGGGGGTAATCAGCTGCTAGTTCCTAAACAGTACAGAAACCAGATCTTAGAAATAGGGCACTCTCTTTCCTTTAGCGGACATATGGGACAAAACGCCACTATTCAGCGAATATCGACTCACTATTGGTAGCCAGGAATGAACATTGATATTATCAGATACGTGAAATCTTGCGTCCAGTGCCAACGTGTGGCACCCAAGCATTGGACACACTCTGTTTCCTTGAGGGAAACGCCAATAGTGGGAACTCCATTTAAACGGGTTGCTGTCGACATTGTAGGACCCCTAGAAAGGACTAAAAGAAGGAACAGGTTTATCCTGACTTTAGTCGACACATGCACTATGTGGGCAGAAGCTATACCTCTAATATGCACGGATTCCAAGAATGTCGCAGAAGCGCTCGTGCACATTTTTACACGGTTGAGATTCCTTTAACAACTTTTGACGGATAACGGATCCCAATTCCGTAGCCTGTTAATGGAGGAGATCTTTAAGATCTTGAAGGCCAAACACATCCACACAAGCCCCTACCATCCGGCCGGAAATGGGCTCGTGGAGCGCTTCAACTGCCACCTCACCATGATGTTGCGTAAGCTAGGACACGAGACACCTAAAGATTGGGACCATTACATTTCTGCAGGCTTATTCGCCTACAGGGAAGTTCCGCAGGCATCTACAGGATTTCCACCAGCAACACTTTTATTCGGCAGACCTATAAAGGGGCCGCTATAAGCCTTACTTCGGTCCCGGACAGACCAGAAGGCTGATGAGACAGTCGTCTAAGCAAGCAAATATGTATCAGATCTCAAGGAAAGGTTACAACTAGGATGGGACCTAGCCATGATACACCGATCCCATTTGTAGGATTTATAAAGTCAAAATAATGTAGAAATAAAAATTAATGGAGTTGTGAGGTTTCGTCTTCGCCACGCCTGCAAACGCGTCGTGTATTGATAGACCTTAACGTAGGGTAAAATTAAACAGGAAATGTTTGAAACAAACGAAGCGTAATTTTTTTTCCATCACATGTTTGAAGCAAAGTATCAGTGTAATTTTGGTTCCAGACGAAAAAAATGCTACTATTGACAAGCGAGAGCGGGTTTTAGCCCCGCCAACTCGAGAAAGGCGGGTCATTTCTCCTACTATATTTGAAAAGGTAACGAAAAAGCCAATACTTGTGCGTTTCATTGGCACGCAGTTTGACATATATAACCACACACACACAGCGCAGTGTCTGCCAAGTGGCGTAATTTTTCTGACGTAACGACTTGTGTTTTCAGTTGAACAGAAGGGGAAAGATGGAGTATTTATAAAAAAGTAGAAATTTCCGAATATTCTGAAAAATATATGGACTTCTTTATTAAAAGGGATATGACCATAAAACCTAGTTAGTTAGATAGAATATCTTCTCCTGAGTAATAATATGTTTTAAAATACAAATTCCTCCAGATAATACTAAAGATATTGACAAAATACTGTATAGGTTCATACGGACTGTCGGACAGACTCTCGTTCTTGCATTCACTAACGGTGACAAATTTTTGCACGCGTTGTTGAGAAGAGGCAGAAGAGGGGGGGTCAAAGTCCGAAGTGAGGAACGTTAGGAGGGAGAGGCAAATTTATTAGGCCAAAAAGCAAGTCTATTTTTAACTAATGCCAAGATCGGACGGACCGACAGACAGATGTACTCCGAAATTGTGCTGTAATTTTGGCTCTATTTTTCAAATTCAAACCAAAATTGAAGGACGTCCGATCTCATTGGCCAACACATTTTATATTACTGAAAACTTAGAAGGCTTGTCGCCATTTGCAGAAAGACTGTCCATCAGCCAGGACGATGTACTAAAGTGTGAATGGTAATTAAAATTAAAGTAAACACATAAAAATTCACAGTACAGCCGGCAGCAAAGCTGAATCTGTGCCATGGTCATCGTTCCTGTGGTTATTCATTGAATTAGTGGTAAGACAGAAATTATTTATATTTTATTTAAAAAATGTGAGTGAGCGATACTGCCAAATTATAAATATTACGACAGTAAGTACATAGTCGAGGTCCCTAGCTGACTTCTGCAGGGCCTTGAGGTTGGTTTATCTTAAAACGAACTACCAGAGATGTATAACACAAATGTTTTCTTATTGTATGAAAAAAGAGATTAATGATAATATTGCAGATACAGTGCAGCCATTACAGGAGAGGAATGTGAAAAAAACTGGTACATCTTGGTATGTGGATGCGTTGGGTTGGTCAGCTAGATCTGATCCAGGTCTTTTTTTTCGCATGTATTATAATTTGTGGAAATAGTAGTTTAAACCTGATGTAAACAAGGAAACATAATTTCATGTTACAGGGTTTTTTTTGTCTGGCACTAGCCCAGTGCCAGATTTCTGAGTGGTGAATTTGAGAAGACTTTGTATTCCAGTAGTGATAGAGGTACACGCTGCCTACCCTATTACTTTTAGACAAGTACAACAGTGGCCGTTAGCCAGAGTGACAACTGACAGCGACTTCATGTGCTAGATGAGTATATATTCGGCACATGACCTTTCATCAACGCAGAGTAGGGTTTCCCTAATTTAAATAAATAACTTTATTTCCACCCCAAACTTAACATTAAAAGTTTTGAAATAAAGAAATGGGAGTGATTAGAGAATCCCGACCCACCATCCTGAGCTAGTTTAATAGTAGTAATAGAAATATTTAACACCATTATTAGATTTTAAAATACGTATTTGGACAGATTGTCCCTTTTATGTGATTACATTATATATGTACTTAAATTGATTTTATTTGAGTTGAAAGTCCTGACCAGAAGAATACTAGGTTCAGGACAAAATAAAATTGTAAAAAATTAGTTAAATACCAAACTTTACCACACGGTGTTAGTTCCTTTGATCATAGACATTAACATTTGTTTATGTGTGTGTGTGTGTTTAGTATTTCATTACCATCACACCATATGTTTATAACCCTAGACACTAAACGTAGTTATCATACATACTAGTCAAGAATAAGTCTGAATGAGATCATAAGGTGGTAGCAGAAAGGCATCCTGAAAACTCACCCTAATAATTGTTATATTCAGATGCCTTTACAGCTGACCTCCTTCAGTACAATATAAATACATAACAACAACATTTCATAACATCTAAATCCACCACAGTTGCATGGAGTATCCATTGCAACAAACGGAATCCTTCAAAGATGTCAAAGTCGGCGAAAATCTCTCGGAAGCACAACAGACAGAAACCAGGGCGCTACTGAAACAGTACACTGCAGTCTTAACGGGTGTACCTGGTCGAACAAATCTCATAGAATTTGATATGAAATTGATGAACGAGACCCGTGTTCAAACCAGAGTTTACCCCATTCCGTACGCTAAAGCTGATGCACTACGCGGAGAAATAAACAAGCTACGTCAAGCAGAAATTATCAGTGAGTCTACCTTTCCTTACAGTTCGAGTGTAGTACTGTTACAGAAGTCCAATAAGGAAGTTCGGCTGTGCATAGATTACCGTTTACTTAACACAGTAACGGAATTCCATCCTGAACCTCTACAGAGCGCTTCTGAGCTGTTCACCAAGCTTAGCAGGGCAAGAATTTTCTCCAAGATTGACCTGAGTAAAGGTTATTATAAAATACCGCTCAAGGAGGAAATTAAACCTTTGTTAGCTTTTAGAACGAGTGAAGGACACTACACCTTCAACGTGATGCCGTTCGGATTGCACATCGCACCAGGTATCTTCACCAGAATGACGAGAAAGCTTTTAGAACCCTTGAAAAGTCCCCATATCCATAATTTCATGGATGACATATTGATTGCATCGGAAAACTATGATGAACATATTGCTACGGTTGCTATGCTCCTCAAGAGACTACAGAAAACTGGTCTCACAGCCAGACCTAGCAAACGTCTCATTTGTTTTGAAAAGCTAGACTTCCTGGGACATACCATTTCTCAAGGCTCCATGTGGCCAGTTACCAAGAACATTGAGAAAATAGTTGCCACTAAAAGGCCCCGAACGAAGAAAGACACCCGTTCTTTTCTGTCACTGTGTGCTTACTATCTGACATTTATCAAAAATTTGACGGGCTAACGGCACCCTTTACTGACCTTACCAAAAAGGGGTGACCGGACAAAGTGATTTGGGATTCAAAGTGTGATCAAGCTTACGTCACACTTAAGATACAACTGTTTAATTACTCCACTTTGAAACTACCTGACCTCAAGAAACCTTCTATATTGCGGGTCGACGCATCGGGTCAAGGCATCGGGTCAACACTATTAAAAGCACATGACACCGATCCAAATCTGTTATTTCCCGTTGCGTATGGCAGCCGTAAACTGAATACTGCAGAATGTAAATATTCCACAGTTGAAAGAGATTGTCTGGCACTTGTTCATGTCATAAGGAGGCACCATGAATATCTTTACGGAGTATCATTCACGGTGCAAACAGACTATGCTCCTCTAGCTTTTCTTGGCGCGAATAAGGAATTTAACGCAAGGATCATGCGCTGGGCCTTGCTATTAAGCGTATATTCATTTAAAGTGGAATGCATTCCTGGAAAACAGAATGTTGGAGCAGAATTCATGAGTAGGAATTGGAGCACAGAAGAGGAGGATGAAATTGAAAACAACAATCATTCAGAAGTTACAGATCAAGGCAGCTTCATTGTCATATAAGAAACCTGAAAAACGGTTTCATGTCTTCAAGCGGGAACGACTGTGACAGATGAAAATGAAGCTACACTTTAATCTCACTGGCGCCCCTCATTTTGTTGAAATCAAAATCGCCAACGTGGATTCCACGTGTTTTCTTAATTAGCACGTCCAGGTGAGCGCGCAATAAGCCATGTCATTTGCTCTCCGTCTTAAAGTTAATTTAGCCACGTCTACGGTCTTCTCTCACAAGCCATTATAATTAGCAATCTCTGAACACCCTTACTGTCATTCCTTCAAAGAGGCGGACCAGAGGCGGCGCCGGCGTTCATGTTATCGACGTCTTCTGTAGTCACTAAGAGTGAGCAGAGTTCTGCTACACCTCTGATTAACACCCGAAAGAGAACCGTCTATGCGGGGGGTGGGGGGGTGGGGAGAGAAATCTCTAGCAACGGTTAAGCTAGGCTGTAAAAGGTGTGTAAAAATCCTTTTATTCAAGAATTGAACGTAGAATCAACGAGAGATATGAATTTCCTCATAGGGGAGACAAAAATCCGCCATTTTATTTATATAGTCATGCTCATCAAACTCAGTTATCAGTTTGCTATCACGATTTCTTGAATGGTCTAGCGCGCATTTTTGGAGTTTTAATTATCCGGATTTCATATAGAAATACGTGGAGACTTATTTCAGTTTTCTTGTATTTCGGCGATCAACCCTTCTATCTAGAGGTCTGAATAGTTCCAGAAACATTCTTAAAATATTATCGGGTCTTAGATTTTGACCTGTGCGGTCCTCTTGTTTTTCTTCCAGAGAGAGAGTTCCCACATATAAACATGTAAAGAATAAAAATCATAACGGGACAAGAAATTATCCAGATTGTTCACAGCAAATCTGATCCGCCTGTGGTGGCCAAATATCTATATATAAACATTTGTTCCAGAATATTGACTATCGTAGTTTTTCTTTTCTCAAGTGGATTTGTCCAGAAAAAGGAATACGTGGGTCAATAACCGGCACCGAACCCCAGAGTGAGAGATAAAAACAGATGGCAGATCCTTTGCTTATCCTTATTGGTTTTCTAACAGTGTACCTACAGACATTTTTCTTAAATATCGGACTACTGTGTCCTGCCCATGGTGAACATTTTGGTCGATATATATATATATATATATATATATATATATATATATATATATATATATATATATATATATATATATATATATATATATATATATATATATATATATATATATATATATATATATATATATATATATATATATATATATATATCTGCACTACCTGACGTGAATTTTGACACACAAAAATTAGCACTATTTAAGCGGGCGTTCCCCTTTAGGAAAAATTAATCATTCTTGGAGGATCTGGGGTCCCTTGGATAGCACCACCCTGAAAATATGTCAAAGATACACTGCTATGTTCAAAAGTAGTAGGTAAGTATGATTGATTGTGGCCACTGACTGACAGATTGTAAGAAAGAGAAATGAATATTTCATATTTTGTATAATCATTATACTCACTTCTGTCTTTTCGGGTTCGCTAATACTGTTATATTATTTCTTTTCATCTTTGTTTCAAGATAGATTAACTAGAGACTTGGTTCTTTTTTTTTTACTTTATCGTCTATCCCTATACATTATTATTAACTGTAATCTTCTGGGTTAATTACCTCGGTCGGGATCTACTTTGGGATTCCTTTACAATAGAGGAGGGCCTATTGGGTTAATACATTTTCTTGCATTTTTTAATGTCTATAAACTATACTTTCTGATAGATACTATTGATGTTGTGATTTTCTAGATAATAAACATAATAAACCTTAACTTATCGTGTTGGTCAAAACCCCTGCCCCTATAGTGTTTTCACATCTGTACGTATTATGTCACAGAATTGTGTATATGTAAGTGAAGTGTAAGTGGTATAGTTATACCAGGAGAGTAAGTGCGTCTAGTTAAATATTGTCGTGAGATAGGCTGGATTAGAGCAATTACTCAATCTAAAGACTGTCCTTCCTCTTACACTCTCCCCCTTGTGAAAAGTAAAGCTATTTCTTACCCCTTATTCTCACAAAGTTTACCATTATCATCTCTGCTCGGACGGGACCTTAAACATTTTCAACCTATCTTAATAATATCTACGACAATCGTCCATGTTGGATCATGTACTAAATGAAAATAAAGTATTATCGTCCATGTTGGATCATGTACTATATGAGAATAAAGTATTATCGTCCATGTTGGATCATGTACTATATGAGAATAAAATATTATCGTCTATGTTGGATCATGTACTATATGACAATAAAGTATTATCGAACATGTTGGATCATGTACTGTATGAGAATAAAGTAGTATCGTCCATGTTCGTGCCGAGTCAAGTCTACTTATGCTGCATTCTCAAAGGGGTTGTATGTCCTGACGTTACTCAGCCTCACTACCATTGTCAAACAACGGCTCACACGATTCGCGGTAATCAGCTATTCAAATAGCTCCGACCTGTCAACCACCAGAGACCAAATTGAGGCAGTGACAGTGCTCTGTATCGTAATTCAAAAATAGCTAGTTATCTATAACAACTTAACTTGATTACAATGAAAATTATTACGGACGAAACAATAAGCTTCGTTTCCCGCTCCGCTATAAGTGTTCTGGGCACAGAAGACCCTTGTTTTGGACATGAGGTAAAGCATTCCTATGGGCGTGAGATGGCAAGGAAAGCAATCCCGCAACAATTTTGTGCTAAAATCGAATGTGTTGGGCCGAAAGGCGCAGATATCGAAGCTCAGCTGTAAACTAATACACAACGTAAGCCTACATACCACTTAGAAAAGGGCAGCATGTAAGAGTGAGATATGGTCGAGCGAACGTAAACAACAGCAACACATTTCACAATGCGAGCAGATGACGTTATAAATTATTTGGCTTTTTATGTTAAGGTAAAAAATAGTGTTTAATGCTCTTGTGGTAATAGTAGTTACTAAATAAGCAATATACATATGTTTAACAGATTTTTAACGGACGCATACTGATTTTCGTTGGTTAGATCTATATGTCGAAGGAATGTCATCTATCCAGTTTTACTTTATTAATTTTCTTTATTTATACACTGTCACGTAGAAAAATAAACGGAATTATCATGTATTATAGCTTTAATTTTACTGGCACAACCATTTCTCAATACATACAATACTGCATTGATTATGTTTATGTACGGATTTCCAGTTTTGTTGTTACCTTTAAAATGTTAAGTCCTTCCTACCCAAGTTGAGTACTTCCTCCCTAGCAGGCAAAGTTCACTGTAAGTGGGCGGTACTTAGATGGGCTGGAACATCAATCTAAAAAAGACAGAGACCATGTGAACAAACCTGAGCCCATATCAGTAAGGAATCAGCAACTGGAACAGACAGACACCTTCACATACCTAAGATGCATAGTAACACCAGACGGAAGAGCAAGCAAAGACATCAACAACAAAATGAACAAAGCAAGAACAGCCTTTTTTAGTCTAAACAACATCTGGAAGTCCTCTCAGTACAGCACAAGCACAAAATTAAGATTATATCAGAGCTATGTGCTTTCTGTGCTTCTCTGTGGTGCGGAATGCTGGAGAGTAACAGAGAAGGAAATTTCGAAATTGTCCTCTTTTCACACAACATGCCTAAGACAAATTATCCGAATCTGTTGGCCGAATACCATCACCAACCCCGATGCCATCACAAGAACAGCTATGCTATGGACCCCTGAAGGAAAACGAAAGAGTGGCCGACCAAAAACAACTTGGCGGAGGACTGTGGAGGCTGAGATGCAAAGAATGAAACAGAGTTGGGGCACTGTATGAAGGATGGCCACCGACCGAGCAAAGTGGAATCAATTTGTTGTTGCCCTACAAGACGCCACCAGGCGTGATGGCCCGTGACTGCTTTCACGGTCGGCGGCTAAGGATCAAAGAAGAAGAAGTTAGCATCTATGTCAACTGATCGCAGTCTTAAAATGAAATATACTGAGATACACCTGGATGCATTCTTGATTTCTGTTAAAGACGAGTATTATGTTATTGTAAAACGAACTTTAATTATGTTGATGCAGTTGTCTCCGTCATATTTATGTCAGTTGGGACTTTCAACACTTACAAGCACTGAATACAAAGAAACTGTTGAGTATGAAATAAGAGTTTGCTTAACTCAAATGCACTAAAATACCCAAGAAATTACTCAAAAGCATCAAGCCCAAGTATCGCATTAGAACGATCAGGTTTTTATGAAAAACAGTTCTTTGTTGTTTTGTGTTTGTCAAAGACATGTTCTAATTATGTTAAACAATTTAAAGAAAATCAAATCTACAGTTGTCTTTTTTCTAAAATACGCACAAATTAGTGTATTTAACTAAGGATATATCACTAATTTTTTAATCAGGCGCGGGGCCAGATAGGTGTGCCGCAAAGTTTGGGAAAATTGAAAAGTGTGTCGTGAACACAATATTAGAAAATCCCTTAATGACCGAGGACTAGTTTGGAACCAGGCCAGGAGGAAGACCGCCGATAGGACATTATGGCGTTCTCTCTGGCAAACCTCTACACTCCAGGGTAGAAGAGGAACGCCTAATTAAGTAAGTAAGGTTTTCTTTCACTTCCCGTCGTGCCTTTTTGTAAAGTTTCTCTCCTTTGCTTCATAGCCAGTGCGTCTAGATAAGTTTGACTACATCGAAGGAAGGTAAAATATAATGTATTGGAGTGAAATGGCTGCCGGAGAAATAGTGATATCATCAATACATGAAGCAGAAATAACACGCTGTAATTCTAACTCGTCATGTTGTTTTTTTTTTTTTTGGTTTTTTTTCTCTAACCAGCGGCACTCGAGCTTTCCAGCCCTTTTGGCTCAATGACACGTCATTGCGAGGCTGGGGAGCCAGTGATCTTTTCTTCCAACCCGGTAAGGAGCTTCACTCCTTCCCATCCACAGAGGGTTTATCTGCTGGAGCCGTTCAGGTTATTCAGTCAAATTCCCGGTCGATGACACTCCTACAAATGCCAGCGCCCGGGCTTGAACCTTGAAAACCTGGTCGTTAGCGCAACGTCTTAACCATTACACCAGCGCGGCTCCCCGTCATTTTGTTAGGGGTTACTGAATAATTTAATACAATTTCTGTATATTTTGACATAATTAAGGTAATGCAGATAACTTCTTTTAGTTCAAGGGAGACAATTTAAATAATTAAAACTTAAAATATTTTTTCAAAACATTTCCTTTCTATTTCAAATATTCCTAATTGTGCTTCTAAATTTTATAAAACAAAAAAATATAAATTAGGTTCTTTAGTACAATTGGGACTTGCCATAAAATTTTGGTTTTTTAGCTGCATCATTTAATAAACAAATTAAAGAACAACACTAAATACAGAATTTGAAGATCTGACACTAAATAATGCGGTATCCTTTCAATGTCAGTTCAGATGTAATATTAATGTATAGAATAATTCTTTGGCGCAAAAATGCGCTCTTCATCAATCTCTGGAACATTCTTTATTACAAAACATCCCAGACAACGGACCTACGAGCACAGCTCATTCAACTGCGGACCTACATACATATTACACTGGAAGAAACAAAGCAGTGACATATTAGAGCAAGCTTAAGTAAGTTTCTGTTTGAATGTACGAGTACTTTATTTATGTGTTTTTCGTAACCTGTACGAGGGCCTCCAAATACCAAGAGATGTTTAAACCGCCAGATATTAACTTCGTTACTTCACAGATGTTGTGTTGTTCTAACATGAATAAGTTGATTTCTCGACTTAAATAATTGAGTTTGTGTCCAACATTATAAAACCGGGGACACCTTTTATTATGGTGTCAGTCTCATACAAGCAGATTATCATATTACGTTACTGTTATACTGGTTATTTAAGTTTGTGTTTGGGCTGGTGATATATTGGCAGACACCACCGACAATGATGTGTCACGTAACAGCAACGACGGGTAAGTCAAGCAGGCTGGACTCGTAAGTAGCATTATCGACATCATTGTATTCAGGACGAGACTCGGACATTCCACATCACAAGCAAGCAGTAACCGTACATGGAATCATAGTTTCATTGCAGAAAATACATCATTATCGATATGGCCTTTGACTCACGATGCCGGTTATATTAATGACAAGGTCAAACGTCCTGACCAATTCGGATAAACTTCATCGAATTGCAGCTTAGTTTAATATATATATTCGCTCCTAATGTTCAGAGGGACGCACTAGCCATTGATCGTGACAGATACAATGGATGTCCTGCCTTGACAATTAGGGCTCTGGGTCTTTGAGGCAAAAGACCTTAAAACGTGCCGTTAACTGACAATAAATATTAATGTAAACAAATTCCTGGAACAATCCCTCAGGAACAAAACTCTTGAGTACTTCAATATATTCGTAAGTATGGGTCTTCTCTTTACTTTAGAGACAGAACACCAGAAAATATGCGTCCATAAACGAGGACCGAAATATTATAATGCCTCAAGGGTATGATTTGTATAGCAACAAATCGACGCAACAAAAGTGCGTCATCTGCATTCAGTGATGATGCAGAAAAGTACAAAAAAATATTTAAATAAAGTACATCTATATCAGATGCGCTCACATGTGTGTCTGTCAAGACTAGACAAGCATGTGAAAGTCTCGCACACTTAACTCCCACACGTAAAAAGGACTTAACAATATAAATTCACACCCCCCCCCCTCCCCCGGAGAAAAAATCGGAGCTTTTTTTGTTTTAAAATATGCCGGATAAGTCAATCAGAATCCATTTTATAATAATCAATCAATCAAACATAATTAATGTTAAGTCAATATAATGAGATAGTAAGTGGGATAGAAGTGTGTAAAAGGAAAACAAATTCCAAAATCAAACAAAAGAAATGACACATAATGTACCAAAAATGTACCGAATACAAATTAAGAAGTGGCAAATTAAATAATGAAATAATAGTAGCGAAGAATGGACAGAAATGGTGAATAATGGTGACAGCAATCAAACCAGACGCTAAAAGAAAAATGTCAATCAATGAACAAAATTTAAATGAATAATGTAGGTATGTAAGCGTATCAATGTAAGAGTGGGTAACAATTAAATAAAATCAATGCGCAAAATAACACACTCGAATGAAACAACACAGTCCAAAGAGGGTGTAGGAAGAATCAGCTACACAGCTTAAGCAAGTATGCTAATGTGGCTGCATGTATTATATCTATGTGCCAAAAATATCAAGCGCTAATGATGCGCGATCATATAGTAATTGAGGTGAGATGCAATAGCGCATCGAAAATACTAAACTAATTAAGTTAAACTTACTGTCATAAGTGTCCCACACTGTTCATGGAATATTAAAATGTTAGTAATTAATCTACAATTAAATTAATTAAAAGTGTCATGAAATCACCAAGTCGGCAAGTCATAGAATCGCACAAATAGTGGCGGAAATATATGGGTACCCGGTATCTTCTTTTAAAGTCATATGTTAGTAGTAGGGTAAGCGCAAAACGAGGCGGTTTCAGGCGGCGGCGCATGACTTTTATATAGCAAAAAACTCGATCGATTTCAGGCGGCGGCGTTTCAGGCGGCGGCGCATGACTTTTTATATAGCGATATATTTTAGTGGCGGGGCTTCCTCTGACGATCAGACGTATGACTTTTTATATAGCAATAAATTTGTTCGGCAACGGCGGGTGTGTTTATTTATACATGTATACATACAATATATATAAAAAATATAAAAAAAATCGATAATGACGGAAAATTTAAAAAAAATCGATAATGTTGGATTAGGTTACGAAGAGGTTTTTTGAAGTGCCTTTTTTGTGTTGGCGTGGGTGACGATGAATGTGGTAGGGGTAGCTGGCGGGGTGGGGTAGGGTGGATTTTTGTGTGAAGTATTGTGTTGGTAGTGTATTGGTGTGTTTGTTTATACATATATACATACAATATATGTATAAAAAATATAAAAAATCAATAATGTTGGGTTACTAAGAGGGTTTTTGAAGTGCTTTTTTGTGCTGGCGTGGGTGACGATGTAGCTGGCGGGTTAGGGTGGATTTTTTGTGTGATGTATTGTACCGGTAGAGTGTTTGGTTGTAGGTGTCTTAATTGTGTGTTGTAGTTTGAGGGGCTGTTGAATCGTGGGATGTGTTGGGGTATGGGTTTTTGTGTGCGCGTATTTTAATTGTTGTATATACAATATATATATATATATATGGGAGTGAAGTGTTAGAGACCTGTACTAGGTCTACCATCGAAAGTGCGTCACGGTATTGTTGTGTATTGTTTACTTTACATATAGAGATATTTTACAACAGTTATACGAACAGTTAGACGATAGATTTAGATAATAAGAAGACGATATATTTAGACATTGATAAGGTTGATAAAGTTGATAACGTTGGATTTTTATTCCCGTTAATGATATCCACCAAAAGATAGATATAAGTGGATGGAAGCAGACATCATCATCATCATCAGTTGATAAGATCTCTATGGTGTTGTTTGCTCCACTGTAGTGTATGGAATGTCAACTTGACCTACGCAGTGGTGTGTAGACATGGATTGAGTGTATAATGTGCGAATGATGATAAAGGTTCGTGGTGTTGACAAAAAATGTTCTTTTCTCACACTCATGTATGGCTGGAAGTCATCGACACCAACGACTGTGTACCTTTTCTAAAGTTTAATTGGACGTACACACTCGACAGCACAGATAGTGACAAATCACAGGTTGCCATAATACATCATAGTACAGTGGATAAATGGTCTTGCAATGTTACATGGGCACTCATGTAGAATAAGTGTATAATGGACTGTCAGTAGCCAAGCACTCAGTATCGCCCATACATACATATCATCTGACTTCACTGACTGAGCACGTCAGCTTATAAACAATATTTCAGATGGCTTCTAAACCTAATCTCGTCTAGCGACGATTCTTCAACATAATGTTCAGCACATATTTTTCCATATAATAATATTGAACCGCTAGCAATGGGTTCTCATGTGTAGCAGTGATCTCTGGACTGATCAAGCGATAATACGGGCATCCCTTTTCTCTTCTTGAAAGTCACTACATGTTTTGGTTCCAAGATGGCTTCACTCGTGAGCTGTCACTCACGTTTGGATACAGATAATGAATCTGTCCTAAAGTTAGTCATTCATAAAACATTGCATTGCTCTGTAGATTTGATCATGAACAATTGACTGCATTCTACAGAATATAGTGCTGCTAGGAATCGAAGTCGTTTTCATCGAGTCAAATATATTCTCTTAGACATTCAAATCGTAACTATCGAAAATGGTGGCTTCGATCGAGAGTTCATAAGAGTATCTTTGATTACCTTGGTATAGGAAATATGAAACTGCCATTCCTTGGCAATACGAATAAACACTGGGGTAAAGCATACACGATAGGTTTAGACGACTATCACCTTCCCCACAAATACTGAGATCACTTTTCCCCCGGCGACAGGCCGACATGGAAACACACAGTCCCTATCAGGACGAAGCCAAATCACACCACACTCTAGCGACACATCCGCCGAATAGCCTTTGACCTCTCTAGAGACAACAGAACATATAGTTCGACTTAGATATGTAAAGATATACAGATATAAGACAGACTCGTCCTACTCAGACAAACAATACACATAAATTCAGGCCATAGATATTCTGAAGCAAGAACAATCTATTATTACCCAAACAACGAATAAATCGCAGTAAAATGGATTTATCCGCGGAGTTTGATCGAAAGAGCCGACACAACTTTCAAGGGAAGTAACTCAATAATGACTTTCCCTTAAGCACTATTTTGCTTTCAAAATATTTGCGAAGATAACAAGAATACCAATGTATAATATTGTAAGATATCAAAGACTGCACGTAACAGTCTTACCACACCTCCCGGGAAAAAAAAAAAATGGAACATTTTTTTTTCTTTTTGAAATACATCTAGGAGCAACGTACAATAGGCTCACAACGCATGAATAATGCGCAGATGAAAATATCAGGAATACCTATAACGCCTAATATGAGGCTAAGTCGACTTATGGAGCGACTGGTGAGAATGTGTCTCATAAACTGAGAGAAATTATTTCTCTACAAGTATATTTTTCCAGGAAGGTGTCATCAAAGTATAATACAATTCTGGCAATTACACAATGCCTAAAAAATTCATATCATCATTTCGTATTAGATATCTTAAATTTATGATTTATGAAAAAAAAATCATCAAAGCACAGCGGTGAATAAACATCAATGAACCGCTATGTAGTGATACAATCATTATATTATTAAATTACAAATGTGTATCTATCATGATATAGAAAAGGAACTACTATAGAACTAGACATATCAAGAAGTCTAAGCCCTAATAGTTATGTGGAATCATGTGGGCATCTTGACAGAATGTCTGCCATCACATTATCTGATCCACGAATAGCTCGCACAGAGAAATGAAAAGGTTGAAGAGCAATTGCATATCGAGTAGACCTCGAGCTCTTCAAATTCTTACTCTGTATAGCAGTAAGAGCTTTTTGGTCGGTTTCTACTATGAAATGTGCGCCTAGAAGGAATCTCTGTAGTTTGAGGATCGACCAAACCATAGCTAATAGCTCACGGTCTAAAACCGAATAATTCCTTTCTGCCGCATTAAGTTTTCTGGAAATATACATTACAGGATGCAGAGTTCCAGAGTACTCTTGCATTAGTGCCGCTCCAATCCCAGTGGATGAAGCGTCACTACGAAGAACGAATGTCTTATCTTTAGTAGGTAGCACTAAAATAGGTGGTGTTGAAAACAATGTTTTTTAATCTTATCCAGAGAGCATTGGCATTCCTGAGACCAGTGGACCACATTAGGCGAACCTTTCTTTAGAAGTGTTGAGAGAGGTGCCATGATAGAGGATAGATTCTGAATGAATCTGCCATAAAATTGAATAAGACCTAACAGACTTCTCACCTGTTTTTTTAGTCTTAGGGATTGAGATGTTAAGTATCTTACTAGTATTATGGTCCTCTGTCTTTAGGAAACCATGACCAACTCGGTGGCCTAGGAAAGAAATTTCGCTAAAACCAATATAGGCTTTAGAGGGTTTCGCTGTCAGGTTGTGCTCACGCAAAGTAGACAGCAATTCATCTAACCCTGAATAGTGATCTTCCCAAGTATCGCTGAAAAGACAGATGTCGTCTAGATATGCAATGACATCTGACCGATAAGATAGGATTCGGCGCATCATGCGTACGAATGTAGCTGGTGCGTTCATAAGACCGAAAGGCATAAAATTCCATTGGAACAAACCTCTAGGTGTTGAAAAAGCCGTGAGAGGTTTGGCGCGTTCAGATAAAGGAACTTGCCAATATCCTTTAGACAAATCAAGTTTAGTGAAAAAATGAGATTTGGAGAGTCGAGTAAGTAGCTCTTCCAGTAAAGGCATAGGTTCGGCATCGAACTTCGTTACTTGATTCAATTTTCGATAGTCAACGCAAAGACGTATGTTATTGTCTTTTTTACGCACAATAACCATCGGCGAAGAATATGCAGAGGTGGATGGTTCGATTATTTTCAAATCTATCATCTCATCCAACTCTTTCTCGACCTGTGCTTGAAAATGTATAGGTATAGGATAAGGTCTAACCCTAATAGGAGTATGGTCAGTTAGAACAATGTCATGTTGAATGACATTCGTTTGTCCAGGGATGTCAGTGAGTACATCCTGAAATGTTTGCAACATAGTTGAAACTTGTCGCTGTTCTCCTAGAGACAAATCAGGAGAGACAGTAACGTTCTTCCATGATTCACTGGAATGAAGTGGGATCATTGGAAGAGGAAGATTTACATCTGAAAAAAATTGTTTCCTCATCCTGTATCACGGACAGTGATGAGTAATGACCATGTTGTACTGGAGAATTGTCCGTTGCTTGGAAAATGGGTTGCAAATAATCCGGACGTTCATGGAATTCAGTAAGCATATTGATGTGGAAGGTTTTATGCTTCCCATCAATATCGACAATATAGTCGACATCGGAAATTTTCGATATTATATCGTACGGACCTTTCCAAGAAATAAGTAATCTGTTTTCCCTACAAGGTAGTAATACAAATGCTTTGTCACCAGGACAAAGTTGTCGTAAGCATCTCTTCTTATTGGCAAATTGCCTTGCCTTCTGTTTCGCAAATTCAGAAGAAGAAGTTGCTAATTTGCATGCTTCGATAAATTTTTGTCTCAACGCGATGACATATTCGTAGGATGACTTTGTGTCATCGTCAATATTGTCAGATGTTATGAGATCGTGAAGCAACGACATAGGGCCACGCGGACGCGCGCCAAAGACGAGTTCAAAGGGAGAAAATCCCGTATGTTCATTGGGTACCTCTCTGTAAGCGAAGAGGGCCGCAGGTAAAACTCTGTCCCAGTCTTGAGGATGATCCTCAGTTATCTTCCCCAGTAAGTTTTTAAGTGTTCTATTAAGGCGTTCGACCATACCATTAGACATTGGATGGTAGATACTACTTAAAGATCTATCTATCTGCAGAGTAGACATTACTTGAGACATGGTATCTGATATTAGTTGGGTGCCATGGTCTGACAATATCTCTCCGGGGAACCCCAGACGAGAAAATATAAGCCAAAGAGCATCTGCAATATCAGCAGTAGTAATGCTCTTCAGAGGAATAGCCTCTGGCCAACGTGTGCACATATCAACACACGTCAAGATAAACTGATGTCCTCTGGCAGACTTGATCTTAAATGGACCAATAATGTCTATGGCCATTTTTTGAAACGGCCGAATAGGAATGTCCGCCGCCTGAATGGGTGCAGCATGCCGTGGACCTTTGGATTTAACTTCCTGACATACTTTACAAGATCGACAATAAATACGTATGTCCTTGTTTACCAATGGCCAAAAGAAAGCCGCAAGGACTCTTGACTTAGTACGGGAAAAACCCATGTGTCCAGCACACTGAGAGTCGTGAGCGTGCTGCAAAATTTTAACTCTCAAATTCTTGGGAACCAGGATTTGAGAATGACTTGACGTAATGGAGTCTTGAACCATACGTACAAGTACGCCATTCTTCTTTGTAATCCACGATTTACGACTTGTGTCTTTATTCGGATCACCTTTAGTTGCAAGAATGAAGAATTTCTTCAGAGTGGGATCATCTTCTTGCTGTTTTATAAACGAGTCACGAGAAATTACCAAGGGATTATCTTGGTTATGCACTTCATTATCTTCAATAGATGAAGTTTGAGGCATATTAAGAGCCTGAGCTCTAGTGACTACAGCGTTAGCAATCTGCATGTTTTGCCTTTCCCACGTGGAAATTTGTTGCGGAGTGCATTCCTTGACTCCATGAATGCGACCGATGATGAGGTCAGCGATCGGATTCGGAAGAAGACATGCGTGTACATCTCCTGTAAAGAAAGGAGTAGCAATCCTAATGATAGCAGTAGAGTATTTCTCTAATGTGCCGCCAAATGTTACACATTTGACTACTTGTCCAGTGGCACGGGAAGGATCTACGAGTGACTGCCTAACACCAATTGTGGTGCATCCAGAATCAAATAGCACAGAGACTGGATTGTTATTCACTAAACCCTTATGTAAGACAAGAGAACCTCTTCCATCATGCGCGACTGATGCTGGAAGAGCAGGAAGAGGATGGCCACAGCTTAAAGTAGACACTGTGGTTGGCTCAAATAACGTTTTGCATTGGGGGCACTGAGATGCTCTCCCAAAATCAAAAGCGGCACATGCCATATTACTAGCATCATTATTATCTTTACTCTGTTTATAGGCTTCATGGGACTCTTGTTGTGCAGAGTTTGCCTGAAAATGTGGTTTATGTCTTTTGTTTTGAGATCTACCTCGGTTATTATCACCTCTGTAGTTATTGTTACCTCTATTGTAACCCCTATTTGGGTTTGAGTCATAGTTCCCTTGGTTACCATTATCATATTCATTATAATGAGTATCTCTGTAATTATGATCTTGTTGACTCCAAGACGGATAACCCTGATAGTTTCTATAATTACTTCCTCTACGGAAATTCCTATAATTATGACCACCCCTGTGTCGAGAGCTATCAGGTCGTCTCCAGTTCTTTGAAGAAGAACCCTGAAATGATTGGTTACCTTGGTTTTGATAACTATTATGGTTACCTTTTTTATCAAATCTGTTTTGAGGTCCCTGAAATCTGTGTGAATAATTGGGATTGTATGGTGTTGCTGAAGCAACTGGCATACTCTCCTTAATCTTAGTGTTGCCAAAAGTCACGTCGGGGTGTGCAGTGACATATTGGGAACAATATTCTTCCATTTCTTTTAGAGATTTAGGTTTACGCTCATGTATAAATTCAAGGAAAGGTTTGTTCACACATGACATAATCTTATCTCTGAGCAACAAATCCATAAGTCCTTCATACGTTTTTTCTGTTTTGGAAAGCTCAATCCAACGATCAACTGTGAGACGTGCCTTTGCAGTGAATTCTGAGAATTCTACACCCGTCTCAGGTACCATCGTTTTAAATAAAAGGCGATAGCCTTCCTCACTTAGCTGATATTTTTTTATCAAAGCCGCCCTAATGACATCATAATTATCCTTATCTGCCTCTCCTACAAGGCATAATCTAGTCAAAGATTCACCTTTCAAGTTTTCTGATAATTGATTAGCGTATTGTGATTTATCCACATTATGTGTACGACAAGAACGTTCAAATCTATCCAGCCAGAATGTAATATCGTCACTGGACTGATTGAACGGTGGAACCTTAACCTTGTAAGTAGAAGGTTTATCATTACCACTAGATGCCTGATTAACATTACTCATACTTGTCAATCTTAATTTCTCCAACTCAAATTCATGTTCTCTTATTGCTTTTTTTTTTCTTCAGCCTCTCTGTCTAATCTTTTTTGTTCAGCTTTTTTGTTCAGCTTCCCTGTCTAATCTTTTTTGTTCAGCTTCACTGTCTAATCTTTTTTGTTCAGCTTCACTGTCTAATCTTTTTTGTTCAGCCGCAGCTTCTCTTTCCAATTTTTTTTGTTCAGCTTCAAATCTCCTTTCCTCTACCTGCAGCTGCAATTTCTTTTGTTCAGCAGCAGCCTCAGCTTCTCTTTCTAATCTTTTCTCTTCCGCCATAGCTTTTCTTTCTTCTGCAGCTAATCTTTTCTCTTCTGCCATAGCTCTTCTCTCTTCTGCAGCTAATGCTTTGTCATATTGAGCAACTGCCCATTGTTCTAATTGTTGACCAGTCTTATCAAGGGCTTTCCCTTGTGTAATGAAGTAATCTAAAGTAGACATGATGTCTAACAATAATACTAATCACCTGAATCAATAATAATACCACAAGTTCTCAATGACTTGATTAATCAGTATACTATCCCAATATCTGTGGGTCACAAGCCTTTAATAAGGTCTTGTATAATAGTAATAATAATCAGGTACTGGTTTATACCATAATCCAAGTGCAGTGCACAGGCAATTGTGTCTTATGAAATATACCTATATAAAACATATGTCAACCAACAGAATACATAAAGTACAAATAGGACTGACAATACAAGAACGTTTGCAGAAATCAAAATAAATCAAATAGGGAAATCAATGAAAATAATCACTGAATCTGCAAAGAATAACAACACAAATGACGTCACAATATATGAATATAAATTATGAATAGAACTGAAAGATAGAAAAGGTTAGACCAACAAATTACAAACAAATCAAAACAAAACTAAAGAACAAAGAAATATTACAAAAATAACAATAATTACAGACTTCACAGCTAACACAAAAGCAACAGTTGTCGCAGCAAATTTTCAATCAAGAAAATTGCACCTATAGAAAACGCCCACAACGGACCCTCTATGACGTGGGATATTCTGTTGTGAGGACGCCGCCCAACCTTAAACACAACCCGCTGACATAGAAACTAACATACTATACAAACAAATAACATGTAAACATAAATATATATAAATTATGTGTATGATAGTATGTGTTGCAAAATAGGCTCAGTCTTACAGTAATGGCAAAGTTATTTTTATGAAAACAAACAAACTGCCACTTTATTCAATTA
Source organism: Oreohelix idahoensis (assembly GCA_024509875.1). NCBI lineage: Eukaryota > Metazoa > Mollusca > Gastropoda > Stylommatophora > Oreohelicidae > Oreohelix > Oreohelix idahoensis. The sequence goes on from JAMPIV010008423.1 coordinate 136,291, forward strand.
AACATTCTGGCCTTAAATATTAAAGTTCATATATGGAAAACAAGAAGATCCATCGATGAAAATAGGACTTCTTAGTTCACAAATACTGTCTTCCTGTTAACATTGACAAGAATTGATCCAACTGTTCTGTGAAACTCTGTAATGTCTAATGTAAAAAATGTCAACAACGCTGACCTACATACCGCATTCACTTGACAGGTCACGTGACGAAGTGTTGACAAAGAGCAAACCAATACTGCAAGTGTGTCGTATCAGCCACAGGAAACGGTCTGGTATCGGTAATCTGTTGACTTCTGAACTTCTGCGAGGTCAAACCCAGAAAGCTGGTCCACCAGTTGATAAAGTTGATAACGTTGGATTTTTATTCCCGTTAATGATATCCACCAAAAGATAGATATAAGTGGATGGAAGCAGACATCATCATCATCATCAGTTGATAAGATCTCTATGGTGTTGTTTGCTCCACTGTAGTGTATGGAATGTCAACTTGACCTACGCAGTGGTGTGTAGACATGGATTGAGTGTATAATGTGCGAATGATGATAAAGGTTCGTGGTGTTGACAAAAAATGTTCTTTTCTCACACTCATGTATGGCTGGAAGTCATCGACACCAACGACTGTGTACCTTTTCTAAAGTTTAATTGGACGTACACACTCGACAGCACAGATAGTGACAAATCACAGGTTGCCATAATACATCATAGTACAGTGGATAAATGGTCTTGCAATGTTACATGGGCACTCATGTAGAATAAGTGTATAATGGACTGTCAGTAGCCAAGCACTCAGTATCGCCCATACATACATATCATCTGACTTCACTGACTGAGCACGTCAGCTTATAAACAATATTTCAGATGGCTTCTAAACCTAATCTCGTCTAGCGACGATTCTTCAACATAATGTTCAGCACATATTTTTCCATATAATAATATTGAACCGCTAGCAATGGGTTCTCATGTGTAGCAGTGATCTCTGGACTGATCAAGCGATAATACGGGCATCCCTTTTCTCTTCTTGAAAGTCACTACATGTTTTGGTTCCAAGATGGCTTCACTCGTGAGCTGTCACTCACGTTTGGATACAGATAATGAATCTGTCCTAAAGTTAGTCATTCATAAAACATTGCATTGCTCTGTAGATTTGATCATGAACAATTGACTGCATTCTACAGAATATAGTGCTGCTAGGAATCGAAGTCGTTTTCATCGAGTCAAATATATTCTCTTAGACATTCAAATCGTAACTATCGAAAATGGTGGCTTCGATCGAGAGTTCATAAGAGTATCTTTGATTACCTTGGTATAGGAAATATGAAACTGCCATTCCTTGGCAATACGAATAAACACTGGGGTAAAGCATACACGATAGGTTTAGACGACTATCACCTTCCCCACAAATACTGAGATCACTTTTTCCCCGGCGACAGGCCGACATGGAAACACAGTCCCTAACAGGACGAAGCCAAATCACACCACACTCTAGCGACACATCCGCCGAATAGCCTTTGACCTCTCTAGAGACAACAGAACATATAGTTCGACTTAGATATGTAAAGATATACAGATATAAGACAGACTCGTCCTACTCAGACAAACAATACACATAAATTCAGGCCATAGATATTCTGAAGCAAGAACAATCTATTATTACCCAAACAACGAATAAATCGCAGTAAAATGGATTTATCCGCGGAGTTTGATCGAAAGAGCCGACACAACTTTCAAGGGAAGTAACTCAATAATGACTTTCCCTTAAGCACTATTTTGCTTTCAAAATATTTGCGAAGATAACAAGAATACCAATGTATAATATTGTAAACGTATATGGTAATATATAGTATTTTTTAACATAATACATTGTGCAGTAATTTTTTATCAAATGACATTGTACAATTGGTAATTTTTTTTATCAAATCATATATGGGTATTATATTGGTAATTTTTTATCAAATCACAAATGAATGTACAATTGAATAATAACGTATATATAGGAAGGATGTATGTTGAAAATATACAATATTTACAATAAAAATATCACAGCTGTAGGCCAGACCTTGAGGGGTGTCGTCACATTGTCGGAAGAAATAGAGGTGTTGTGTATTGGATATGTCTACGTATCTGAAAGAGAGAGAGAGAGAGAGAGAGAGAGAGAGAGTTTAGATGTTGAGGGGTGATGTGGTGACGTTGTCGGGATATACCTGTCGTTTTATGTAAAAGTAAGATAGGGCGTTGTGGTGTTGTTCGTAGGTGTAGATGGAGGATTTGGGTGCTCTGAACCCGATATTTTTCCCACCCTGTACTTGTTGTGTGTTGAGGACGTCTAAGAAAGTGTGTTTGTCTACTTTGTTGTGGTGTTTGTTCAAGCGATTGAGTGGTCTTGAATATGATATAGATAGAAGGATGTGGCCCGGATTGCTTCAACATAATATTTTGTATTGTGTCTGTTGTGTAAGTTTGAGACAAAAGATTTGAAATCTGTAAGATTTTTGACTAAGTGGGGTTGATCTAAGACGACCGCGTTGTTATGCAAGGCATGAAATAAACGTAATTGGTTTGTTTCTCTGTTTCTCAAAACTACGTGGTGACTGAAGTTAATCTTGAAGCGTTTTGTCTGTTGTGTAAAGACAGGGAGCAAAAGACTTGTCCATTCGATGGGGTCTGTTCTGTCTGGTCTATGGGAGAAAGTGAAAGTCGATAAATATTTATGGATGTTGGAGTGTGTTTTGATAGCGTCCCAGTTGTCAGTGTAGATTTGTTTAAGATCAGCCTGTAAGTCTTGTAAGCTCTCTTCTTCAGACGTCAAGCGGGGTTTTTTTTATATGGGACTGGGTACTGGTCATGGGGCGTTTCTTGGTCTGGCCTGTTTCTGGTGGGTGAGATGGGGTGGGACTTGTTGAATAGGGGCTCTTGGTAGTGTGGAAGTTGTTGTGGTGGTAGAGGCCGCCATAGATGCTGAGTCTGTTATGGCACCGGCTGGTGGTGTTTGTTGGTGCGCCGATCTTGAATCTGTTGTTGTGACACCTGATGATAGTGCGCGGTCATTATGGTGCGGTGGTATTGGTGTGTTCTGCGGTGTTGCTGCGGTGTCTGTTGGTGTTGAAGAGGTGTGTTGGTGTTTTCTGTGGATGCGTATATTGTCAAGGCGGGTAAAGTTTTTATTGCAGACCTCACATACTAGTAGAGTCAACGAGTGCCTGGTCTTGCTGTGTCGTAATAGGTCGGCGCGCCTCGTGAAGGTCTCCCCACATCTGCTACATATCAGATTGGTTTGTGCCACTGATGTATCTGTTTGTGCTGAGCCGGACCCATGTTTATTCTCTATGTGACGTTTCAGCGTATCGGGTCTGGTAAATACTAAACCACAGAAAGCGCACTCATGATTGTGGCGGTCGTGTGCTGTGGCCAAATGCCGAGTAAGATCATGACCTCGCTTGAAAACAGACTGGCAGCGTAAACAGGCATAGCCCCGTCGTTGAGTTGACTCCATCTGTGAAAAGACGAACAAAAAGACGTTAGGCACACATAAATAAAATTAAATACATGTAATGAGAGAGAGAGAGAAAGCGAGAAAGAGAGAGAGAGAGAAAGAGATAGAGAGAGAGAGAGAGGAAGAGAGAAAGAGAGAGAGAATAAACAGGTAAATAAAACACAGACTTATAGATAGGTATACACACGCCTGCTCTTCCTTATAACCAGTCTTATTGTTTAGTCTGTTATCAAAGGAAATAATTTTGTTTAACATATCAGAATGGTCCACGCGCTCGCGCGCTGTGGAAGCAAAGATAAAGATATGGATTTAAAACTCAGCCCGTTCGCGAGACAGTACCGAATTGACCTGTCCTTTTTTAAAATAACGAAAATATAAGTATTTATTAAAGTGTATGTTAGTTTCAATCATGGTTATAGCAAGGTGACTTAATGTAATATGTTGATTGTATTATCTCTATCTTTTTCCGTGTGTAGTTTAGTATTGTTTTAAAAGCCAAAATACGCTATTTTCTAAACTATTATGTTGTCTAATTTTCACGGGCTGGTTAGGTAGTTTGTAGTGACTCGGGTCCGTAGTTATTTTTAAAGTAATATGTTTGTAGTTACTATGAGAAGTTCTTTATAGAAGCAGCTTGTGAGTACAGAAATACGACTCGAGCGCATGTGTTGTGGAATCAAATCAATTTATCGATCTACCCAAACGTCTTTGCGCTACATCCAAGCAAGTATTTGAAATAGACTATTAGTCTATACAAGTTTAGAGTGTTGTTATCAGAAAGTATTACAAGTTGTAAGTATCACGGATAATTTTTCAAAACCCAAATATAATTTGCTTTCGCACGAGTTTAACAATAGACGAGAAAACGTAGATAAGGTTTAAACTAAGGACTTTTTCTCACTACTATACCCAGCACATAAAAAATAATAAGTCGGAATAATTCTTAACTTGTGCTAAACCATACACACATGTAAGAATTAAACAAACAACTATTAT